>CM061548.1:321352363-321952363 GCA_030864215.1 Capsicum pubescens
ACTTTTTTATTTTGGGATGTGCAGTAATACTTGTCAAGTTTATAAAATCATTGAATAATTTATCTATTTCTACCCATTTAACCCTTAGCATTAAATATGATTCATTATCTTAATACATTTCTCAAATCATTAAATTTACTATATTCAAAGGATAATATGATAAAATTATTCCTATCATTTGCTATATTTTAATTTCGATGCCAATCAAAAAATAAATAAGTAAAGATGGACGGAGAAATACTATTTTGTTCTTAATATTCTTTTCAATTCTCAAAATATATTTCCAAAACAAACTTGTAACTTCCTCTTCACTCTACATTTGTTGATCCTCCGATCCTTTTTTTAAACTAGTTTAGTATACGTGTATTGCACATCAATATCGATCGTAAGTAATAAATCTATGAATTCAAATCAAATTCTACTAATTGCATGAGAAAAATAAACTTGTCGAGGTACTTGATAATGAAGCTTAGTTGAGGTAAAATGTCTAAGAGTTTATAGATAAGGTATCAACAAGTAGCATAAATTCTAAATAACACACACAACACACAATAAAATATATCGTCATCATACCGTGTGTGTATTATAGCTAACCATGAAAACGAAGACCTCTATGTACATGTACAATAAACCATTTTTATTTATAGTAAGTAGAAAGATGACATGACTACATTATATGTCTTTGCCATGGTTTCATAATGTATGGTACTGTATGGTATGGTATAGTACAATATAGTATAGTACAATAAAATATGTGGATAAAATGTATGGTTCACTGCTGTTTAATGAGAGTTTTATTAGTTGGTTTAACAGTATGGTTCTGTACTAACTGATAAGTTTACTAAAATGCCCTTAATTATTATAAATGTTAAATTTATCAATATATAATTATTAATAAAATAATTTTCTTCCTACTAATTTGTCATAAATTATGCCATGTAGATATATTTTGTTAAATTCATGCATTCAAACTTTCTACTTGTCATTGACGCCACGTAACAAATTTCATTTCTTTTTGATGTTTTGAAACATGACACCAACGACAAGTAGAAGATTTGAATGCATTTCTTGTGTAAGCTACGGGTGTGTTCGGTACGAAATTCAAAAAAGAAATATTTTTCAAGAAAATAAATTATTTCTTACTTATTTTTTTGTATTTGTAACACAAGTAGAAAAATATTTTTTAAAAGCATTTGTATATATTTAATACAAATAATAAAAACGAATATGATAAAGGGGGCCAGAGTAAGAAAAAAATTATTTTTAAAAAAAAATATTTAGGAATGCGGGTAGTGGAGTAGGGGGGGGGGTAAGAAAAAAGTTTTATTTTTTAAAAAATATATTAATTTAATTTTTTGTGTGTGTGTGTTTGGGGGGACGGGGGAGGGCTGGTAGGGGTGGGGGTGATGTAAGAAAATTTTCTTGAAAGTTTTAAAAAATTAAATTTTAAAAATATAAAAGAAAATGGTGGGGGGGGGTTAGTAGGTGGTGGGTGGTGGGTGGAGGTGAGCGTCGAGTAAGAAAAAGTTTTTGAAATATTTTTAAAAAATAAATTAAAAAAAATTGGGGTGGGGGTTTGGTGGGGGTGAGGTCAGGTCAAGATAGGGGCGAGGGGGGGGCGAGGCTGATGGGGTGGGTTTCGAGGTAGGAGGTGGAGTTAGATAATATAAGGTGAAGGAGAAAATGGGATTATATAATATTAAGTAAGGATATAAATGAAAAAAAATAAGAGAACCATGGGATACCACCAAATTGGTAGTTACATAAAATGGGGGTTTTCATGGTTATCAAACCATAAAACTAAACATGGTTCTCTTAATAACTATACCATACCATGGAAAACCATCATGTAAACAGAGGGTAATGCTTTCCAATTCAATTAAATATTAAAATACTAAAGATAAAAAATACCCAAAAAGTTTTGTGAAAAAATATTTCATGGCTCACCTTAGCATGCCAACATCAGAAAGACTTCAACATAATAATACATTACGCACAAACTTTGGAACTATTTACTATATGCCCCCATCCCTTCGTTTAAAAAAAATGACTTATTTTGACTTGACATAAAATTTAACAAAATAAAGAAACTTTTGAATCTTGTGGCCTTAAATTAAAGTTGTATCAAATGTACCAAAATTTTCTTTAATCTTGAGGTCTTAAACATGCCATGTGAAAAGTTGAAATTAAAGTATTGCCAAAAAAGAAAATAATCATTCTTTTTGAAACGGGACTAAAAAAAAAAGTGAGTCATTCTTTTTAAAACAGAGGAAGTATCTAACAGACATCATCTCTATGAATAGCTTGATTTTATTGCTCAAAAGATAAATAAATAATGTGTTATAAACTTCACGAACAAATCATTTTTTCTCAAACTCCACTCTCTTCCTCTTGAATTGGAACCAGGTGCAATTTTCATTGCCTGAAAATTCAAATATGTGAATCACGTAATCATCAAACACCAAAACTTGGAGGAATTTGTTTGCTTGCCTCTGTGGTTCTGTTTATATCTCAACCAAAGTTGGTGCTCGGCTGATCAATGCATCACTTATCAGATTATTATCATCTTAAAATGAAGAAACTCTGTAAAAATATTAACAAGTACAAAATACGTTGTCAAAAAGATGAACCTAAAATACAAATAGGCAAAATATACATATAATGTACTCCACTACTATCTTTTGTCAAAAAACAATATAGAGGAGTGAATAGACCTCCAAAACTTTTTTTTTTTTCAGATCATATTAGCAAGAAACAAGTATGTTAGTAAGCTCCATGGTAAGATATGATACACGAAAAACATGAAGCAAAAAGGCAATATCACCTCTCAAAGTTTAAGTAGTAGTCTTATTAAGACATGTGAACTATGCCATTAACAAAAAATACAGGCTACAATTTTGCATCAAAATTTATTTTTAACATTCTTTGATTTGGAAGAGAAATAAGATATCTTAATCTCGCTAAATTTGAGCCACTCTACCACTACTGATAACTGATAAGAACAATAAAAAAGTAAAAACTTGAATGTCATGCTCACCTTCCCATTGCAAATTCATATGTAGTAGAGATTAATGATCCACCCCCAAAATCTTTAGGTTACCTATATTTTGCATCGAACCCTTCAACATGAAGAACTTGTAGCTCCCGACATGGCTACAATGACTATGGCATACTATATATGTATGTTGTACATCTTGTGTTCATCTAAAGTTGGTGGAAGTTGTTAGTGGATTGCATCATCACTTCAAATTGAAAAGCTAAATGTAGAAACATTATTGATGTATTGTTGAAGTGCAGTTTCTTAATGTATAATTATTTATAAAGAATACAAAAATAGAATTTATAGGCTAGAAAGTTTACCTAATATGACAAACAAACATGAATACAAAGACCTAAAAATTCAAATATCAAAATTCATGATTATAAAGACCTAAAAATTCAACAAAAGAGAATAGGAGAAAGAGAAATCGACAGACCTTTAGAATGTGAAGCTTAGAAGTAGTTTATTTAATACTAAATTAAATAGTTTAGGAAATTGGTCTTTGAGTATCCATAAGCCAGCGATCTAACAAAAATTTGATATGCTTTCATTCCTCCATTTCAAATCTTATAAGCTTCTAGAATTTGCCACAAATATTGCATATTTACGTTGATAAATCTGTCTTATTAGGGATAAGTACATAATTAGATGTCCAATAATTCTCCTTTTTTTTTTTTCATAAAGCTACCTTACTATAAGAAGTCACTTCTCTACTTGCATTTTATTTTTTAACAACGACAAAGATGGATATGCGAGACATATAATATTGGAATTTCATCCAACAATCACTAATCAATATCAACCTACCTACTAAATATTATTTTTTCACGGAGTTAATTTCGTTTGACTTGCCAATAATGTTTTGGAATATTGACATGACCCGACCGGGGGCCTTATCATAATGAGAATCCCAAGTCCAACCAGGATCGGGGACCTCCCTGTTACCCAACCCAACCACCATTAGCATATTTTGAGTCGGCTGAATTCCGAACACATATAACAATATAGCATAATCAGACAAGTACTGACTTTGGGATAGGTCTATTCCTAGGCTATCCTTACCAAGTCATCCTTTCTATCAAACCATACCAACCAAACCACCAAGCCAAATCAATATCGAACAAAGGTCCATAAACCAGGCCATAACCAAATCAAATCCAAAACATAATATGATAAATCCCAAAATGAAACACGATGGAACAACCAATAATATCATCAACTGGTATTAACCCTAATACCAATACCAATGCTAAGGCTAACACCACTACCGACCCTGCTCATTCCAACCCATAGCAGTACCAACAAAGCCTCTAACCAAAAGAATACTAAAATTTAGTTGGGACATGCCCCTAACTATAGCCAAAACCAATATCCATAAATAAGTCAAAGTATGAAATAACATCCATGCAATAGAGCCTTCCAGAATGATGGAAGCTCACCACTTCAATTCAAATGCTGACCCCAAAGTTCGAAATTGCTAAGAAGGGGAAGTAGAACGGCCGATTCCTGAAACGCGTGGGGATACAACTCCCGAAGAAAGGTTAGCGGGTGAACGCTAGCATGAACTCAGGATTAAATAATAACATTTATAAAACCAAGTAAAAACCATCCATATGCACACAATTATATATATATATATATATATATATATATAACACCATGTCTGGAAAGGGAATCGGGTTTAGCATGCCATTAAAACCTTTACCTGGACTGTGTAGCTTTGCAGTCCTAAACCACCCACAGGCTATATAGGTTTAACTCCCCCTGCTGAAAGGGTCCTAGTGCATGAAGCCGCACAACCAGGGAAGAAAACCTAGGATGACTAGTACATCACCCAAAATATATAGTGTGACATCATGCACACGGTCTCTAGGACCAAACCTCACATCGGTAAATATGAGTTTCCAGTTTAGATCCCCCCGGGACCTCCATCTTCCATGGCTTTGCTACACATCCCTCCTTTAAGCCCAATTAAAATAATTTTCAAACCAAATCATTATTACATTATTATAAACCAAGGCTATTAGTAGTGGTATCGTCATACCAACAATAACTTGCAAGTATTGTCCTTAGCCAGACTTTGGGGGATTCTCATGTTCCCCATATGATTTTCAATTAACCAAAGCCATGGACACCAAGGTCTTTCCAATCCATTTAAAACCATTTAAACCGTTCATATCATTTAGGGTTCCATTAACAAGTGTAAACCATGCATAAGTTCCATTGAAAACCTATTATTATAGTGAAAACATTGTTATAGACATTTTATCAAACACATTGGGGGCATATTATTTCCAAAACCAAACTCAATTACCAAAGAACCATTCCCATGCAACCAATTATCAAAAACCACCATTAATGCATATAAAAGCATAATTAAAACATGGAAAAACCATAACCAATCATTTATAGCCAATACCCCGAAATCATATTTGAAAACCCAGAATCATACAATATTAAAATCATAAAAACACAATATAAAACCATGCCTTTAGTTGAAACTAAAAATGAGGGAAGAGAATATTCCTTAAACCAAGACGATGATGGAGAGAAATCACCAAGACAAGCCCCAATTTACTCCTTAAGATAAAACCCTAGCTTCATTTTTCCAAGAACTTTAGAGAGGATTTATGAGTGTTTTTCAAGTGTTTAAGAATAGAATAATAAGGCAAATAACCTCCCAAGATCAATATAAGTCATGGGACCTTACTAGGATAAGTGGGGAAATATCCAGAATACCCCTACTTAAGTTGCACAAAAATCTCGTCACAAGGATACGACTGACCCTTACGAGTCGTATCCTCACTGTACGAGTGGTACCCACCACTCGTACCCTTGGCCTCCACCTTGGACCCAAAATTGTCCAAGGTACGACACACCTAAACCCCAGTCATATTTAAGTGTTAGACTGGTACCCACAAACTGTACCCCTGACAGAATCGAATCCTAAGGGGTCGTTTGATTGGGAATGTAGTTATGCTGGGATTAGTTATGTTGGGATAAGTTATGATGGGATAAGTTATATTGGGATTAGTTATGCTGGAATTATTTTTTATTGAGTGTTTGATTTGTTGTATCAAAGTGATATGCATGGTATAATTTCTATGAATAAATTAATTGATTACCAAAATACCCTCCATCTTATTTAACTTTTTTTTTAAAATATTTCTTTTCAACCTTTAAATATTTATTCTTAAAAATAAAACTTTCATCTTATTTAGCTTAATTTTTTTGTGTGTGTGCATTTTCATGATTATATCGTGTGTATTTTAAAAATAAAACTTTCATCTTATTCAGCTTTAATTTTTTTTGTGTGTTCCTTCCTATGATTATGCTGTGTGTGTTTAAATTTTTTTTACTACATCTTATTTAGTTTGAAATAAAAACTTCCAACTTAAGTTTGTTATAGTAAAAGAGGATTTGTTGTTTATGTCACTTCATTTAAACACATATCACTCATATAATGTAGAATGTTAAAATTTATTTTAATTGATATATACAGTCTCAATTTTCAAGTGATTAAAAAACTATTTAATTTAAAATATGTAATTCAACAATGAAGTCGACATTTTTATTATTTTTTAAAGAAATTAAAATATATATATATAAATATAATAATTATTCAAATAAATTTAAAGTATAATATATTCATAAATAAAAAATATATATGTGTGTGAAATGAAATGAAAATATACATTGAACTGAAATGCATAAAATTTTGGTTCAAGTGATATTACGTTCACTGTAGACACGTAATTTTATCCTTTTCCGAAAATATTTTTATCATTTTTTTATTTTATTTTATTTATATTAATTTTAATTTTTTATTTTTTATTTTTATTTTATTCACCTTACCATACTTTTGTTTAATTGATAATTTCTCCCCCCAAAAAAAGAATTGAAAATAATTAAATACATAGCATCTTTGTCACCTCACTATGCCACCTCAACACCTCACTTTTCATTTTTCATTGGATACATGCAAAAGGCACACGCCCTACTCATTTTTCCACACGACACCCTCATCTTTCCACATGCCACGTTAACTTTTCCACATGCCACACACTTATTCCCACAAGCCACCAATTATATGCTTCCACATAGGCTAATAAATAAAGAAAAAGAAAAACCAACTAAAAAATATAAAAGGAAAATTTTAAAAGGGGAAAAGAGATACTCATTCTTTCATCATCATCTACTCCACAATAGCAACAATCACCAAATCATCTTTCTCACAAGAAGAATAAAAAAAATGAGGGAGAGAAGAGAGAATCGTGCGAGAGAGAAAAAAATCGAGAAAGAAACAGTATCGTGAACAGTGTTGTGAATAGTATCGTGAACAGTGCCGTGAACAGTACCCCGTGAATAGTGTCAGTTTTCGAGTTCGATTGGATTTATGGAGCTTCAGTTTTGGGTCTCAAATTTTTTAATACGGAGTTGGAGTTCGTCATTGTTAAGGTCCTATTAGGAATTCTATAGTCCGAGCTTTCTTGATTTTATTATCAACGAAATCGATTCTTCAAAGGTCCATCTCTCAACTCTACTTTTTTATTATATCAAAGTTGGTTAATATCGTGATTTTATGGTGCGGTTTTGAATATTTAGAGAAAAATATTAATTGTTGTTGTGGATATAAATGATTGGTATGCTAAAATGTTTGAATCTTTGTTGGGGTATGTATTGCTGATTTCAGATTTTGAAAAGTGATTTGATAGTCGAACTGGTTTAATAATGTGGTTAAAAATAGATTTGGGGGATGAAATTAAGAAATTGATAAAAAAGTTGAATTTATATTAGCTTTGGTTTATTGTTGTTTTGTTTAATTCGTAATGAGAATGAATATTGTTGGATTGTGATAAAATTATGATATGTTGAAATGGATAGGCGAATGTTGGTTCGGGTGGGCAAAAATTTAGGAATAAGTTTTCTTGTTGAATGTTTGAATGTGGAATTTGAGTTGAACGGTTTGGTTTAGTTCTTGCATTTGGAAATATATTCATTTAATCAGGGAATGCTCCGCGATCACTTATATTTATTCGCCGGAGAATGTCCCGAAGTATTTTGTATTTGGAGGACGTCCGTGATGAAGGCACGAGGCATCGGGTAGCATGGGAGCGTAGTATAAAATTAGTGTAGGGTAGAATAGGATTTACATTTTCGCATTCTTTTTCTATTTTGGACTATATAATTGGACTGGACATTGTTTTTTTGGATTTGTTTGCTTGATTGATTGTTTTATTTATGTTTGGTGTGGTTTATACATTCATACTGTTCAAATTAGCCGATATACTCCACCAAACGACCGTGGTCGAACCACGAGATCGAGGGGTGCCTAACACCTTCCCCTTGGTCAACAGAATTCCTTAGCCAGAATCTCTGTTCGCGGATCAGTTTTATAGAGTCAAAACCGTTTTGAAAAAGGATATCCACGGGTGACTTGGCATACCTGATTTATGTCAAGTGGTGACTCTGAGTTTTGAAACTAATGAATTATTTTTTGAAACAATTTTCATCTTTTGTCACTTTAATAATAAAACCCTTTCGAACTTAAAATTTAATTCTTTTTTGGGAGTGAAAAAAGGGGTGTGACAGCTCTGGCGACTCTGCTGGGGAACTTTTTCAGAATTCGAGCTTATTTTTGGAGTTGTATCTGCTTTGTTTGGCATTATGGGTGTATAGACATTGTTTATGTTGTTTTGTGTTATTGTTTTATCATTGTTGAGTGCCTACGTGCTCTTTGTTTATAGTTTTTCCCCTATGTGTTACCGCTTTATATCTGGCATTATGTGCATAAACCGAGTCATTCTTTCTGCAACAAGTCTGTAGTACACGTTTTGTACACAACCTCTAGTTGAGTCACCCTTATTTTAGGAGGGGGAGCCGTTGGGTTGTATGGAGTAAGTGGACAGCTAAAGCAATCCACTATCGACCATACGCTCCCCTGAACAGCTTTGTTAGTGGACCCCAGCGTAGGTCGGCCTTTAGGTCATGCTTATCTGCATCATATTGAGATCTAGCGGGACCCACGTGGCCCTTTGTAGGAAACTCACCTCTAAGGCATCCCTACATGCTAAATGTTGCATCTTTGAGGGTAACATGGTCATTTGATGAACTGATTTGGGGAAAGCATGTGTTAGAAGTAAAGGGCGTAGGCAAGAATTATTGAAAAAATAGAAGAACAAGTGAGTCGAAAAGAACAAAAAAGAGTTTCGTAGTTTTTAGAGTTTTTTATGGCTTTTGTTTTTCACAATTTAAAAATTCAAAAAAGATTTTTTTTACCTTTCGCACTCATTTTCTCAAAAACATCAAAAAGATTTTCCTTTGTCTCGTTTAGCATGCATTCGCAATTCGAAAACTTAAAAAAAAAATCGTTCATAGGAGTTTTTATAAAAGAAAAACGCAAAAAGAAAGATGTTAGAAATTTTTTACATTTCGTATAACGAAAATACCAAAAATATTTTTCTTTCATAGTTTTTGATGTCATTTTTGTATGAAGTGTCAAATTAAAATCCCAAAAAGATTTTATTTTCATCATGCAGTCGTGTCTCTCAAGTCAAGTTTTTGTTTGTTCTATAATCCTTAATTGTCCAATCTGGACGAACTACGCACTCCTGATTCTCCTCTCTCGGGAGTGAGATACATAGGCAGCCTATTGTTGGTTCGGGGACCTTATTTGAAAAATTCAAAAATAAAAAATTCTTCACTCTTTATTAGAGTAGGTGTCATATATTTCCTTAAAAGAAAACTGCAAAAAAAAAATTCTTTAATAGTTTCAATTTTCATTTTCATATGAAATTCGAAATTGAAAACCCAAAAAGATTTTCTTTGGTAATCATAGGTTTTATTTTGTATAGGAATATGAAAAAAAAATCCAAAAAGATTTTCTTCACTCTTCATTTAGAGTAGGTGTGTCATATACATTTTCAAAAAGAAAACCACAAAAAGATTTTCCTTTAATAGTTTCAAGTTTCATTTTCATATGAAATTTAGAATCGAAAATTTCAAAAAGATATTTTTCTTTGATTGTCATAGGTTTCAATTTGTATAGGGAATTTAAATCTGAAAAATGCAAAAAAGATTTTCGTTACTTCTTTTGATAATTTGTTATTTTCTTTTCTTCTTAAAGTTCCAAGAAAAAAGAAAAAGAGTTTAATTGGCCATTTTGGCAAGACTTCACGAACTACGCACACCTGATTCTCCCCTCTCGGGGGTGAGATACGTAGGCGCCCTTCTTGGGTTCGGTGATCTTTTAAAAAAAACAAAAAAAAAAGAGGTTTTGAAAAATGTTAAACTCTAACATATTTGTTGCCTCTTGTTCAACTAGTTTAAGGTGGTTGGTTTGTGGCTTCCTGGCTGGTCCTCCATATCATACCAAATCCAAGGAAGGTTTAGTTATGTCCAACAAGGATATATAGAGTGGCACCATGGATGAAACAAAGAGTCAGGAAATTGAGAGTTTAAAGGAAGAAAATTTGAGACTGAGACAACAAATGATGAAAGCTTGGGCCAGTGGGCTGCCTTCACCTCAGTTCCCCACTTTTGACCATGCAGATACCTCGAGTCTTCCACCAAAATTGCAAAGTCAGTTTCCTACTGTTGTTGATGCACCACATCATGCCTCAGAATCTATTCCACTTCAAATGCACCTCAATACTTCCACCACTCTTTCTTTAGCTCCTCAGTATAAGTCTACCATATTCACATCACCACATACCGTTTGTACTTTTGTTGCTCAACCTTCTACTAATGCTTCCACTTTGGCTATCAATCCAACGATTGTGCTTCCTCAGTCCACCAGTAAATCCATGTTCAATACTCGTGATGATCATTGTTATACTCTTGAGCCTACAGTTAAGTTAAGTGGACCTCCAAAATTTCTTACTAAGAAGCCTAGCATGCTAGAAGACCCAGAGAAAATGGTTGGGAAAGTTAAGAGTGTAGAAAATAATATAAAAAGTTTCTTGGGACTTGTGGGCTATGAAGATGTTTTATATAAAAACTGGGGCATGTTTTCAAGTGTTAACCTTCCTCCAAGCTTTGAGACATCAAAATTTGAGGAGCTTGGTGGACAGAATGATTCTGTGAAACATTTGAGATGATATTGCAATCATTCAAGGAAAACTGAAGAAAAGAAGAAGGAAAATGCATCTGTTGTCATGCCTGGGCCAAAACAGAGTTTGAGAGGTCCAACTCACCAATAGTGTCAGCCTCAATCCCGAGCTTACATATCAAATCCACTTATTCATCTGAAACAATGTTACTCTTTTCAAAATCCAAGGAGTTCCATTCCACTTCCTCAATGTCTTTTGAACAACGCACAATTGTGTACCCATCCGTCTTCTTATCCATAATGGCATGCACCTGTCCCTCAACATCGTCCTCGACCCCCACAAATTTACCAAGGAACCTCTAAATTCAAGTTTCATCCGAGGCCAGAGTTC
Source organism: Capsicum pubescens (assembly GCA_030864215.1). Lineage (NCBI taxonomy): Eukaryota > Viridiplantae > Streptophyta > Magnoliopsida > Solanales > Solanaceae > Capsicum > Capsicum pubescens. Next base: position 321,363,845 of record CM061548.1, read on the forward strand.
TCAAAGAGGAGGAAGGAAAAGGATAATTTCACTCATATTGGGAAGTCCTATGCCAGTTTGTTCCAGAGATTGAGACATAGGGGCATGGTTACTCCTCTCCTTGGGTATATACCTGACCCGCATTCAAGAAATTTTGATCCTAATATATGGTGTGCTTATCATTCTGATGTTCAGGGTCATAGTACAGAAGATTATTGTACTTTGAAAAGAGAAATAGAAAAGATGATTCAAGATAAATTGATTGTGGTGCAAAACATTGGCCCCTCAACTATCCCAAAGAGTTCTTTACCAGCACGCGGTACTGCACAATATGTGGGAGGCAATGAGTTAAGCATGGGGATCTAGAACTTATTTGTTGAAGGAAATGTGTCTGACAGTGGTGGAAGCTCTAGTCATGCTGATATGCAAATCAGTGGCTAATATGTCAGGCTGAGCAATTGAGAAGTCACCCCTCTCCCTACTAGGAAGAGGTCTGGTAGTTTGTTTTGTTGTATTTTTTATTATCCGAATTATTTTAGGGTGGTAGTTCGGCTTTATCTTGTTTTGTCCCTTTTGTTGTTTATGGTCAAACCTTTTCTATCTTTTATTTCAACTAAATAGAGTGTCATTTTTTTCCTTTGTGTTTAAATATGTGTTATTTGTTTGTTTTCTTTACATAGTACATTTTATGTTGGCTTTAGTGATATGACATGCTGGCGGAATTCTTCGCTAGATCTTAGAATCCAATTTGAGCATGAACTTTGAATCAGAGGGCTAAAGATAGAAAAAGCATGTGAGAAATAGGTAGCTTGTTAAGACATTTGATGACCATGTTGAAACCATCTTTCAAAATTAAGGCAATTGTTTTGAGAATCACCAGAATAACTTGGTCATCAATTGTAAGGCATGCCTCAATTAGGTCAAATAGTGGATGCATGATCCTATATCAAGAGGAACAGAAAGAAAATCAGCTCCACGAAATCATGAGTCATTCAATGTAAGAAATGTACAACAAAAGTGGAGTTGTATGCTAGAAAAGCGCAGAAGAAGTAGTGACGCACAAACTCAGTCAAAGTTAATGTTGTAAAATATGTCGCACATGATCTTCATCTCCAACTTTCAAATTGCATGTTATGTACTTGCATTCTCAAAGATTGATATGACGAAGGCATTTCATTCTGTTATCCAAGCATTGTGTCATCCTTTGTTTATCCTATTTGAGCCTTAGTTTTATTTTATTTTATACACCTCTTTTGGAATCAATATAGAGTCAACAAAGCTCAAAAGAAAAGGTGTCGAGCAAAACAGTAGAGTCAGAAAAGTTATAACAAAAAGAGAAAAAAAGAGTGTCGAGAAAAATAAAGTCAGAAAATTCCCAAAGAGAAAAAGAGTCAACAAAAGAAAAAATCAGAATCAAGCAAAAGAACAAGCTGTCAGAACTATGCGTGACCTGATTCTCCTCTTTTGGGGGTGAGATACGTAGGCTGCCCTACTCAGGGCTCGGTCCAACCAAATAAAATTTAGTATTGCCCAATCAAAAGAAACTGGGTCATGAGTTGATCCTCATTGTTTGAGTCGATTCCAAAAGTTATAAGTCCCACCCCACTTCAAGTGTCGTTTGGTCCCCATGTCATCCTTTCTTTCTAACCCTATCCAAAAGCCAAGTTACAACCAAAGAAATACCTTTAGATCAATCTTCAAGAATGCTCAGGCTAAGCATGCAATGGATGTGGATAACGCATTTTGGGAACTACTTGTTTTACTCAACATAAGGAATCAGGAGAGAAATGAAAATAAGAGAGTCTTATTGGTGAAAACCCTCACGGACACTGTAAGACGACGGTGAGTTGAGATAAAGAAAAATGAGAGAGTCTTATCGGTGAAAACCCTCACAGGCACTGTAAGACGACTGTGAGTTGAGAAAAATGAAAATAAGAATCTTATTGGTAAAAAACCCTCTCGGATACTATAAGGCAATGGTCAGGTGATAAAACAAAATGAGAGAGGCTTATTGGCGAAAACCCTCCAAGGCGCCACTAGCCGAATGAGGTCTCCGAATGCAATTGGCACAAAAAAGCAACTCACTTTCAGGGTCATTAACTCAACAATAATTTGTGAGAGTTTTGGATGGAAAGATCAGGCAATTTAATCCGATATGCATGTCATAATCATTAGAGTTGACAGTCATTTTCAGATAAACTTTTCTTTTATCTTTTTCAATGGGAACATTGATTATCATTTCTTTCTTTTCTATAGTTATATTTTTATTTTTCTTGAGTCATTTATCCAAATAAAATCATTATTATTTTTCTCTTGTCTTTGAGTCAAGTCTATGTTAAAATAAGTGAGAAAAGATTTCAAAACTGGCTACCAGTTTTTTCAATTGTACAAGGAAAGGCAGAAAGGCCAACGCATGAAAGAGACATGATTGTGAGCCAAAATGAGGCAAGAAGAAAGTTTTGTCAACAAATAAGTCTGGGAACTCATAAAATACCAAGGTTCCAAGGGGTCTATCTGAGAAGCATGGCAAAGCAGAGATGCTGTGTTTGTCTCAGTCACTCTTAATAATCTGAGTTTGGTCAATGAAGCAGCAAGTCAATGACACAGGCTAATGGTTGGAAGCAAGATTAAATGTGATGACGGCAAGAGCGTTTGCCACGAAAGACAAAGACACAAACCAGCCACCATATTTTTAAACTCACAACCTTTCTTTACATAAAATAGGAACACATGTTACCTTCAAATCAAGGATTTCAAAGCCTAAACATCAAGGCCCATAATTTCTCACTTTTACAAATGCAGGAAGCAATGTTGCTGCACAGGTTTGATAATTAAATCATGGTAAAAATTTATCATCTTATATCCCTTAGAGACACACTTTCTTATCCAGGGATTTTAGTTTTTATTTTCTTGATGATACACTTCTTAAATTGAACCTTCACTCCTAGAAGACATACCTTTTAGTCGAGTTATTCCCTTTGATTCCTATAAGACATACCTTTTAGTCGATTCATCTCGTTTGATTCCTATAAGACGTACCTTTTAGTTAAGTCATTCTCTTTGATTCCTATAAGACGTACCTTTTAGTCGAGTCATTCCCTTTGACCCCTAAAAGACGTACCTTTTAGTTGAGTCATCTCCTTTGATTCCTATAAGACGTATCTTATAGCCGAGTCATTCCCTTTGATTCCTATAAGACGTACCTTTTAGTTGAGTCATTCCCTTTGACCCCTAGAAGACGTACCTTTTAGTCGAGTCATCTCCTTTGATTCCTATAAGATGTACCTTTTAGTCGAGTCATCTCCTTTGATTTTTATAAGGCATACCGTTTAGTCGATTCATTTCCCTGGATTCCTATAAGACATACCTTTTAGTCGAGTCATCCCCCTTGACCCCTAAAAGACGTACCTTTTAATCGAGTTATCCTCCTTGATTCCTACAAGGCCTACCTTTTAGTCGAGTCATCTTATTTGATTTCTATAAGACATGCCTTTTAGTCAATTCATTCCCTTTGATTCCTATAAGACGTACCTTTTAGTCGAGTCATTCCCTTTGACCCCTAAAAGACATACCTTTTAGTCAAGTCATTCTCTTTGATTCCTATAAGACGTACCTTTTAGTCAAGTCATATCCTTTGATTCCTATAAGATGTACCTTTTAGTTGAGTCATTCCCTTTGATTCCTATAAGATGTACCTTTTAGTCGAGTCATTCCCTTTGATTCCTATAAGACGTTCCTTTTAGTCGAGTCATCTCCTTTGATTCCTATAAGACGTACCTTTTAGTCGAGTCATTCCCTTTGATTCCTACAAGACGTACCTTTTAGTCGAGTAATTCCCTTTGACCCCTAGAAGACGTACCTTTTAGTCGATTCATTCCCTTTGATTCCTATAAACGTACCCTTTAGTCGAGTCATCTCCTTTGATTCCTATAAGGCATACCTTTTAGTCGAGTCATTTCCCTGGATTTCTATAAGACGTACCTTTTAATCGAGTCATCCCCCTTGATTCCTATAAGACGTACCTTTTAGTCGAGTCATCCCCTTGACTCCTAGAAGACATACTTTCTAGTCGAGTCATTCCATTTGACTCTTAGAAGACGTACCTTTTTGTAGAGTCTTCCCCCTTGATTCCTATAAGACGTACCTTTTAGTCGAGTCATCTCCATTGATTCCTATAAGACGTACCTTTTAGTAGTGTCATCCCCCTTGATTCCTATAAGGCGTACCTTTTAGTCGAGTCATCCTCCTTGACCCCTAGAAGATGTACCTTTTAGTCGAGTCATCCCCCTTGATTCCTACAAGGCGTACCTTTTAGTTGAGTTATTTCCATGGATTCCTATAAGACGTACCTTTTAGTCGAGTCATCTCCCTTTGATTCCTATAAGACATGCCTTTAGTCGAGTCATCCCCATTGATTCCTATAAGACGTACCTTTTAGTCGAGTCATCCCCCTTGATTCCTATAAGGCGTACCTTTTAGTCGAGTCATTCCCTTTGATTCCTATAAGACGTACCTTTTAGTTGAGTCATTCCCCTTGACCCCTAGAAGACGTACCTTTTAGTCGAGTCATCCCCCTTGATTCCTATAAGGCATACATTTTAGTCGAGTCATTCTCCTTGATTTCTAGAAAATACACTTTCTAGTCGAGTCATTGCACTTAATCCTTATGAGACGCACTTCCTTGTTAGTTTTCATTTGACAGGTGACACACTTTTTAATTTAAACTTCTATCTCTAGAAGACGCACTTTCTAGTCAGAATTCCTCACTTTAATTCTTAGGAGATGCACTTCCTAGTCTTGGTCATTCAATTTTACTCTCAAGAGATGCATTTCTTAGTCAGAGTCTTGATTCATTATTGCAACATTCAAGTAGGTATGATCTGACTTTCTCAAAAGTCTTCTGATGGTAAAAAATAAATAAATTAATATCTGTTTTGGAACTTTACTTTTTTGGCAAACGATTTTCTCTTTACAATAATTTTGTTTGGGATAATTTTCTTTCTACTTTTGATGTGTTTCAGGAGCCCGCCCGAAGCACAGGGCGAATAAATGAAAAGTCAAGCAACAAGGTGAAGAAGTTGAAAGTCAAGTAACAAAGTGATGAAAATGAAAGTCAACAGATCGAAAATAGAAAGTCAGGAGCCCACCTGGAGAACAGGGTGATGAAATTGAAAACCAAGCAACAAGTTGAAGAAATTTCAAATCAGGAGCCCGCCTGAAGAATACGGTGATGAAACTCAAGTCAAGAGTCCAACAAAAGCTGCGAAGATAGGATTTTGTAATTTCATTTATGTTTTTAACTTGTAATTTTCATTTTTGATGTAATAACAAAGCCGCAAACCGGAACCTTGATGGGACCTCACTCGACTCTCCAACTCGGCATAGTCCAACTTCTTCCAATCCTTTGAGATAACTATCACTCTATTCCCTCATAATTTGGGTAGGTAGTATGTCCTAAGTCAAGACCTGGTTTCCCTCCTTCCTCTTGCTCCGTGCTTTTGAATAAAGGTCAGGACAAAATTCTATCTCGTTGTCTACTGTTTTGTGTGAAAACACCATGTGTTTACATACAAAGGGGGCATGATGTAGACACGTAATTTTGTCCTTTTCCAAAATTTATTTTATCATTTTTTATTTTATTTTATTTATTTTTATTTTTTATTTTTATTTTATTCACCTTACCATACTTTTATTTAATTGCTAATTTCTCCAAAAAAAAAGAACTGAAAATAATTAAATATATAGCATCTTTGTCACCTCACTATGCCACCTCAACACCTCACTTTCCATTTTTCGTTGGATACATGCAAAAGGCACACGCCCTACTCATTTTTCCACACGCCACCCTCATCTTTCCACATGCCACACTAACTTTTACACATGCCACACACTTATTCCCAAAAGCCACCAATTATATGCTTCCACATAGGATAATAAATAAAGAAAAAGAAAAACCAAATAAAAAATATAAAAGGAAAATTCTAAAAGGGGAAAAGGGAGGCTCATTCTTTCATCATCATCTTCTCCACAATAACAGCAATCACCAAATCATCTTCCTCACAAGAAGAACAAAAAAAAATGAGGGAGAGAAGAGAAAATCACACGAGAGAGAAAAAAATAGAGAGAGAAACAGTATCGTGAACAGTGTCGTGAACAGTGTTGTGAATAGTATGTGAATAGTATGTGAACAGTGTCATTTTTAATAATGTGGTTAAAAATGGATTTGGGGGATGAAATTGAGAAATTGATAAAAAAGTTGAATTTAGATTAACTTTGGTTTATTGTTGTTTTGTTTAATTCGTAATGAGCATGAATATTGTTGAAATGTGATAAAATTATGATATGTTGAAATGGATAGGCGAATGTTGGTTCGGGTAGGCAAAAATTTAGGAATAAGTTTTCTTGTTGAATGTTTGAATGTGGAATTCGAGTTGAACGGTTTGGTTTTAGTTCTTGCATTTGGAAATGTATTCATTTAATCGGGGAATGCCCCGCGATCACTTGTATTTATTTATCGGGGAATGCCCCAAAATATTTTGTATTTGGAGGACGTCCGTGATGAAGGACCGAGACATCGGGTAGCATGGGAGCGTAGTATAAAATTAGTGTAGGGTAGAATAGGATTTACATTTTCACATTCTTTTTCTATTTTGGACTGTATAATTGGACTGGACATTGTTTTTTTTGGATTTGTTTGCTTAATTGATCGTTTTATTTATGTTTGGTGTGCTTTATACATTCATAGTGTTCAAATTAGCCGATATACTCCACCAAGCGACCTGGTCGAACCACGGGATCAAGGGGTGCCTAATACCTTCCCCTCGGTCAACAGAATTCCTTAGCCAGAATCTCTGTTCGCGGATCAGTTTTATAGAGTCAAAACCATTTTGAAAAAGGATATCCACGGGTGACTTGGCACACCTGATTTATGCCAAGTGGCGACTCTGAGTTTTGAAACTAATGAATCCTTTTTCGAAATAATTTTCATCTTTTGTCACTTTAATAATAAAGCCCTTCCGAACTTAAAATTTAATTCTTTTTTGGGAGTGAAAAAAAGGGGTGTGACATTCATTAAGAAGGCTTATTGGGCATTTACTGTACAATCTCAAGAAAGATCTATGATCCTTTCCTAACCTTCTATCATAAAATTTTTGGAAGAATAAATAGGCAAGTTCTATACCACAATCATACGTCGTCTAGGTAAATCCTTCCACACTCTTGGCTCAGGGACATTATTTCAGTCACCTTGATCTATCATATATTTCTTTGAACTGAAATATACTCGGACAACAAGCATATATATATATGTGTGTGTGTGTGTGTGAAATGAAAATCATAGGGTTTGAGAGTATTTTTGTCATTTTATAATTTTATACCAAAGATAAATTGTCTTGGGATAGTAATACCACCATATATGTGTGGATAACTTATCCCGGTACTATTTATTAGTCCCGAAATAAGTTATCCCGAATATTGACAACCAAACGACGGATTAAAATTTTTATCCCGGGATTATTTACTTTAATACCGCACACCAAACAACCCCTAAGAGGTTTGAACACTGACCACCCTACGAGTTTTCGGTACTACTCATACCCTGTCTTACTGCTCATGGTGAGACACTCATACTCAGATCCAACTTAAGTTACCAAGTCTAAGATTAAGCTAAGAAAAACCCAAATTGAATTATCCGTATCCAACCATATGACTTATACCATTCAAGTCGCACCCATTCCAGTAACCAAAATCCATCCCACCAACCAACACTGGTCAGCATACGACTGGACCATACCATTCTTACCCCAACATACGGCTCGTACCCATGAGTCATATTAGGTCCAGAGATCAGAATTCAAGGAATTTTCTAAGGTCCAGAAACCAGGGTGTTTCAGTCTCTCCCACTAAGAACATTCGTCCTCGAATGATGGACAAGCTAGGGGTAACCACACGCACGAGTTATTTGCATTATCAAATATATTTCCAATCTTTAACAAAGTTTGTAAACAAAGAGGCAAAGATAATAATCTTTCCTTTAACAAACTCAGAAAATAAAGATGCATTGAAGACACATATCTTCCACATGAATCCCAGGAGCAGAAAACAGATGCGGATACTTGGACTTTATATCCTTCTCCGTTTCCCATGTAGTTTCTCCCACCTTATGGTTCTACCACAAAACCTTAACCGAAGCCACATCCTTGGTTCGTAACCGATGAACTTGCCTATCCAATATCTCAACTGGGACCTCGTCATAAGACAAAAAGTCCGAGATACCCAACCCCTCTAAAGGAACAATCGAAGAAGGATCATCAAAACACTTTCTCAACATGGAGACATGAAATACCGGATGAATGGAGTTCAAACAAGAAGGCAACTCCAATCCATAAGCAACATTTCCAACCCTCCGCAAAACCACATATGGACCAATATACCGGGGACTGAGCTTCCCCTTTTTTCCAAACTGCATTACTCCCTTTATGGGAGATATCTTGAGGAGCACCTTTTCCCCAACCTCAAACTCCAAGTCTCTATGCCTTACACCCGCATAGGACATTTGGAGACTTTGCGCAGCCTTAAGCCTATCCCGAATCACCTTCACCTTTTCCATAGCCTGATAGACCAAATTTGGACGGAACGTATCCGCCTCAACAAGCTCAAACCAACTAATAGGAGATCTAAACCTCCTACCATATAATGCCTCAAAAGGGGCCATACCAATACTAAAATGATAGCTATTGTTGTAAGCGAACTCTACCGAAGGTAGATGCTCAACCCAACTGCCACCATAATCAACCACACATGCCCGAAGCATATCCTCCTATGTTTGAATAGTTCTTTCCGATTGTCCATCCGTCTAAGGATGAAAAACAGTACTCAGACTTACCTTAGTACCAAATCCTTTTTGAAAAGACCATCATAAATGAGATGAAAACTGCGTACCACGTTCATAGATAATCAAAATAGATACCTCATGCATCTTCACAATCTCCTGAAGATATAAATCCGCATAATCCTCCGCCAAAAGGGTAGTCCTCACTGGTAAGAAGTGAGCAGACGTTGTCATCCTATCCACGATGACCCAAATCAAATCATATTAATTCTAAGACTGAGGAAAACCGATAACAAAATCCATATTGATTACCTCCCATTTCCATTCGGGCAAAACAATCTCTTGATACAACCCACCAGGTCTCATATGCTCAACTTTAACTTGTTGACACACCAAACACTTGGCCACAAAACCGGCCGTGTCCCTTTTTCATACCATTCCACCAATACATCTCCTTGATATCATGATACATCTTTGTCGAGTTGGGATGTATAACATAGCGCGATTCATGTGCCTCAGCCAAGATCTTTTGCCGCAAACCGTCGACATCAGGAATGCACAACCTCCCTTGGTACTGTAAAGTACCATCACTACTGATCTCAAACACCATCACCTTATGTATATCCATATTACTCTTGATTTTCATCAAGATAGGATCTAGCACTTGTTTCTCCTTAATCTCTGCATTAAAAGACGACCGAACCACTTCCTGTACTATTACCCCACCATCCTCGGAGTCTAAAATACGAACTCCAAGATTTGCCAAGCGGTGAATATTCTTCACCAATTCTCGCTTTCCTTCCTTCACATGAGCCAAACTCCCCATGGATAACCTGCTAAGAGCATCAACAACTACGTTTGCCTGACCTGAGTGATAGTGAAGACTCATGTCATAGTCTTTGAGAATCTCCAACTATCTCATTTTCCAAAGATTTAGCTCCTTCCGAGTGGACACATATTGCAAACTCTTATGATTAGAAAAGATGTCTACGTGCACTCCATATAGATAATGCCATTAGATTTTCAAAGAAAAAATCACCGCCAACAGCTCCAAATCATGAGTAGGATAATTCCTTTCATGCACCTTCAACTACCTGGAATCATAGGAAATCACCTTCCCATGCTGCATCAAGATGCAACCAAGTCCCACCCTAGATGCATCACAATAAACTACAAAACCCTCATTGCCCTCGAACAATGTCAAGATCAGAGCCGAAGTTAGCTTACTTTCAACTTCTCAAAACTCTCCTCACAAGCATCTGACCAAGAAAATTTCACCTTTTTCTAAGTCAACTTAGTCAAAATAGCAGCTATCGTAAAAAAACTTTGCACAAACCACCGATACTGCCTAGCCAAACCCAAGAAGCTCTGAATATCGATTGGAGTCATGGGTCAAGGCAACCTTTTAACCACAACCACCTTTTGTGGATCCACCATGATCCCCTCTCTAGAAATAATATGACCAAAAAAAGTCACAACTTTTAACCAAAACTCACAGTTGGAGAACTTGGCATACAACTGGTGTTCTTTCAAGGTCTGCAATACCACACGGAGGTGATTAAAATGATCCACCTTACTTTTGGAATAAACCAGAATGTCATCAATAAACACAATGATGAAGAGATGCAGGAACTGCTTGAAAACCCTATTCATCAAGTCCATAAATATCGCCGGGGCATTAGACAAACTAAATGACATCGCCAAGAATTCAAAGTACCCATATCGAGTACGAAAAGCCGTCTTAGGGATATTATCCTCCCTAATCTTAAGCTAATGATACCCAGACCGAAGATAAATCTTAGAAACGAACCTGGCACCTTGCAACTAATCAAACAATTCGATACTTGGAAAAAGATACTTGTTCTTGACTTACCTTATTCAACTGTCGATAGTCAATGCACGTTTGAAGGTAACCATCCTTTTTGCGCACGAACAACACCGGGGCACCCTATGGGGATACACTAGAATGAATAAACCCCTTATCCAGAAGAGCCTTAAGTTTCTCCTTTAGTTTTCTTAACTCAGCCGGAGCCATTCTATAAGGAGAAATAGAAATTGGACGAGTGTCCGGAACCAAGTCAATACCAAACTCTATTTCTCTATTCGAAGAATCACCAGGAAGATCATTCGTAAAGACCTTAGGAAACTCATTTACCACCAGAAATGAATATAAAGGTGGACCTCCCGAGTTAGAATCTTTAACCCAGACCAAGTGATAAAGAAAACCTTTAGAGATTAAATTTCAAGCTTTAAGATAAAAAAAACCTCTCCCTAGGATCTAGGGAACCACCCTTCTGCTCTATGACCAGCTCACCAGGGAACCTAAAGACAACCTTACGATTTCGACAATCCAAGGATGTGTAATAAGAGTGTAACCAATCCATCCTTAGAATAACATCAAAATCCACCATATCAAGTTTAAACAAATCTACCGGAGTCTTCCTACCACCAACAGATACCACACACCCTCTATAGACTCTCTCAACAATAATCGAGTCACCTATCCGGGTAGAAACAAAAAAAAATCCAAAATAACCTCAAGATCAAAATAATATATACAGTCATAAATGGGGTCACATAAGAAAGAGTGGACCCCGAATCAAGCAGACAATACACGTTACGAGAAAAGAGTTGTAACGTACTAGTAACGACATCAGCTGATGCCTTAAATTCCTGCCGAGATGCTAGAACATACAACCTATTTAGCCAGTACCGGTACCAGAAGCAAGAGAAGACACCGCCGCTCCACTGGCAGAGGAGTAGAAGATGAAGCAACCAGAGCTCTGACCGCTCCCAAAGCTCCCTTACCAACTTGACAATTCTTGAGCATATAGCCTGGATGGCCACATTTAAAACACTTGTTCCTTTCTTCATCACAATAGCCCCGATGAAGACGACCACAGAACCAGCAAGAAGAGCATGAAGAAACAAACTGACCCTCACTCACCTGAGATTGAGCACCTTATGCCCAGAAATTATCACCACCTTGCTAAATCTTATCACCCGACTGCCTCGAGTAAGGAGCATTAGCAGAAGAGAACGAACCAGAACTCCCCCACTTCTTCTTCAGCCATTTGCCTCCATCTCGATCACCTTGTGACTGAGCACCTCCCTGATCTGAAAACCTGCCCCTCTTACCCTGCCTATTTCCAAACTCTGCTATTTTCCTATTCTCATCCTTCACCCGCTACATATGAATAGCCAACCTAGAAACATCCATATCCTTGATCAGCAAAGCATTCTTGCTTTCCATGATCAAATCACAGGATAGCCCAGAAGCAAAGTTTCTCACCCTCACTCTCATGTTAGCCACCAAATCAGGAGCATACCTTTACAGCTGGTGAAATTTCAAGAAATATTCCTTGACAAACATTCTACCTTGCTTAAGATTCACAAACTTCTCTATCTTTGCTTCATTCATTTCTTGAGGAAAGAAATGATCCAGAAAAGCACCACAAAAATCATCCCATGAGGATGACTCCTCCAAATCACCTCTATCCCTATCCTACTCTTCATACCACTAGTATCCAATATCTTTGAGTTGATAAGATGCAAAGTTTACACCTTCCATATTACTAACCTGCATTACCCTGAATATCTTCTCTATTTCATTCGAGAAACCCTGAGGATCCTCTTCTACCTTCACACCAGTAAAAGTGGGAGGATTCAGTTTCATAAACTAACCAACCCTTGTGGCCTCACCAGATAACCTATCAGATGTATCCCTCTAAGCCTTAGCAATAACCAATTAAGCAATAGTATGAATAGCCTGTCCAAATTCCACATTAGTCATCTCACCCTGAGGAGGACTAGTAGCAATCAGAGAAACTCAAGAACTATCAGGGATAGGATCTTGAAATCGAAGATGAATTCCAGATATAGGACGTACCCATCAACATTGTCCCTAGATGGGAATGAAGAGTTTCCTATTGTTTTAAATCTTTGAGGCATGATCTAAAAGGTGAACAACCAAGAATTAGAGAAGAATTCCAGGACTTAGACTCCAAGCTTGAAAATAGAATACCAAGAAAGTGAAACATTCCTAAAAGCCTTACAGCCTCACTCTTATGAATGTGGTGCGCTACACACCCTTAAAAGAGACTCTACAAATGTGGCTTTGTGGACTCTTAATTGGCCATGAACCTAAACCTCTGATACCAACTTGACATGACCCGACCAGGGGCCTTGTCATAATGGGCATCCCAAGTCCAACCAGGATCGGGAACCACCCCTGTTACCCAACCCAACCACCATTAGCATATCTTGAGTCGGCTGAATTTCGAACAAATATAATAAGATAGCATAATCAGACAAGTACTGAGTTTGAGATAGGTCTATTCCTAGACCATCCCTACCAAGTTATCCCGTCCACCAAACCAAACCAACCAAACCAATATCAAACCAAGGGCCATAACCAAATGAAATCTAAAACATAATATGATTAATCCCAAAATAAAATACAATAAAATAACTAACAATATCGTCAATCGGTATTATCCCCAATACCAATATCAATGCTAAGGCTGACACCACTATTGACCCCGCCCATCCCAACCCATAGTAGTACAAATAAAGCCTCTAACTAAAAGAATACCAAAATTTGGTTGGGACATGCCCCCAACCATAACCAAAACTAATATCCATAAATAAGTCAAAGTATGAATAACATCCATGAAATTGAGCCTTCTGGAATGATGGAAGCTCACCACTTCAATTTAACTGTTGACCCCAAAGTTCAAAATCGCTAAGTATGAGGAGTAAAACGGTCGGTTTTTGCATCACATAGGGATACAACGCCCGAAAGTGGTTTAGCAGGTGAACTCTAGCATGAACTCAGGATAAGGATAAAATAATGTCATTTATAAAACCAAGTAAAACCCATCCATATACACACAACTATACACATATATATAAAACCATGTCGGGAAAGGAAACCGGATTTAACATGCCATTAAAACCTTTACCTGGGTTGTGTATCTTTGTTGTCCTAAACCACCCACAGGTTATATGGGTTCAGCTCCCCCTACTGAAAGGGCCTCAGTGTGAAACCGCATAACCAGGGAAGAAAACTTGGGATGTCTATTACATCCCCTAAAATATATAGTATGACATCATGCACACGGTCACTAGGACCAAATCTCACATCGGCAAATATGAGTTTCCAGTTTAGATCCCCCGGGACCTCCACATTCCACGACTTTTCTACATATTCCTCCTTTAAGCCCAATTAAAACCATTTTCGAACCAAACTATTATTCCATTATTATAAACCAAGGCTATTAGTAGTGGTATCGTCATACGAACAATAACTTGCAAGTATTGTCCATAGCCAAACCTTGGGGGATTCCCATGTTCCCTTTATGATTTTCAATTAACTAAAACCATGGCCACCAAGGACTTTCCAATCCATTTAAAACCATTTAAACCATTCATATCCTTTAAAGTTCCATTACCAAGTGTAAACCATGCATAAGTTCCATTAAAAAATCAATATTATAGTAAAAACATTGTTTTAGGAATTTTATCAAACATACTGGGGGCATAGTATTTCCAAAACCAAACTCCATTACCAAAGAACCATTCCCATGCAATCAATTATCCAAACCACCATTAGTACATATAAAAGTATAATTAAAATATGGGAAAACCATAACCAAGTATTTATAGCCAAAAATCCCAAATCATATTTGAAAATCCAAAATCACACAACATTCAAATCATAAAAACACTGTATAAAATCATGTCTTTAGTTGAAACTAACAATGAGGGAAGAGAACATGCCTTAAACCAAGAGGATGATGGAGAGAAATCTCCGAGACAAGCCCCAATTTACTCCTTAAGATGAAACCCTAGCTTCTTTTACTCAAGAACTCTAGAGAAGATTTAAGAGTGTTTTCCAAGTGTTTAAGAATAGAAAAATAGGGTAAATAACTTCCCAAGAGCAATATAAGTTGTGGGACCTTACTAGGATAAGTTGAAAAATGTACAGAATACCCTCACTTAAGTTGTACAAAAATCCCGTCACAGGGATACGACTGACCCTTACGAGTCGTATCCTCCATGTACGAGTGTTACCTACTACTCGTACCCTTGGTCTCCCCCTTGGACCCAACACTATCCAAGGTATGACACACCTAAACTCAAGTCGTATTCAAGTGTACGACTGGTACCCATAAATCGTACCCTTGGCGTAATTGAATCCTAAGAGGATTGAACATTGACCACCATACGAGTCTTGGGTATGATTCGTACCCTGTCTTACGGATCATGGTGAGCCACTCGTACTCAGATCCAACTTAAGTTATCAAGTCTAAGATAAGCTAAGAAAAACCCAAACTGAATGATCTATATCCAACCATATGACTCATACCATTCAAGTCGTACCCATTCCAACAACCAAATTCCATCCCACCAACCAACATTGGTCAGCATACGACTGGACCATACCATTTGTACCCCCAACATACGGGTCGTACCCATGAGTCGTATTGGGTCTAGAAACCAGAATTCTAGGAAATTTTCTAAGGACCAGAAACCAGGGTGCTTCAAATATACTTTTATCTTTCAACTCCTCACCAAGGGAAGCCTCAATTAAAAGGTTGGGAACTTATCAACTTTGTATTTCAATATATTTTTAAAAATTCCATCACGCTATCATTAAAATTGACAACATATAAGATGTTTTACCTCTAATTGATGGTTTCTCTGTGAGAGCAATAAAATAAAACGACACAAAGTCTTTCTATATATAATGCAAACATTTGAAATGTGTGGTACTAAAAGTGTATAAGAAGCGTCAAGATGGCACCAATCAAAACTAAGTACGGGGGTACTGCTGTAGAGAGGATATAATGTGAGGAACTTTAGTAGCTAGACCAATAAAACTTAACTGAAAAATATCCATCACATTGTGATTATTCATGAACTTTTGCAATTCCTTAACAACTTTATCAATATCTTTGATATTTTTGCAATAAATTATTTCAAACATAGCGTTTTAATTAATTCCTTTTAAAAATTACACATATCTTATATCATATCAAAGGAGGAGATATAAAGAAGAAGAGATTATATATATTATCATAGAAGTATACATATACCAAGCACGTAACTCCAAAGCAACACAAAAATTTAATGAGCGAAATATTGATGCTTACCAAAGAATGGGATAGAGAGGAAAATTAAGCCGCACCGGAAGCGTTTGTTAAACCTATACATAATATCAATTTAAAGTAAAAATAGCACGGAAGTTGCGAACTATAATTTCAGTGGGAAGATGACAATTATTTGAATAAGGGAGGGAGCAATGTACAAAACTAATTCGAACATCTCAAAATTATCAATAGAGTGACAATGTCATACTCAATATAATCTCATATGTGGAGTCTGTAGAAGATAGAATACATACCTCATCATTATTTTTATAGCGTAGAGAGTCCGTTCTCAATGAACGCTTGGCTCAAAGCTTGAAAAACTACACAATCTGTTAAAAATTTGTAATATATAGGAACATTCATGCGATAAATAAATAGAACAACAGAGTTATAAAATTACAAATTAACTTGCCAAGGAATTTCATCATTCCTTTAGGTCATTTATCAGTGCATATATAAAACCTTAAACTACACACTCTAAGATAAATTTCAAAGAGAAACCCAAGATTGCTTAGTGCAATTGATTATTTTTTTTCATTAGGTGTTCGGTACCAGCATTGGAGCCCAATTAATTTAGATTTGCGCCGGGTAGGGTCCATTTGGGGGTAACGCTTCCTATCAAAGATTTTTTCGTACCTAGAGTTCGAATCCGACACCTCTGGTTAAGGGAGGAGCAATCTCATCCACTGCACCATATTCTTTGGTGGTGCTCAGTGCAATTGATGAAAAAAAGAAAATGGGGGTTTAATTATAAAGAGGAGCTTCTATCTAAATTAATCAACCTACGAAGAAAAATCTGAAAAATCATTTTTAGTTGATGAAATATGGAAAACCCATTGTGTCAAGTTGAGGCGAAGTTGAGCAAAACTGCTGATGGCAATGAATATTTATGTATATGTATATGTATATGTATATGTATATGTATATGTATATGTATATGTATATGTATATGTATATGTATATATGTGTGTGTGTATATATACATATATATATATGTATATATAAGTAAGGAAAAAAAACTACGAAAACACTTCTTTCCATTTGTTTAAATAGGAAAAAGTACACCTCTACAAATAGAATTGTCCGATTTTTTTTATATATATAAAGTAAAATTTTAATTAATTTAAAAGTGTTAAATATATAATTTATTAATGAAATAATAATTTTAATTAATTTCAAACTTGAAATATTAAATAATAATTAAATGACAATTCGGTCTCATAATAAAACTTGATTCCTAATAGAATAGTAGAGACGTCAATATGGGTAAGGCTCGTTGGATTGGCCCGGCCCGGCCCGACCTGACCTATAACTTGATAGGGCTTGGCTATAATTTTTACAGTCTGTTTAAGAATAGGGCTTTTTAGTCCGACCCGTATAAGTCCGTTGGCCCGTGGGGCTTGAGCAATATGGGCTGGGCTTGAGCAATATGGGATGGGCTGGCCCGTAGGTCAAACAAAAAATAATTAAAAAATAGAATAGAGTACTAAGAATTAAAAAAAGAGTTCAAACTCAAAGTCTATTTGGATCATCATAGATATTTAAATATTAAATATATTTATAAAATATATAAATAATTAAAATACTAAATTTTTTTAAGGAATCAAATAATTTTGATTAAGATGATGTGGCGATGTTGAACACGCTATATATATATACATATATATATGTATATATATATATATATATGTATATATATATATATATTTATAATATATATGTGTATATTTATATATATATTTATAATATATATGAGTATATATATATGTATATTTATAATATATATGTGTGTGTATATATACATATATATATGTATATATAAGTAAGGAAAAAAACTACGAAAACATTTCTTTCCATTTGTTTAAATAGGAAAAAGTACACCTCTACAAATAGAATTGTCCGATTTTTTTTATATATATAAAGTAAAATTTTAATTAATTTAAAAGTGTTAAATATATAATTTATTAATGAAATAATAATTTTAATTAATTTCAATCTTTAAATATTAAATAATAATTAAATGACAATTCGGTCTCATAATAAAACTTGATTCCTAATAGAATAGTAGAGCTGTCAATATGGGTAAGGTCCATTGGGTTAGTCCGGCCCGGCTCGATCTATAATTTGATAGGGTTGGGCTATGATTTTTACAGTTTGTTTAAGAATAGGGCTTTTTAGCCCGGCCCGTATAAGTCCGTTGGCCCGTGAGACTTGAGCAATATGGGTTGGGTTGGTCCGTAGGCCAAGCAAAAAATGATTAAAAAATAGAATAGAGTACTAAGAATTAAAAAAGAGTTCAAACTGAAAGTCTATTTGGACCATCATAGATATTTAAATATTAAATATGTTTATAAAATATATAAATAATTAAAATACTAAATTTTTGTAAGAAATCAAATAAGTTTGATGAAGATAATGTGGTGATATTGAACACGCTATAACTCATAAGTGCCATGAGAAATTTTTTTTGAGGAGGTCATTTTTATTTTTAATGGACTAAATATTGATATTTCTTTGCGTTTTATTGTGATCAATTAAAATAAAAATAGGTTAATATTATTATGTGGCTACTTATATTATTATTCATTAACAGTTTCATTTGTTTTTTAACATCTCTATTTAGTTTGAATTTGGTGTCAAAAGTTATTTAATTTCACAGATTATTTGAATTTTTTTTAAGATTTGAGACTTGATTAACGAATAATTTCATGTAATATTATATTGTACATATTTATGTAATAATAATTTAAAATTTAAATTAAGATTATAAAAATAGTATATTTTATAAAGTGGGTTGGCCTGTAGGGGCCCGCAGCCCACAGTGTGATGGATTGAGCTTGTTATTTTATGGTCTGTCATGTTGGGTCAGCCTAGCCTGACTCGTCAAACTCCAAAATCCGTGTGGGCTAGCCCGAATAGATTGGTCCAGTCTGTATTCACAACTCTATAGAGGAGGATTGGAGTATATATATTCTTTTGTCATTGTAAAAGGATTCTTTCCCATATGCTGACTTTCAGCCTACACAATTCAACATTATTATTTAAAAAAGAGATAATGCATCAAACCCCCCTAAACTTATCTCCCCAACTTACTTTAACACTTAAACTAATTTTATATTTATTTATGCCCCTTAACATCTTTATAGTGAATTAATTTCCCCCCTTATGCTGACGTGACATTTTAAAAAGAAAAAAAAATGAGTGAACAGTATTTTAAAAAAAATACTAATATATATATATATATATATAAAGAAAAAAAAAATTCCTCCTCTTCTTCACCCAAACCCACCAACTGCCCCCCCCCCCTCCCCAACTCCTCAACCAAATCCACCACCAAACCCGCCAACAGCCCACCCCACTTCTCCTCCAATTACGAAATCCACCTTTAATTTATCCTCCTTCGACCCCTTAGATCTATAAAAAAAGAATGAAAATTAAAAAATCTACATGGTTTGAATATTTGGTTGTTGATTTTAGAGAATTTGGTGTTGATTTGATCGAATTTTTCATGTGGGTTGAGTTTTTTTATCACAATTTTATGATTTTTTTCGATGATGGTAATTGAATTTTTCAAGTGGGTTGAGTTTTCCGGTGAAAATTCGCCAAAATTTCCTCAAAAAACCTGACAGGGTATGGTTGTGTGGGGGTGGACGGAGGTGGATGGGGGTATGTTTAGGTGTGACAGTGTAGGGGTGAATGGGGAGTGTGTGCAGGTGTGGGGGTAGATAGGAGGGGGGAGGGGAAGGAGGGATGGGTGGTTATGAAGAAGATGGAAAATGGGGGGTGGGCTATTTTTTTAATTTAAAATATTCTATATATTTTAAAATATGTATATATATATATATATATATATATATATAAATAATATTTATATATATATTTTATATATTTATATATAAAAATACTTTATTTACGTGGCTATGACGTGGCAATGATCTGGCGCTGACGTGGCAGCGAGTGTGATGCACTCTCCCTCATGAGAGTGGTATAATATATTAAGGGAGGAAATTAATTCACTATAAAGATGTTAAGGGGATAAATAAATATAAGATTAGTTTAAGTGCTAAAGTAAGTAAGTTGGGGAGACAAGCTTAGGGGGATTTTGATGCATTATCTCTTTAAAAAAAAAATAGTAAATTACCAAAATAATGATGGAATGCCTAAACTGATGGATACAAATAATAAGAATGTTGAAGGTTTTATAATTAAAATATGGCACAATTTGTAAAATATTTTTCCTTTCCATATATTTGTTGTGTTTACCATATTTATTTTTTCTATCACTCATTTTTTTCATGTACATAAAGGAAAAACAAAAATCTATCAACACCAAGTTGCCATATATTTCGCATTTTTTTACTTTTTAATAATTAATTAATAATTGAAAAAATAAATGAAAAGACAATTTTATCTATTGCAAAGTCTAACGAAGGATAAAATGTTCAGATAACATTTCTAAGATCTTTCACACTTTTAATATGCTAGCTTAGGATACGTGCGTTGCACGTGTATATAGCGTTAATAATAATAAATGTATAAAAAATAAATTACTGTGTGTATTATATTATTAAGTATAAAACTTTTAAAATAACACCAAATATAATACGAATAAAAAAAATATTACCTCTTTGCCAGCTAATATCACAATTTTGCGAGTCCCTTCATATTGCTAACAACCTTCATGCTTTTTAATACTCTTTCCTTCCTAAATACTTTATCATTATAAGAAAGTATTCACCCCCCCTCCCCACCCCCACCCCACCCCCGAGCTATAGTCAAAGTTACTATGACAATTTTAATTTCACGGGAGTACTATTACCATCCTAAAGTCAATTTTACTGTATTATTGTCCACCTTTTGTACTTACGTGGCATCTTTTGTGCTTACATGACACTTTTTATGGCATGCCTTAATTGCAAGTTTTTTTAGGTCAAGTAAGCACAAAATGTGGACAATAATATAGTAAAATTGAGTTTGGGGGAGGAAGGGGAGGTGGGTGGGTGGAGGAAGGAGGTTAAAGGCACCACGTGAAGTTAAGGTGTATTGTAGAAACTTTGAATATAGTTCGAAGAGGTAATAGTGTTCTATCTCGTACTAAAAGATGTAGAACATAATATTACTTCATATGGATTTTTAAGTCCAAGAATGATATCCTAAACAATAATAACAACATATCTAATGCAAACACACAAAGTAGAATTTGGGGATGGTAATCTTACCGCTATCCATAGAACCTCGACTCAAATTCAACGATTCATTCTTTTTTCAACAATCCGCAAAAAAA
This sequence comes from Capsicum pubescens, assembly GCA_030864215.1. NCBI lineage: Eukaryota > Viridiplantae > Streptophyta > Magnoliopsida > Solanales > Solanaceae > Capsicum > Capsicum pubescens. The sequence continues at coordinate 321,385,092 of CM061548.1, forward strand.
AATTGTCAATTTTATTTTTTTCTGAAACACCAATTAATTATTTTCTTCTAAATTTCTTTCATCTTATAGCCACACAAATGTTACGACATATTTATACAATTTTTCTTTGTCCTTAAATTTTGTGTCCAATCCAATGAAACTATGTCATATAAATTAGAAGGGTGGAGTATATTTTTATCTCAACAAGTGATCTTGTAAATCATATAGTAACAGGGAGACAAATGACTCGCTGCAAAATGAAGCAAGGGAATAAGACAGGACATTAAAAAAAGAAAACAGACAGTGAATCTAACTAATATTCCCTCCGTTTAAAAAAGAATGACCTACTTTCCTTTTTAGTCCGTTTCAAAAAGAATGATCTCTTTCCTTTTTTGGCAATACTTTAATTTCAATTTTTCACATTGCATGTTCAGGACTACAAGATTAAAGGACATTTTAATACATTTGACACAACTTCAATTTAAGACCACAAGATTCAAAAGTCTTATTTATTTACTTAAACTTTGTAACGGGGGAAGTACTTGCTTAGAAACAAAGTCGATTACCTCTGTTTGGGAAAGTGTACACCCGTTTCTTCAGCTTCCTCATCTCTAACTCTAAAATAAAAAAATAAAAAAAACAAAGTGGATGAGATCTAGGCATCTAGCAACCTCACCATGGTAAAAGAGGCAAAAAGAAGTGATATTACGCAATCATTCAAAGCAGTGGCGGACCCAGAATTTAAGGATAGTGGGTGTTTAAAAATTTTAAAAACTGAAAAAAATAAAAATTCACCTCAATGAGGTTCGAACCCGGGGCATCCCCTCTAGTGGAGAACCTTAACGTCAACCTAAACGCCAATGCACCCTACCAACTTTTATTTTAGTGGGTACTTTTATATATTATATATCTATTTTCATATATTTTCTATGTAATGTTACCTATTCCGCATCGAGTTGAGTGGGTGCCGGAGCACCCCACAAACATGTCCGCCCCTGATTCAAAGATCAACATGGAAGATTTAGTGATAAAGAACCAAGGTAAGTAAATGAGCCAGCATTCTTCATAATTTGTTTTAGGTATGTGCATTTGGCCGCATGATTTATTTCCCACAAAATGAATTTCTGCAAATTGTTTGTGTTCTCACCAAGTCTCGGGTGCTATTGATGTTTGATTTATGGGCAACAAACAACGTACCCCCATGAAGTGGTTTCTAAGCCTGATGGGCCATACAAAAGTACTGGCCACCTTTGACTACAATCCAGGAACACCATCTCATAGCCCTTCTGCATAGCAGAAGTCAAGATGAAAGGTTTCCCACAATCCCTACATGTTCTTAAAAGATCAATGTTAAATGTCATTTAAATTAAAAAGCAGCAACATGAACAATTAGATTCCACATGACGCCATATCAATTTCGATCCATAGCTCGAACTCTTAAAAAGTGTTGAATGTTGCTTGTGGACAGTTCTCATAATTCAATATTTTTCATCATTGTATAAACAAGTAGTAGTGCAGCCTTTCTTTCTTCATTCTTCACGTCAATTTTTTTTCTACATGTTTCTTTGATTCTACTCACTCTAGGTACAAAGTGATGAGATCATAACTTACTACATCAGTCTAGACACCAACAAAATGTGTAGGACTACTGGACATACTTCGAGCCAAATTGATATTAGTAGCAGAAAATAAAAATTTCTTCTGTAACTCGATCAAGAGCATCTATTGCGACTCAACGAATTTATACTTTAGAATGTTCAACTATTTCATTCTATAACTATCCTTTCTAAAATATTTCTAGACTTTTCTCTTTACAACACTAATTCTGGAGCTTCTTCCTCATTAAACACATATAGGATGCCAAACCACACATAATAAGAAGTCATAAAGGCCTTACACGTTTAAATTAATTTGGAGTCGTCAAACTTGGTTGTAAAACCATGACCATCTATTAACAATGCATCCCAGGAGGTAAATTTGCTTTAACATGCTCAACACACTTTCTCGTTGCCTTCTCCTTAATTACGGCAGTACAATCTCTATGTGAGTTAAAAATTATCTTCATAAGAGATGGTAATATTCACAGCAGATGTAAAGCAAGATAATAATCACTTGAATAACCAATAAAACCAACAAGCTTCACCACACCACAATGTAATTTCTCTCTTCATAAGTTAAAACACATGAGGAATTGTTAAGCATACATGAGTCAATTCATTATATAGTTGGAGTACCTTTTGTTAGGTTCATAGAAGTGTGAATGGAAAATGGAAAAAAAATGGTGGAGAAGAGAAGACACCAATTTAGAAAGTGTACTCCCAAAATTGGAAAGTTCACTAATTCTCCCACATTGGTGGGAGAAAGGAACTTTGGAGTGTTTATAATGATGAACACTTACTCCACATGATAAGTGAGGCAAGAAATAAGAGATGCCTCGCGCCGTCGTCGTCGCTCGCTCGGCTTTGGCTTTGAAAAACGATTGATGAGATCTATCTTTTTGGACAAAATTTAGTTGAATTCCGAAAATACCAATAGTAACGTTGTGTTTAATACTCCATTTATATGATTTCAGTTTCATTACGAAAGCAACGAAAGCATGCATGTAGAAGCTATTTCGAACTGATGTTCATAGAAGTGTGAATGGAAAATGGAAAAAAAATGGTGGAGAAGAGGAGACACCAATTTAGAAAGTGTACTCCCAAAATTGGAAAGTTCACTAATTCTCCCACATTGGTGGGAGAAAGGAACTTTGGAGTGTTTATAATGATGAACACTTACTCCACATGATAAGTGAGGCAAGAAATAAGAGATGCCTCGCGCCGTCGTCGTCGCTCGCTCGGCTTCGGCTTCGAAAAACGATTGATGAGATCTATCTTTTTGGACAAAATTTAGTTGAATTCCGAAAATACCAATAGTAACGTTGTGTTTAATACTCCATTTATATGATTTCAGTTTCATTACGAAAGCAACGAAAGCATGCATGTAGAAGCTATTTCGAACTGATGCAATTTTACACAGAAATGGTGCACAGTTTCGAAACTGAACTGATGCACTGTTTCAGTAAACTGATGCACTGCTTCAGAACTGATGCATTGTTTCAATGAACTGACACACTTATTCACGAAATGGGATGCCTGTTCAGAACAGTCACAATGTTTGGACGAATAGACATGAATTTTCAGAAAAGGTTACACCTTTTAGATGAACCTTTGCCACTTTTCAGAAGAGGCATCTTGTGGCTATAAAAACCTGGTTTCATCCACAGGTTTGGATACAGAATTTTCAGATTAAAAACTCTCTTCTTGTCTCAAAAATATTCTGCGTGATCACTCAAAATGTTCTGTGAGTTCGAAGATATTCCAACCGTTTGAGGTACCGCTACTGTTGGTCTGTTAGCCATTTTATCAAATTCCACAACCTCGGGTACAGTGAGGGGGATTATTTCCTTAAGAAAAATCCGTGAATTCGGACGACTTGGCTATTTTCTGTTTCATCTTAATTTCTGCAAAATAAAATACACCTCTTGGAAAGGTCATTTTGATCTTGTGTTGAGGGTATTTGATATACTTCATTGTGTTCTTGTTTATACTTGAACTCAAGTTGAAGTTGGTGTTGTAATATACAGATTCTGCATACCCGACTATATTGTGGGAAATAACACCTTTTTCTTGTAACATATACGATAAGTGAATGGAGGAAGTATCTAATTAATTTGGCATGTTGATCAGCAATGGAAGTTTAGACACAGTAATAGGAGAAGTAATAAAGTGTTTAGAAAAGTATGCAAAAGCCATTTTGTCCCTTTCTTTTTGGTACACAATACCTTCATGACTCGTATCCTACAAAAAGATAATAATCAATCAATTCAGGCTCGTGCCTTGCATGTTTCTAGCCCTGCATATACTATATGTCCATGCATTGATATAATGCACTCCATCCCCCAAAGGCTACTACTCCCATCCCATGCATGCAATTAGGCCCCGCCCACCGAAAGCAAAGCTCCACAAAAAGTTTTCATTTTTTTCCAAAATTTTCCAGCCATTGAAGTAAGTTGAAATAAAGCTAAAAAAGAACACCACCCACAGAGTCTTCCTTTCTATTAAGGCACATAGACACCATACACACTAACACGTCTCACGTTAAAACTAAAAACTAAAAACAATGAATTTCATGTTAGATTCATATACTTCATCCGTTTCTAAATAAGTGTTTTTCTAGTTTTTTTATTTGTTACTAAATATGTGGTGTTTTAGATAATCAAGTAGATACAACTCATATTCTTTCAATTTTATCCTTCTTTAAATAAATTGTTTTTTTTACAAAACCAATGAAGTTTGGTCAATTCTCTTGATCTCTCTCGTGATATCCACCAAAATTGGAATGCCCGATTTGATTATGTAGGTAACTCATTCGTTTCGCTGAGTGTTTTGAAACTAAGCTTTCCAACTTGCATATATGATACTGACAACACAAACATGAAAATGTATAATGAATGTCACCTAATATCAGTTGTGAGGTGGATAGTTAAAAAGGGAAAGGAACAGAGAACCAACTTGAATGACATTCATGTCAATTCAATCATTAAATCTGATGCCACGTTGGATTACTCCGAGGTTTTAGTAAGGCCGCTGGGGTTATTTTAAAAGATATAGAGTATTGAACAACAAAGCAAAGAGTTTAAATAACTTACCTAAATAAATTCACGCAAAACAATTTGTTACTTCATTCGACGGCAACATATTTTTTTGTCCAACTTTTCGATCAAAAATTTTCAATTGAAAGAGAAGTACATATACATAAAACGTTAGATCTTCAAATATACCAAAAAAGGATAACATTTATATAAAAACTTAAATCTTCAAACATTGAGAAGAATAAATACACGCTACCAAGCAAAATAATCCATATTAACTAAAAAATTAATAAGAAATAAAGTCATAAAAGGACTCAAAAATCTGTAAGCAAATCCAAACAAATATGAAGGAGATACTATGCACATTGATTGTTTCTATTGATGCTTGCATGTTGGTACCCGTTATATAGCCAAAAAAAAAAAAAACGGTGTTATATTTTTATTCACGTGAAATAGAGTTACAATTTGATAATATTAGTTATGGTGATAAATTAATGGTTGTTTTCAAACTGAACTCGAAAAACTCAAAAATATACGGCCTTATTTTAGTAAAGTAGGATTTAAACTAATGGAAAAAATATTAGTTATCATTAATTCTGAACACTTCAAATAAGTAAAAGTTTTACCATAAATATATTTAATTAATTTTTATTTTTAACTCTTAAATATTAGGAAAAAATAGTGAAAAAACGATTTTGTCTAAAGCAAAGACTTTTAATAAAGGGCAAAAAGTTCAAACAACATTTCTAAGGCCTTCACACTTTTAATATAGATTATAGATTATAGATTATAGATTATAGATTATAGATATAGATTATAGATATATATGGACACTTTTAAAATATACTAGTTTAGTGTACGTGCTTTGCACGTGTGTCTAGTGTTAATTAATAAAACTATACATATTTTATTTCACTGTTTACCCTATTATTAATACTATACATCAATTATGATCATGGAGAATAATTTGTAGATCATGTCTCATGTGTTCCATCAAATTTAGCTTGTTGAGTTTGATTGCAACATCTAAAGCCCTCTAAGTTTTGGTAATTGTCAAAAAGAAATTATGAACGTGCGCCGTAGGTTCTAAATAATAAAGTTAAGAGCATATTAAGGAAGAAAATTTGAGTCTCTCAAATAAGTAATAAAAATATACAGATTGATTAACATAGAAAAATATAAGAAGCATCTTGCATATTGAAATGTAATATCAAACATTGGGAATGACAAATTGTATAAAATATACACATTAAAAATTTTACTTGGTGTTACTATTGCTTTACCACCACATTTTTTAGGTAACTTAGATTTAGTCCTCGTGGAAGACACATGTAAATGGTATATCGCAATGATTTTTTATTTATAGAATTTAAAGAATTAAATTTGTGTACATTTTACATCCTATGAATATATTATTTTAGTTGTAAACCTAAAATAAATTCTAACAAGAAACAACAAAAAAGAGGAAAAAAAAGGGCAGTGGCATGATAAATTCTCATAAGGTTCATACAATACCTAGATAAAAAATATAGGCAGAATTAAAACATAAAATTAATTTACTCGCCAATTTTTTTTAATACATGCTTAATTTAACAAATTATAAATAAAGAAATGTAATTAAAAACCCTAGTCACAAGAACACGTCTATAGTAACTTTTGTCTCCAATATAATCAAATTCACATGCCTCTCTCGCTGCTATGCAACATATTTATAAATCAAGCAACTGAAATATCATTAATTACACAATATTTTAGACAAAATAAATAAAAGTAAAAAAAGTAATTATCGTTATTAGCGGATAAATGCATTCACTGCATGAGTAGCAGCAAAAGCAATTTCTAACATCTTCATATAATTACTTTGGGCGATCAAATTAAAGATAAATAGTAGCAACGAAAGTAGAAGAAAAAAATGGATAATAATAAAAACAAGAGATAGTAATTGATCATAAACTTCAATCAAACAATATAATAATCGAGATATTATTATAACAATCTTTACACAAAAAAATTTCAAAGCCGACCGACATTCATCTACCACCTACAAACTACAACAAAATAATAGGTCAATACAAATATCAAAATAATATAATTAAATCTAACCTTTACACAAAGAATTTCTCAAAGCTGATCACCAATATTTATCTACCACTTGTAAACTACAACAAAACAATACTATAATGGAGATATCAAAACAATTCAATTAAACCTAATTTATACATAAAAATTATCTTCTCAAAGCCGATCGACATTGATGTACCATTTGTAAACTACAACAAAACAATACAATAATAGAAATATAAAAATAATACAATTAAACCTAACTTTTACACAAAATTTCTTCTAAGCTGATCGACATTCATCTACCACTATAAACTATGACATAATAGAGATATCAAAACAATACAATTAAACCTAACGTTTGCATAAATTTTTTCTCAAAGTCTATCGACATTCATCTACCACTTGTACTAAGCAGATAATAAATAAATTATGACAATACGATTAAATCTAACATTTACTTAAGAAAATTCTTAAAGTCCGACAGAATATACAAAATAATATGACGATAGAGATATCAAAATAATATAATTAAACCTTTTTACACAAGAAATTCCTCATAGTCGGTCGACATTCCTCTACCTCCTGTAAACTGCAATCAAACAATACCATAATAGAGATATCAACAAGATACAGTATAATTTAAACCTCACTTTAGAGAAAAAATTTCCCAAAACCAACCAAAATTTATATGCCACCTGTAAACTACAACAAAATAATACAATAATAGAGATATCAATACAATATATTTAAACTAATCTTTACACCAAAATTATCTCAAAGCCAACCGACATTCATCTACCACCTGTATTAAGAAGAAAAACAACAAGTAGTGAAATATTAGGAGAATACGATCAAAACTAATTTTTGCATAAAAAAATTCTCAAAATCCGACACAAAATTCATCTATAATAAAAAGAATCATCTTAACTGAAAACTAAAAAAGAAAAGCAAGCAATTGAATATCAAAATATAAAATAATTGAGACAATGTAGAGAACAAATAATTACATACATGCTAAAAATATACATATGACTGATATAAAATAATTTTAATTGGGAGAGAATGATTAGGAAGAACTATCAATTTATGAAAGTCCAAAACCATATAGAAATCCAAAAAAAAAATCTCCAAAAAGGGATTATCTAAATATGAAAGTTCTTATTTATTTATTTTTTTAAAAAATTAAAAATCCTAATAATTAAAAAATTTGGGGATAATCTTACACGTATCAAACAAAAATTGTAACAAAATTTGGTTTTTGAATTTTTTATTTTAAAGGTCTAATTACTTTACGTTTTAATATATTTTACCAAAATTGAGTAGCTTCTTACCAAATATTTTGAGACATCTATTATAGAATTTTTTAATTTTTAAAATATATTTTTCTCTTACCATATATTAATATATTTTACCAAAATTGAGTTACTTCTTACCAAATATTTTGGAATATCTATTATAGAATTCTTTAATTTTTAAAATATACTTTTCTCTTACCATTTATTTTGGGACTGTTTGATTTTAAAAATATTTTAAGTATAATAATTCAAGTGAATACGTGAAAAGATAATTTTATCTATTGCATTGATTTTTAATGAAGGGAAAAAAGTTCAAATCACTTTTTTAAGGGTCTTCACATTTTTAATATATTATTATTATTATTATTAGTACCTCACTTTATTGAGTTCAAATATTAGAATATTTGTTTAAATAATAAAGATGAATACAATAATTAAATTCAACATATTTTGGAGAATCTATTTAATTAAACCTTACTTTTACCAAAAAAAATTTTCAAAGCCGATCGACATTGATCTACCACCTGTAAATTGCAATAAAACAATACGATGATAGAGACATCAAAACAATATAATTAAATCTAACCTTTACACAAAAATTTCCTCGAAGTCGTCCGACACTCATCTACCAACTGTAAACTATAACAAAATAATACGACAATAGAGATATCAAATAATACAACTAAACTTTACTTTTACACCAAAAAATCTCAAACAGAGATATAAAAACAATACAATTAAACATAACTTTTACTTAAAAATTCCTCAAAGCCAATCGACATTCATCTACCACCTGTAAATTCATCTACGACCTATAAACTACAATAAAATAATACAATAGTAATCACAAAGCTTCAGTTTTGATGAAATAATTCTTGTCTGAGAGAAAATTTTGACACTAAAGAATGACTTGAATGAAAACAAGGAAGACACACACACACACACACACACGTTGAATTCTATTATGCTGACAAAAATAGTCTAGTCAAAAAAATTACAACAACTAATGCCTTGTTAAAATAGGTAAGGAAAATTAATTTATCTAAATTGAAGAATATTACATGAGTTTTATACTTAAACTAATTTTATTCCTAATAAATTCTACATTTAAAAGGACTCATAAATTAAATTAGTTAACGAAAATTAAATAATAATTTATAAAAATAGTGAAAAGATAATTTTGTCTATTAACGAGATTTTTGATGAAGGGTAAAAAGTTCAAATCACCTTTCTAATGGTTTTCACATTTTTAATATATTATAGATTATAGATTATACATATAGCTATAGATTATAGATTAAATATATAGATTATAGATTAATAAAATAGCCTTCCAGTATGTATAGGATCGATTTTTAATATCGTAATTAAAAAAAAATTAATATGGTAGGTCTTTATTATTATTCCATATATTATTTATTAATATTAAAATAATATGAGTTCCAAATAAACTAAACTTTACTTATATAGGAATTTTAGTCTTTTTTCCTTTTCTTTTCTAGACACTAGAGTTTCGTTTTAATTTGGTTCAATTTTTTATTAAACTTTACCAATTTGAATTTTAGCTTTCTTTTTTCCTTTTTAATTTCGGATGTTAAAGATGGGTTTTAAATTTGGTTCTATTTTATCTTTTTTTTTTTTTTAATTTCTATTCAAGTAATGAAATAGAAAGTCCTATTTTAGGAATAATTTTCTATTCTATTTTAGAAAAAATATTAATTGATTCTTCTTCCATATATTTTAGGAGTCTAGTTAATATAATAAAAATAATTAAATAATAAATTGAAAAAAATAGTGAAAAGATAATTTTATCTAAAGAAGAGTCTTTTAATGAAGGACAAAAAGTTCAAATCACTTTTTTAAGGGTCTTCACACTTTTAATATATTATAGATTATAGATTATAGATTATAGATTATAGATATAGATATAGATATGGATTATTATTATTATTATTATTATTATTATTATTATTATTATTATTATTATTATTATTATTATTATTATTATTATTATTATTATTATTATTATATAGATATATAGATATATAGATAGATTCTAATAAAGGAACAGATTATCAACATTTTCTTTTTGTTATTAAACACGTCAACTACGTATTAATATTTTCAACATTTTTATTCTTGCTTAACTACAACATAAATTTAAACACTTACAAATATTTTTAGCACTTAAAGCTTACTAGCTTACAATCAACTAAACCAAACAAGTTTTAATTAGTAACACTTAATTGTTTTTTCTAGTACAGGACATTTAAATTAAATTCATAAATATATGTATCATATGGTTCGTTTAAAAATAATTTGAATACTTTTTGTAAAAAAATATGATAATCAAACACAATTTTAATTTTGAAATTTTTAGATAGAATATATTTTTATGACCAAATCTCAATAATTCTGATAATACAAGAAAAAAGGCAAACAAAAACAGTGAAATTGATAAATAAAGATACTTCCCTTCAAAGAGTGATTTATTTTCTTCCATTAAAGTATCCTCCCTCCTCTACTTTGGACTTTGATAGGTCCACATAGGCCCATGTGCAACAATTCAAGGGGTCTTGTGGTGCTTACCTGCTTCTTCTGCTTGAAAGATGATCTGGTTTGTTTTCCTTTGGTACAAGCATCACAAACCCTGGTATCTGAAAAGTGTAGCTTTGGAACACCACAGACTAGGTCCTTTGAGATTGGTTTGTTGAGTAGAGAGGAGCTTACATATCCCAACCTTCGGTGCCACAGATCAACATTGTCACTTTAAGCACTTAAGCAGGTCAATTCACTACCAGCAACTGAGTCTAAATCAACCATATACATGTTCTTGCATCTTTTAGCTTTGAGAAAAATCTTCCCAGTCTTCAAATTGATTACAGTGCACCTGTAACAATCTACTTTTTGATGAAATATGTGAAATTTGAGTTTGTGTGATTTGACTGTTTTACCCCTTTTCGTAGTTGCATTATGGTATTTCTGGGGTGTGGGGGTGATTGGCACAGTTCATGGTGCATTTTGGTATCATTTATGCGATATTGTGGTTTGATGGCTTCGAGAGCCTTATTTTGGACTTATGTGGATATCTTTTGACCCGTGTGATAGATGACTGAAAAGTTGTGTCAACAGCTTTGGAATATTGATTTTAGGCTATTTAGACTTTAGGTTCGGATCTCGATGTACCCAGGCTCATTTCGACCTATTGGTTGAAAATTTGAAAAATTAGAAATATGGGTATAGAACCCACATTTGGTCAAAACGGCCTCGAATGAAAAATTCGACTTCACCAGCATATTTAGAATGTTGATTTTAGAGTGGTAACATATTTGATGTGATTTTACGGCTTTTAAATCTCATTTCGACCTTCGATTTGAAAAATTGCGATTTTAGATTTTGGGGGTCAACTCTGTGAAAATAACGAATTTTTGAAAATACGACCACCAACGCGTCCAAAACATCGAATACAGTATGTTTGCATAGTTCGTTTGCGTTCATCGAACTCCAAACGAATTCTGGATACCCATCGGAGTCCAAGTCAAACTAAAAAAACTGATTTTTCCAGCTGGTGCACACTATAACAAACAACTTTTTTACCTTTTTTGGCCCATTTTTTCTATTCTTTAACCTTGCCTCTTGAGAGTTAAATCCTAAAATAGTGTGAGAGCTTAAAAGTGAAGCTTATGAGAGCTTGGAAAGCTAGATTAACATCTGTTTCTTGATTCTCTTATGGATTTAAGGTAGGAAATCACCTATTTTCTTAGTAATTTCTTGATTAATTTCTCAAAATTCCAAAAATCATAGGACTTGATTTTAAACCCTAATTTTACTTTTTTTCAGTTGAATAATATTTTAATCTTATAATTACTAGTTTTTCAACAATCTAACTTTCAAAACAACTCCGATTATGGATTTTAACACGGATTTCAAAGATTTTACCCAATAAAGCTTAAAAAATAGTTTTTCTTCGATTTGAACCTCGTTTTTTACTTGATTTCACTTGCATTTTCAGTTATAGGTTCCTAAATATATGGAGAATACGTTTTTGAAGTAAAGTTATGATTTTGACCTTCTTTTTTGAAAATCTATTTCGGAGGTCTGTTTTGACCCCAAATCAAAAGTAATCAATATGTGTGTCATTTTTTTTTGTTTTGACGCATAGATTTCATATTTGATATTTTTAGTAAAGTTGGGGATCAGTCGTGAGGAGTAAAGCTTTGGGAGCAGAGATTTGGTGGTGGTATTTTGGCTTTTGAGGTAGGTTATGGCTTAACTCTTTCAGACTGGTTGGGTAGTAAATAATGGTAAAAAATACATGTTAAGGGTGGAAAATAATCATAAAAATAATGGCTATCTATGTGTTGTGCCTGTGTGGGAGCCTATATATGATGTAATTATCGAAATTGAGATATTATGTGATAAGTGTGATCGTGTGACCGTCTGGGGTCCTATGTGATATTGATAGCCTTGAATATATGTGAACAATTGTATTGTGTTGTTAAAATGCTTAATGTGGTACAATTGGTGTGTTGTGATTATATTCTTACTTTATTGGCATATGAGACATGTGAAAATTCATGGATGAAATAAAAATAATGAGTGGATATCAGTTCATATGGTTGTGGAAATGTATCATTTTGGTTGGTTGTGGAAATATATCATATGGTTAGGTGCAGAGATACTCATTGTGATTAGTTGTGAGCATTAAATCCTCATATCATACTCATTCATGAAACATTGGTACCACCATGACAATACTTGAGTAACACTGACAACACCTTTTTAAAAACCCTCTTTGGGGGATTTACTGGAGAGGAGATATTGTAACACCTTATAAAACCTTTTTTGAGGGATATGCCAAAAAGGATATATGAAATATATGGATTTTATATGGGTTGACAAACCCGTCATGGGTTCTGTGTTGGGAGGCTTGCCTCCGTAGGTGTATACGAGGATTGTGCGATGATCCCAGAGGTTTTCCGATGACCTCGTGCATCCTCCTTATATATATATTATACTTACTTTATTTTGTTTATATTGTGTTGTATTGCCATATTGACTTGCCATTTATGTAATTGTCTTATCTTCTTTTACTTGTATTTGATGATCTTGTATATTCATGTTTACCCTTATTCTACTTATATGTGATATAATGCATACTTTTGTTCGAGCTTAGTGTGATGTTTCTATATATGTGATATATTAGAATTGTCATTGCAAGCAGTGTGGGCTACCATTTGGGATATTTTCTAATTGCAGGTGACGTGCCTTTAGTGTGTATTTTGTATGTTTTATTTTCTACTTTGCTCGGTCGGCCTATGATACTTATGAAGTACAAGTGGATCGTACTCACTCCTACTTCAACTTTCGGTGCAGCTTCAGGTTCAGGTATGCCTAAGACTGGTTAATTTTGGGCGCCTTCGGATTACTCAAGGTAGTGATCGGACATTCATACGTCCGAAGTTCACCTTTATCTTTCTGTATTAGTTATGTCTTTATTAGTATTCAGAGCCAAATATTATTCCTTTGTGGTTATTTTTCTGATGTATTTGTCTTCTGGATTGTATTAGTAGTTCTTACACTATTTACACCTGGTTTTGGGCATGATTGATATTTTGAATAAGTTCTTTTTGCATTATTATGATTACATGTATGGTTCAATTTTTTTCTAAAAGCCTTATCTTGGGTATTTCTATCTTTTCTTTTTTTGTATCCATTTGGGTGATAGACTTACTTGTCAAGGTAAACCGCGACAAGTGCCATTATGACCCTTGATTTAGGATCGTGACAATTGGTATCAGAGTGGTCTGGTTTTATTAGTCTTAATGGTTTAAGAATGAGATGTCTAATTGAGTCTCGCAGATGAAGGTGTGGATGGACTTGAGGGAGAAGACGACCCCGTAGTGTAGTCCCGTCTAGGAGGAGTGCTGGAGGACTCTCTCCTGAGCTTCATGTTATGCAGGATGGAGGTGTGGGTTCTACTCCAGTTCTTTAGAGTTTTTCTGCCCAGTGTTTGAGGGATTATTGGTGTGTTTACCGATCATTTTAGAGGTTTCTACTTTGGTTATGCCGTGTGTTTCACCAGTTCAGAGTATGGATCCTCCTGTTGCACCTGTTTCTGGTTTGGGTACTCCTCAAACCCTAAGTCCTATTACACCTTCAGTGCCGATATTTGACTATTTGGTTTTGAGATCAGAAGTCCAGACATCATCTATGTTACCTCCCAAGATAGGATCACAGCCTGCCAAATTTACTATGCCTCCTCTCACGGCTAATACAGTGATGTCTGTCGAGGATCCGAAGAGGTTCGGGAGGTTTACTTGCTTGATCCTCCTAGATTTGGTGGCATAGTAGGTGAGGATGCCTATGAGTTTCTGATTGATTGCGGACAGAAGTTGCACAATTTGGGTTAGCTCGAGTCTCATGGAGTTGCTTATACATCTTATTTATTAAGAGATGCGGCGAGAGAATGGTGGTGTTTGCTTGTCAGTTGTAGACCCCGCAATTCTCCCAAGATACTTAGGATCAGTTCATCGAGGCTTTCCTAGAGAGATTTATGCATTTTAGTTTGAGAGTTTATATGTGGGATGAGTTTGATCATTTGGAGCAGGGCTCCATGACAGTTGTTAGGCATGCTTTCATGCCCTGTCCAGCTATTCCTACGATAGGATTTCCATCGAGTTTGAGAAAATTTAAAAGTTTATGAAGGATTTAGATGTCTCCCTTCAGTTGGGTACGTCTCAGATGATTGTGCTTGGGGCTTCTTTTCATAGTATTGTGGATCATGCTAAGACGACAAAGGATATTCTTAGTGCATCTCAGGGAAGCGCCAAGAAGGCACGATATTTTGGTGAGTTCAGAAGTCATACCTCTCGAGATAGAGAGTTTAGATGTTCTCACAGATACCATAGTAGGCCAGTTAGGAGGCTTTATAGGGTTTAGGTGGTTGATCTTCTAGTTTCGTAGTTCAGGGTGGCCGTTCGGGCCCAGTTGTACCTTCTTCTATTAAGACTGGTCGTAGAGATTGCTATGTATATGATATGATTGGCCATGTGTCCAAGGACTGCCCTCACCGAGTGATTCGAGCTACTTCTATTCTAACTGTGGGGGTAGAGGTGCTACCAAAAGTATGAGGGGCAGAAGTAGTAGAGCTCGTGAGGGTGGCTGTTGGTCCACTCAGGCAGTTGGTGGTCATTGGGCCACCTAGGTAGTTAGTGTTCATGGTCAGTGTTATGCTATACCAGCCAAACCTGAGGCAGAGGCTTCTGACGTCGTGATTACAAATATCATCCCCGTTTGTTTTAGACTTGCATCTGTATTATTTGATCCCAGATCGACTTTCTTCTTTGTATCTGTGTCTTTTGCTTTGGGTTTTGATTTTGGTAGTGAGCCTCTTTCCATGTCTATTCGTGTATCTACCCTATAGGTGATTCTTTAGTAGTGGATCGGGTGCACCGATTTTGTATTGTGACTTTTATCGGGCATGAGACTTTGGCAGACTTGTTTATGTTAGATATGGTCAATTTTTATGTTATTTTGGGTATAGATTGGTTGGCTCTTTATCATGTTGTCTTAGATTGTTTTGCTAAAACTGTGACTTTAGCTTCTCTAGGTGTGCCATGGATAGCTTGGAAGGGTGTGCTACATTCGTTTCCTAAGAGGATTATATCTTATGTTCAGGCTCGTAAATTAGTTGAGAATGGATGTTTATCTTACTTGGCTCATATCCGTGATACCAGTGTTGTTTCGCTTCCTTCTTTGGATTCTATTTGGGTTGTCCATGAGTTTATGGATATGTTCCCTATGAACTTGTATAGTATCCTCCGGATCGAGATATTGGTATATCTATTGAAGTTGAGCCGGGCACTAAGCCCATTTTTATTCCTTCTTATAGGATGTCCCCAACAGAGTTGAAGGAACTTAAGGATCAGTCACATGAGTTGTTGGATAAGGGATTTATTCAATCTAGTGTATTTCCTTGGGTGTGTCTATTTTTTTTGTGAATAAGAATGATGGGTGTATGTGTATATGTATTGATTATCGATAGTTAAATAAAGTGATGGTTAAGAATAAGTATCCCCTTCCCCGTATTGATGACTTATTTGACTAGCTACAGGGTGTTGTGGTGTTTTCAAAAATTGATTTGAGGTCTAGTTATTACTAGTTGAGGATTAGAACTTCGAATATTCCGAAAATAGCTTTTCGAACTCGATATGGTCATTATGAGTTCTTGGTCATGTCCTTTGGGTTGACCAACTCCCCTGCCACGTTCACGGAGTTGATGAATCGGGTGTTCCGATCGTATCTTGACTCCTTTGTTATTGTATTTGTATGTGATATTTAGGTGTATTACAAGAGTGAGGCTGAGCATGAGGAACATTTGTGGATTGTGCTTCAGAGATTGCGGGATGAGAAGTTGTATGCAAAGTTCTTTAAGTGCGAGTTTTGGTTGGAGTCTATTTCTTTCTTGGGCCATGTGGTGACTAAGAAAGGTATTTTAGATGATCCAGTCAAGATTTTCGTGGTTCATAATTAGGTTAGACCTATTTCGCCTACCGAGATTGGGAGTTTTATTGGCTTAGAAGGCTATTATCGGCGTTTTGTTGAGGGTTTCTTTTCTATTGTAGCTCCATTGACCAAGTTGACCAAGAAGAAGATTTCTTTTCAGTTTTCCGATGCTTGTGAGGCGAGCTTCTAAAAGCTCAAGGACTTGTTGACATCTGCTCCTATATTGGCTTTGCCCGAGGAAGGTGTGGGCTTTATCGTGTTTTGTAATACTTCAGGTGTTGGATTGGGTGTTGTGTTGATGCAGGAGGGAAAGGTGATTGCTTATACGTCTCATCAGTTGAAGTCTCATGAGAGAAATTATCCTACCCATGATCTGGAGTTGTGCGCAGTTGTGTTTGCCTTTAAGTTGTGGAGGCACTACTTGTATGGAGTTCATTGTGAGATCTTCTCAGATCATTGTAGCCTTCAGTACTTCTTCACCTAGCGAGAACTTAATATGAGGCAACGTCATTGGCTTGAGTTGCTTAAGGATTATGACGTGACCATTTTCTATCATCGGGCACGACTAATGTGGTTGTGGATGCCTTGAGTCGAAAGTCGACTAGCAAAGGTAGCTTGATGCATCTTTTGAGCCAGGAGAAGCCTTTAGCCTTAGAGGTTCAGTCTTTAGCTAACCAGAAGGTTAGGCTTGATATTTTGACACCTGGGCGTGTTTTGGCATTTACGGAGGCTAAATCTTCTTTGATAGAGCAGATTCGAGCACATCAGTTTGATGATGTTGGATTGCGGTTGATTCTAGATAAGGTTCTGCGTGGGGAGTCTAAGAAAGCCTCACTTGATTTAGATGGAGTTTTGCAGATTAGAGATCGAATTTGTGTGCTGAGAGTGGGTGACTGGATTAGGTTGATCTTAGAGGAGGCCCGTTATTCTAGATTTTCCATTCATCCATGTGTGACTAAGATGTATCATGATTTGAGTCAACACTACTGGTGCGGTGGTATGAGGCGAGATATAGAGGATCTAGTGGCTCGTTGCCTATGTTGTCAGCAGGTGAAGGCCGAGCACATGAGACCTGGTGGATTGGTTCAGAGGTTACCCATTCCCGGTTAGAAGTAGGAACAAATCACCATGGACTTTTTGACTGGTTTGCCTCGTACATATCATAGTTCTGACAGTGTTTGAGTCATCATGGATCGATTAACCAAGTCAGCTCTTTTTATTTTAGTTCAGGTCTCATTTAGTGCTGAGAGGTTGGCCCGTATCTACATTCGTGAGATTATGAATATGCATGGTTTGTCGGTGTCCATTATTTCAGATCGAGGTTCTGTGTTCGCATCTTACTATTGGAAGACTTTTCAGGATAAACTGGGTACTCGAATTGATCTTAGCACAGTGTTTTACCCACATACTAATGGTCAGTCAGAGCGGACTATCCAGATTTTGGAGGATATGCTCCACGCATGTATGATGGATTTTGGTGACCACTAGGAGCAATATTTGGCTTTAGCTGAATTTGCATATAACAACAACTACCATTCCAGTATCGATATAGCTCCTATCGAGGTGTTGGATGGTAGGCTTTATCGCTCCCTAGTAGTTTGGTTTGATGTTTCAGAGGTGAGACCTCGAGGTACGAACTTACTTCATGAGTCTTTGGATAGAGTCTGGGTTATTCAAGATAGACTTAGAGTGGCTCAGAGTAGGCAGAAGCGTTATGCTGATCATAGACTTTGTGCCTTGAGATTTGGTGTTGGTGATCGTGTTTTCCTTCGAGTTTCACCTATGAAGGGTGTGATGAGGTTTGGGAAGAGGTTCAAACTTAGCCCCAGTTATATTGGTCCATTTGAGATTCTTTGGACTGTTGGTAATATGGCTTATGAGTTGGCGATGTCCCCTGATCTATCAGCTGTTCATCCAGTTTTTCATGTTTCTATACTTCATCGTTACATTCCATATGAGTCTCATGTTATTCATTGGGAGTTAGTTTAGTTAGATAAACGGTTGTCTTTTATTGAGGAGTCACTCTCCATATTGGCTAGGGATGTTAGGTGATTGCGCTCTAGAGTGATCCCTGTGGTTAAGGTCCAGTGGCGACATCGACCTGTAGAGGCTACTTGAGAGGTCGAGTTTGATATGCGTAGTTCGTATCCCCAACTCTTTGTTGATTCTGGTATTTCTTTGCCTTAGTTCGAGAAAGAACTAGATTTTTAGTGGTGGATGATGTAACGACTAGGTTTTTGATGAAATATGTGAATTGTGTGTTTCTGTGTGATTTAACTATTTTACCCCTTTTTGTAGTTTTGTTATGGTATTTCTGGGGTGTGGGGTCATTGGCACAGTTCTCGATGTATTTTAGTACCATTTATGCGATATTGTGGTTTTTGATGGCTTCGAGAGCCTTATTTTAGACTTATGTGGATATATTTTAATCCATGTGATGGATGGCTGAACGGACTGCTCCAGCAGCTCCGGAATATCAATTTTAGGCTAGGTAGACCTTTGGTTTGGGTTTTGGTGCACCCAAACTCATTTTGATCTATTGGTCGAAAAGTTTGAAAATTGAAAATATAGGTGTAGGATCCACATTTGATCGAAACGACCTCGAAGGGAAAATTCGACTTTTCCAGCAGATTCAGAATGTCAATTTTATGATGGTATAGTATTTTGTGTGATTTTATGACTTTTAAATATCATTTCGACCCTCGATTTGGAAAATTGTGATTTCGAGTTTCGGAGGTCAACTTTGTGAAAAAAATATTTTTTTGAAAATACGACTTCGTCAAAGCGTTCGGAACATCGAATTTAGTGTGGTTGCATAGTTCGTTTTCATATATCGTACTCCTAACGAATCTCGGGCACCCCATCGAAGTCCGAGTAGAACTTTAAAAGAAATTTCTAGTGGAAATCTGCAATATAAATCAGCTTTTTACATTTTTTGTCCAATTTTGTCCATTCTTTCACCTTGTCTCCTGAGAGTTAAACTCTAAAATAGTGTGAGAGCTTAAAAGTGAAGCTTATGGGAGTTTGGAAAGCTAGATTAATATCTATGTTTTGATTCTTTTACAGATTTAAGATAAGAATTCATCCCTTTTCTTAGTAATTTCTTGATTAATTTCTCAAAACTCAAAAATTATTAGGGCTTGATTGTAAACTTCAATTTCATTTTTTTCACTTGAACAATATTTTAGTCTTATAATTACTAGATTTCATCAATTTAACCTTCAAAACAACTTTGATTCTTGATTTTAACCCGAATTTCAAAGATTTACCCGATAAAGCTTTAAAATGGTTTTTCTTCAATTTGAACCTCGGTTTTTTACTTGATTTGACTTGGATTTTCATACGTAGTTTTCTAAAAATATGGGAAACATATTTTTGAAGTAAAGTTACGATTTTGCCCTTCTTTTTGAAAAATTCATTTCGGGAGTCCGTTTTGGCCCCGAACCAAAAGTAGTCGATATGGGTGTCGTTGATTTTGAATGATGCGTAGATACAATATTTGATGTTTTTATTAAAGTTCGGGATCATTCGTGATGATTAAGTCTTTGGGAGTAAAGTCTTAGTTGCGGTATTTCAGCTTTTGAGGTAGGTTATTACTTAACTCTTTTAGAGGGCTAGGTAGCAAATGATAGTACAAAATGCATGTTAAGGGTGAGAACTAATCATGAAAAATGACTGTCTATGTGTTGTGCCCGTGTGGGGACCTATATGTAATGTAATTATTGAAATTGAGATATTATGTGATATGTGTGACCGTGTGGCGTCCTATGTGATGTTGATAGCCTTGAATATATGTGAATAATTGTATTGTATTATTGAAATGCCTAATGTAGTACCATTGGTGTATTATGATATGTTCATACTTGTTATATGATACATGTGGAAATTCATGGATAAAATAAAAATAATGAGTGAATATTGGCTCACGTGGTTGTGAAAATATATGATTGTGGCTGGTTGTAAAAATATATTATTGTGATTGGTTGTGAAAATACTCATTGTGATTGGTTGTGAGCATTACATCCTCATATGATACCCATTCATGAAACATTGGCACCACCATGACAACATCTGAGAAACACTGGCAACAACTTTTATAAAACCCTCTACGAGAGAAGTGCTAGGGAAGAGATACTGTAACACTTTATAAATCTCTTTTTGATGGATGTGTCGGAAAAGAGATATGAGATATGTGGATTGTATACGGGTTTACGAACCCCCTATGGGTCCTACGTCGAGAAGCTTTAGCTCAGTAGGTGTATACGGGAATTGTTTGATGATCCCGAAGGTTGTGCGACGACCTCATGTATCATCATCATCATATACATTGCACTTACTTTATTGTGTTATATTGTGTTGTATTGTCATATTGACTTGTCATCTATGTATTTGTTGTATCTCCCTTTACTTGTATTTGATGATCTTGTATATACATGTTCTCTCTTGTTATACTTATATGTGATATAATACATACTTGTGTCCTATTAAGGTGCGATCTTGCAATATATGTGATATATTAGAACTGGTACTACAAGTGGCATGGGCTACTATTGTGGGATATCTTCTAATTGCAGGTG
This sequence comes from Capsicum pubescens, assembly GCA_030864215.1. Classification (NCBI taxonomy): domain Eukaryota; kingdom Viridiplantae; phylum Streptophyta; class Magnoliopsida; order Solanales; family Solanaceae; genus Capsicum; species Capsicum pubescens. The sequence goes on from CM061548.1 coordinate 321,406,148, forward strand.
ACGTGCCCTTAGTGTGTATTTTGTATACTTTATTTTCTACTTTTCTCGATTGGCCTATGATATCTACTGAGTATAAATGGACCTTAATCACTCCTACTTCACTCTTTTGGTGCAACTTCAAGTCCAGGTGTGCCTCAGACTAGTTGATTTACGGGCGCCTTCAGATTACTCAAGGTAGCAGTTGGACATTCATACGTCCAGAGTGCATCTCTATCTTTCTGTATTAGTTATGTTTTTATTAGTATTCGAAGATAAATATTATTCTTTTATGGCTATTTTCTGATGTATTTGACTACTTGATTGTATTAGTAGTTCTTACATTATTGACACCTAGTTTTGAGAATGATTGGTCTTTTGGATAAGTTCTTTCCGCATTGTTATGATTACTTGTATGGTTCGGCTTCGTTCTAGAAGTCTTACCTTGGGTATTTCTGTCTTTTCTTTTTCCTTTTTGTATCAGTTTGGTGATAGGCTTACTTGTCAAGTTACGCCACGACAAGTGCCATCATGACCCTTATTTTTGGGTAGTAACACAGTATAACTAATCCCCGCATAACTTGTCTTCAAACCAAACGACCCATAAGTGTTATAAAACTCAATTTGTGCATGTAACAATTAGTCAAATTATAATATTTGTCTTTGATTAAAAAATTAAATTAATTCAATTTATGTAACTCTAAGTATTATAAGATTGCATTGAAACTCAATCTGAGGATGTAAAAATTACGCAATCCTAATGTTTGACTTTAATTGGAAATTGAAATATTTCCATTTATGTAATTCTAATATTATAAGATTGAACTGCTTATTCAATTTATACGTTAAACAATCAATCAATATAAATGTTGGACTTTAATTGAAAAATTAAATTACTTCAGTTTATATAAATTTAAGTATTATAATATTAAATTGTAACTCAATTTTGTGCACGTAATAACTAGTCAATTCTCATGTTTGACTTTAATTGGAAAATTAAATTATTTCAATCTATGTAGCTTTGAGTATTTTAGATTGAATTGACACTCAATTTGTGGATGTAAAAACTAGCCAACACAAATATTTGACTTCAATTGAAAAATATTGTTTTAATTTATATAACTCTAAATATCATAAGACTGAATTGACTCAATTTGTGGACGTAACAATTAGTCAGTCATAATGTTTGACTTTAATTAAAAAATTCAATTGTTTCAATTTATACAACTCTTAAGTGTTGTAAGATTGAATCGTGAGTCATTCTTTGCATTAAACAATTAGTCAATAAATATGTTTAACTCAAATTGAAAAGTCGGATTGATTCAATTAGTTTAACTACAAGTATTATAATATTGAACTGAGAATCAAATTTTGAATGTAATAGTTAGTCAATCCTAATGTTTGTCTTTAAGGGCCTGTTTGGAAAGCCACCCCGAAAATTAAATTCGGTGTAATTACATAACTTGACATGTTTAGTTTGCCATAGAATAATCGGCCAACAGGTAATTAGGTGTAATTGGCAGGAGTTAATTACACTCTCCAATCCACAGTGGGTAGCTGTGAATTGCTGGTTACATGGTGTAATTACAAGGTGGTTATTTTTTAATTTTTTTTATTTTATTTATTTATTTTTGATTTATGCTTATTTTTAATTCTTTTTTTTATCATTCTAATATTTTCAAAATATATTTTTTATTTTCCATTATTTATATTTCATTTCTTTTCATTTCCCAACATTTACTTCTTGTGATTCCATTTAATCATTCGTTTTATCTATTTTTATTTATTTTATGTTTATTTTCTTTATTTAATATAATTTTGTTAGTATTTTAAAGTAGAATTCATTGTTGAATAAAGTTATAGACTTATTTTTTTTTCTTTTCTTTTGAATCATATTTATCTACATTATGTTTAAAATTTGTCATAAGAATATTATGTTATCTTTTTTGTTATGAATTTTGAACTCATGTTATATTTTCAATTTCAATTTATTTGTTTACTTGTATTCACTTGATATTTCGCATTGGAAATCATTCATTTATTTTAGTTTGAACTTATAGATTATCTTTTTGTCAAATGTTTTAATAATTTTATGATATTCTATTTATAATGTTACTTTATTTTGTCAAACATGCATTTCACAATGTCCTTAAAAATCATGTATTTTTATTTTTTATGATTAAATTAATTAAAACATACTTATTTGAAAATACAAATCAATTATTTTCTTGTAATATATATATATATATATATATATATATATATATTGATAATTAACTTCTATTTTTAAAATTTAATATAACCATGTAATTATACTTGTACAATCAAACAATACACTTGTAATTATACTGTAATTATATTGTGATTAATAACCATGTAATCGTAACTATTAGGCTGTGTAATTACTACCCTAGTAATAGCACACCAATCTCAATTACCAGGTGACTTCTCAAACAGATTCTAATTGAAAACTTGAATTTCTTCAATTTATGTAACTTTCAGTAATATAAGATTGAAATTGAAACTCAATCTATGCATTACATTTAGTCAATTCAAATGCTTGACTTCAATTACAAAAATTAAATTATTTTAATTTATATAACTATGTAAAATTGAATTGGGATTCAACTTATGCATGCCACAATTAGCCAATACAAATATTTTACTATGACTAAAAAATTAAACTACTTTAATTTACATAAATTCAAATATTATAACATCAAATTAGAACTTAACTTGTGCATATAATAATTAGTCAATACGAATGCTTGACTTAAATTAAAAAATAAAACTAATTAGATTTATATGACTCTTCATACGATAAGATTGATTTTAACATGACTTTTTTTTAAATTTTAGTAGATAATGTCTCTTATTCCTAAAAAAGTACTTTAATTATTTGAATGATATTATCTATGATTTGAAAGTGCGATAGCAGCGAGGAGGGGGGGGGGGGGGGGGCGCATTGGGAGGGAAAGGGGCTGAAAATTTTGGATTTAAATATGAAAGAGTATATTGGGTAGACAAAAGTAGGGCGTTAACTTGTAGTAAAGAATCAAAAAATTTAACCAATAAAAAAAAGAATCAAAATAAATAAAAAGAGATGAAAAGAATTAAAAAAATATGAAGAAACAAATACATTTTTCAATGCAGCATGCATAAAAAGATGTTTTACTTTTACTAATAAAAAGAAAGGTAGATAGAAAGGTAGAGGTACAATAACTTTCAAGGAGGCACAGACAAGTTCAAGACAACTACCTGGAAGAATTATCGGATCTTTTGATCAACAAAAACATGCATCGAGGGAGCCTTATCAATTGTGAGAAGTTATTAGCAACCTAAATCAGAGAATTAAAGAGGTGATTATAGATTATACAATTTATATATTAAGGATTGACTGGGAAAATGAGAAAAACTACTGTTGGAAATGATTTCTGCTGAATACGACACCTACTTCCAGTGAGATAATGGGATGTCGAAGGTCAGAGCATTCAAACAGTAAAAATATTAAAATATACTTTAATCTTGTAATTTTAAATATGACATGTAAAAATTTAGAAATAGAGTATTATTTTTTTTAAAAGAAAAGTATTGAAACAAACTATAATAAATAAATAAATAAACAACTGGGATTCGTGTATCTTTGCTAGAGTATGTATGTATATGGGAGGACATTTTTTTTGTGTAATTTCTTTTACACCCACCACCGATTGAGCCAGCAAGTACTTTTTCTTTTCAGAGTATTTTAAGTTTCATGTCTTATAGAGTTTTAAAATAGTACTCCTCCTTTTAATTAAGACTCAGGAGCGGATCTACGTATATTTTTGGGGTCCTCCGACACCCATTAAACTCGACGTGGAATAGGTATAATTACATAAAAAATATACGAAAATAGGTATAAAACATATAAAAGCATCCACTAAAATAAAAAGTTGGTTGGGTGCATTGACATTTATGTTGATTTTAAGATTCTCCATTGAAGGGGCGTCTCGGGTTCGAACCTTACTGAGGTAGTTTTTTATTTATTTTTTTCAGTTTTTTAATTTTTTAAACACCCACAAGACTTAAATCCTGGGTCCGCCACTGTTAAGACTAATTAAATGAATGTTTGTGTTTTGATTATTTATCGCATAGGAAAAGTAAGGCTAAACATGATGTGACTGGAGAGCAATAATGACGGTAGGTAACTTATTCAAATAGCCCATTTACAAAATTATGCTTCAAATGCCATATAATTTACAAATATAAACATAAACCATGCAAGCACTTAGTAAGAAAATTTCATGCATATAATTAAAGATTTACAATGGGCCAGTACACGTGAATTTAGTGTTTCATCTATTTCTATTTTTTCAGATATTATATCTCAGATATTTTTTCCAAGTTCTCCCAATAAAGACATAATTCATTATCATAATATAAGTTACTGTTACTTTATTGTATTACGCTTCAATTTCTTGACAACCTTAGAATTGAACAATAAGTCTCAATCACCTTTAATAAAGAATGCTTAACATCTAATATGAAACTTTTTGATATGAATTTGGATTCAGTCGAGCTCCTATGCAGATACTGAACACTTTAAACTGTAATGCAAATATATAAATAAAAAAATAAAAAGAGAAGGTATATATACAGATTTACATTAAAATAAGAAAAAATTCTCAAGTTTACCTCAAATAAAAAAGAGCAATTCTCGAAATTGTTGATGACCTCTTTATACCTATAACCAGCGATGAAAAACATTTAATGATAAGCCAAACAACTAATAAATAAAAATCAAATCTCCTAAATATCTAATCCCACGAATAATCCTCAGAACATAGTACACGCGTAATTTTTTAATCATAAAACATAGATAAAAAAAAACTTTAATTAATAAGATAACTAACTAATTATTATGAATACAGAATGACCTATCAATTTTTCGTAATGAAATGCGACGATCCAATTAATTTATCCAAAATTATAAATAAGTCAATTTCATTACTAATTATTATGAATTTAGAATGGCCAACCAATTTCTTGTGACAAAATGCAACTATCCAAATAATTTATCCAAAATTACAAATAATTCACTTTCAAATCACTAATTGTATATGAAACGGTATAAACAAAACTCACAAAGAAATTTCTCAATTTGCATTTGTTTATCAAAAATACACTATTTATTACTGTAAATTTCAAAATCAATTTAAAATTTAGAAAATATATCTCTGGACAAATTCACTTCAAGAAACTGCAATTTTGATAAAACATATGAGATATATTTCTAGTGGAAAACATAAGAAGCAGTAATAAGTTAAACATTAAGATCTACTATAAAAGAAAATTTTTTAAAGGAAGAAAATCTAGAAATACAGAAGCAACATTGACGATAAAGTTCATGAATGAGATTGTGCAATAATATTTTTTTTATATATATATAGAAGACTCTAAACCAAAAAGAAATTAAAAAAGTAAATGTTGCCTAAACCAAAAAGGAATTAAAAAAAAAGTAAATATTATAGAATTCCAACACCAAAAAGAAAGCTAAAACATGAAATTTTTTGAAAGAAAAAGATAAATAGACTCCTACCTATAAAGGAAAAATATTAGGTAAATCACAGGAAAAAGAAGTTCAAAATGACTAAAATAGAAACAAAAGCCTATTTTTATGGAGAAGTGGCACCTCTACGTATAAAAGATTGGCATGGACAATTTTTTTTTTTAAAAAAACAAGTAAAAACTATAGTAATAATAAAAAGAGAACCTGGATCTCTATTTTGGATCACCTGGCTTTCAAGAAATTTAATAACCAAAATTTAGTAAATTTATTTAATTAGGATTCCATATATATATATATATATATATATATATATATATATATACACACACACACTACTGGTTATTTCTTTTCATATATTTCAAAGGTCCTTAGTTTCTATCCCATATATTTTACGAGTGTTTAATTTCTATCCGTATATTTTTAGGAGTCCTCAGTTTGACTAAATAATAAATTAAAAAAAGATGAAAAAACAATTTTGTTTATTGCAGAGACTTTTAATGAAGGTAAAAAGTTCAAATCACATTTTAAGGGTCTTCAAACTTTTAATATATTATAGATTATAGATATACATTATAGATCATAGATATAGATATAGATATAGATTATTGATAGATATAAATTATAGATTATATATATAGATAACTTTTGGACTTCTTTTTTGTTAATGTCGATATGAATATTGAATTTGAAATTATTAATTGTTCAATTTAGTGTTTTATGTTTTTCTATAGATCAAAGTGGACGATATTGTGTTGTCAATACAACTCCTCATATTCTACCTCTTTTTAGGTTATGAAAGATATGGTTTATAAGGAAATACTCTCTTCGTTTTGTTTGTTTTTACTTGTCACTAATTTTCTAATTGAATTTCTACTTTTACTTTGTTATAAATGTACCATATATAGTGAACGTCTACTTAACCATATATTGTGAATACCTGCTTTACCATATATTATGTATGCCTATTTATGGTAAAGTTACAAACCCCAAGGTTAGTTTTTTCCTATAAATAAAGGGGTTTTCCTTCATTGTAATTCACCCCTCAAGAGAAATAAGAATTACTCTCTATTCTCTCTATTCTTCTTCTTCTTTGCTTTATATTTTATAACACGTTATCAGTATGAGACTCTGCCAAATAAGGTGAGATTATAAATCTAAAGGTAAGGTTAGTAATTCCTTATGTTAATTGTCTTTTGCTACTAATGATATAATTATTATTGGATTTGAGGAAAAATAATTGATTTGGAATCATTTATGTTTTAAATTTATTTCTCAGGAATAATATTATAAAAAAAAATGATAATATATTAGGTTCAAGTCCTATGAATTTATGCCTAAGATGCCTTCATATGGATAAAAGATTGAGTTTGAATCTCAATGCACCATATTGATGATATTATGATGACTAAGACAAAATAATGGGTATTTGGTGAAAAGTCATGAAATATGTCCCATCAAATATGCTTCATTCCTTGAATTGAATGTGGTAGCAATAAATCATATGTATGCCTCAATTTGCTTTTGTAGTAGCTATCATAATTTGATACGCTTAAGGCATGATTATATTTCATTCTTGGGAATGAGAATTTCGATTATTATAAATACAGAACTATACTCTGGGGTGAATGTGACTGTATATACACTTGAACGTATTCTTCGTTGTAAAGATATCACAATCCACCTCTAAAAGAGGTAGAATAATTATAAGATTGAATATCTTCAAGTTACCGTGGTAAGAAACATGAATGTGAAAAGTTACCCAAGCATGATGAAATCACATGCCATAATAAACTAAGAATTTATTGTTTATTGATACAAAATTTATGTCACAGTAAACAAGAAGTTTACTAAAGTAAAAGACACATGTCATGGTAAACTTGGAGTTTACTAGTACAAATAAATTCATAAGTTGACATGAACAATTATGACATCCCGAAGATGTGCATATTGAGTATTAAACATATGTTGAAGAATTCGAAAATTCTTCATGAACTTTAATGTTGCTTGTTCTCATGATACGTTAGTTGGACAACTAATTTTGGGATTGAATTTCTTAAAACCTGAAAAGTATAAAAGGTGAATAAGTGTCCGTTCACCTATCATGTGATCTATTAAGATGCATTAATAACATGATCACTGTGTATATTTATTATCAACCAGCAGTTTTTCATTCATAAAATTGCTTGCTCAACAAAATTGAGTCAAGAGCATAATTTTCAGATTGTGTAATCAAGACAATTCATCTTGATGATGATGGTTTGGCATTGAATACCTTTGATAAATAGCTAAATCATTGTTAATGAGAACAAAGCTTCGTGTGTTGGTCTGAAATATGATATATTGCATACAATAGCACTTGTATGCATTATACCGATAAATTATGATTAATTCTCCCTCAAAGTTGGTTCTAAGTCAAGAACCACACGTTGTCCATCTAATAATTTTGTTTGCGGTATACGATTAATGAATATACCATAATCCACAAAGATGAATTCCTCAAAGAAGATGGAGGATGCATGTTAGTTTTCCTAACATAAGGGGGAGATTATTAGTAGCTAAGAAATATGTTAGGAATTATCATCAGACCCTCTTCAAAAGATAATTCAAGTCAAATACCGAAAGCATCTCATATTAACTTGCAAATGTTCCTATTTTGTGTCCCTAAAGGACAAAGTCTATACATACGTGAAGCATGGTAGATTTATCGGTTTCAAATGAAATAATCCTTGAAAAATAAGGACCAAATAATCATAATAAGAAGGCAATGTGCTCTTGAAGAGCATACAACATAACACTTCACGAAACCTTATGATAGGTTCAGGTACCTGAAAATAATGAAGTGATGAGATCTCAAAATGTTATGTCAAACTGTGAACCTATACGAAATAATATATCATCAATATCTTTGATACAATAGGTTCAGGTACCTGAAAATAATGAAGTGATGAGATCTCAAAATGTTATGTCAAACTGTGAACCTATACGAAATAATATATCATCAATATCTTTGATACAATATTGGTGCAATATTGTGAAAGATTACGAAGATCCGAATTCTACGTTAATTTAAGCATGCTGACGTAGAAACATTTATTAAGTGACATGAAAGGATGCATCTTGATAAACATAAAACTTATTTGATTTGCGGTCCACTCGAAGATGTCACACATGAAATGTTGAATATTGTCACTTGACAAAAATCTATATGAAAATCCCTAAAGGATTCAGAATACCTGAACCATATAAAGTTTTCGGGAAACTTGTTCATTATCCTTATAAGGGATAAATTAATGGTTTGAATATTATTGAAACTCTTGGAAAATTTTATAAAGCAATAGATTATTTGCTGAAATGAGAAATATATCAATTTAAATTGGTTAGGAAGTACCATATCTTAGTGTAATTATTGCACCAAGTATCTTGTAAATACAACAAGGCTTGATATAGCCTTTTCAATTAATTTGTTAACAAGATTGTAGTTCCGTTCTTATTGGTCATGCTGATGTTGGGTACTTATCTGACCCACATAAAGCTCGATCTCAAATAAGTTATGTATTTATATGTGGTGGTATTGCCATATCTTGGAGATATACAAAGCAGACTATTGTAGCCACTTCATCGAATCATGTTGAGAGAATAGCTATTCATGAAGTGAACCAAGAATGTGTGTGGTTGAGGTTCATGATACATCTCATTCGAAAAAAATATGGTTTGAAATGTGATAATGTACTCATAGTTTTATACAGAGATAATGCAGCATGCATAGCACATCTTAAGAGAGGATTCATAAGAAGAGATAGAATGAAGTACACTTCATTAAGGTTTTTCTATACACATGGGCTACAAGAGAATGGTGATATTAACGTACAATAAATTCGTTCAAGTGATAATATGATTGATTTATTCACCAAGTCTCTTTCAACTGTAACTTTCAAGAAGATGATGCACAAGATCGGGATGCAAAGACTCAAGGATGTTCTCATTAGGGAGAGTTAATACGCGATGTACTCTTTTTTCCTTACGAGGTTTTGTCCCACTGGATTTTTCTTGTAAGATTTTTAACGAGGCAGCATATATGCGTATTGTTAGAGATGTGTACTCTTTTTCCTTCACTAGATTTTTTCCCATTGGATTTTTTATAGTAAGGTTTTAACGAGGCACATTATCTATCAATTAGACATTCAAGAGGGAGTGTTATAAATGTACCATTTATAGTGAATGTCTACTTTACCATATATAGTAAATACCTACTTTACCATATATTGTCTATGCCTATTTATGGTAAAGTTACAAACCCCAAGGTTAGTTTTTCCATATAAATAAAGGGATTTTCCTTCATTGTAATTCATCCCTCAAGAGAAATAAGAATTACTCTTTATTCTCTCTATTCTTCTTCTTCTTTCACTACTACAAAAAAGAGGAAAATCGACCACAAAAACCGACCACAAGTGGTTAGTTTTTCCCATTTTTCGATCACAAATCCGACCAAAATCTTTGGTCGGAAAAGTAGTGGTAGCATTTTAAAAACCGACCACGAGTGGTCGTTTTTTTAAAAATATATATATATATATTTATTTTTAAAATTTATTATTATTTTATTTAAATAAAAAAATTAATTTTAGGGAAAAATAAACCGACCACAAGTGGTCGGTTTTTTTATAAAATTAATTTTATTAATTTAATAAAAATCGACCACATGTGGTCGGTATTTAGTTAAATTAATAAAATTAATTTTATAAAAAACCGATCACAAGTGGTCGGTTTTTTGCAAAAAATATATAGACAAAACCAACCACATGTGGTCGGTTTTTTACAAAATTTTTTTTTTTAGAAAAAAAGACCATATGTGGTTGGTTTTTTGCAAAAAAAAAAATATATAGAAAAACCGACCACTTGTTGTCATTTTTTCTGAGAATTTAAAAAAAATTTGAAAACACAAATACTGCATGCAACCACAACAAATATATAGAGCACTAGTAACCAAAATGAAAATACAACAACAAAAAAAATAGAAATTTTCAAAAGTGTACAACATATACAAAATATCCCACAAAAGTGAGTACGAAAATACTACAACAATAGTTTTAAACAACAAAATGTCTAAATTTAAAGTACAAGACATACAAAAATCACAAAACTAATAGTCATCATCTTTATATTCGTCCTCGTTTTCCATATCATCATCCGTGCTGAAATCATCCAGGGGGCCTAGACCTTTTGCATCCCGAACTGCATCACCAGTACACGGAGGAATAACCCCCCAGTCTGAATGAAAGAATTGAACTGCTACTGCAGGATCCTGATTTGTGATGCCGTTGCCTTCTCCGTCTTCTTCTGGCTCGCACTCTGTTCAACATACCTCTGTCTCTGTTCATCAAGCTCTTCGGTGAGTTGAGAAACCATATTTTGTAGTCTTTCAATGGTTTCTGCATCAACCGAAGAGCTAGAGTATGCAGGGCCGGACGAACTCCTAATATTATCGCCAAAATATTTAGTGTGGCATCCGTAGAAATGACCTCTATTTGCAGAACCCGAAGCTTTTTTCCATTACTCATTTCGTACATGCTGGGGTATTGGGTCACCCTGACTTTCAAGAGGAAGACTACTACGATACTCACCTAGAAGACGCCTAAATTCCTCCTATATATATTCAAGGTAAATTTAATACGAACAGTTGAAAAATACTAAAGTTGTTATAGTTGAATAATAACAAATTTGAGAAAAAGATTCATATATTCAAAATTTATTTCTTACGTGGACAACTTTTGCACGAGGTTCAACCCAATCATCTTCATCATTTGGGTTCAATTTCTTTCTCAGATGAGTCACCTCGAAAACCTCATCAGTTGGTAGTTCCCTACCCATTTCTTTTTCCTGCATATGGAAAAATTTTCAATGTTCAAATAATAAAAAAATTTAAATAGAAACAAAGAATTAAAACTGCAAAAGTTCCATACCAATTTTTCTTTCACTGCAAGAGTACTTCTAGCACCCGCAGTATGTAGGGAGCCACCCTTAGATGATGCCCGGTCTCTCTTCCCTTTTTCCCTCAATAATTGGTATTCTGGGCTATTCCAATGGCGCTGATACAGTGGCCATAAGGGTTCAGGAATCCACTTAGGTTTTACCGATTTCTTTCGAGCATAATCCAATAGATCTTTAAATCTGCCGCTACATCTTTGGAAAATGTTCCTCTTTATAAGAAATTCATTTGCAGCATCCCACCAGTAAAATTTCTACAACCAAAATATAATATTCAATCTTGTGTTCTAACAAATTGTTAATAAGTAGGCGATAAGTTAAATCCTTACCTTAAATTCTTCAAACATTCTATCCCTGTCAAGTTTTGGAACCTTTTGCCAACTGATCCAGTAGCTGTTGAAGTGCCGACTAATGCATATTCGCGCCGTTTTTCCAACTCCAGCATCCGGCTTAAACCTACAACACAAGATGAAACGGTAATTTCATCGGGAACATTAAAATAGTAATGGAAAAAATGAGTAACGTTATTATATTTAGAAATCTTACCCTCTCGCAACTGGAACCATATAAATCCTCGTAGAATCATCTCTGTCTCTTAGCTGCCTAGTAAGCGTTGGTGGATGTACTGGCGTGGGCGGATCAGAATCACCAGATGGAGTGCCTCTAAGCTGAAGATCCGACAACCCAATAGATCCAGTAGAATCACTGTACGAAGCTTCGTGACTGCTGTAGGAGTGTATCGATGATGGTAGATGTCTGGAGAGGCCAGCGGCCGTCTGATAGTACTGTGCTGGCGGTGGCACGGTCATAGAAGCAGAATGGGTCGGTGTAGACCCATGTAGTGGCCCCACATGCGTAGGAGTAGGTATCGAATCCTCGAACGACCTAGAATATAAGGCTCGTGCTGGTGCGTCAGCAAACCGACCCTCAGATATATGAATACCTGTCGGTAGTTTATAAGGTGGAGGTTCTCTTTTCTTTTTTGGTTTCGTAGTATCAACTAATTTTCCCTTACCATTATCACCTTTGCCTGACATCTAAATTATGTGAATTTAACAAGTTGTTAGTTCCTACAAAATGAATATATAAGAAAACATTCCTAGTAACTAATGTCAAGTTACTCATTCACACTTCAAATCGCTCCAACAACACGAGATATAGACAAGAATATTTTTATTACTATATAAATCATGAAAAAGTGGAAATAAAAACTTAAACAGTATATTACATATCAATACATAATAAATTTAACCTATACAACTAATCCTCCTCGTCTGAAGACTCTCCACTAAATCATTCACCCTTTTCGAAGGTTTTCTCATCTCCTACCCACTTAGCCTCTTCTTCCACAATATTAACTTCTTCAAAAATATTTTCTGAGTGATTCAAACCGTCTACTAATTCAACATCCACTAGCTGGTGATCAATATGCATTTCATTTTGATACACAGTCTCCAGCACATTCTCAACTTCCACCCGCCCTATAGGCCTTGTTTTGATCACAACCCACCAATCATACTTGTCATTGCGCAACAGATAAGGAGCATAAAACACTTGTTTAGCATTTTGCGCTAGAACAAATGGATCGTAAATAGGATATGACCTATTGTGCTTCACTTCAATGATGTTATGCTCCTTATGTACTCTTGTGCCTGCTGTTCTTGGATCAAACCACTTACATCGAAATAGGATAATTTTTTTTATTGGGAAACCAGCATACTCCAGTTCTAAGATCTCGTGTATGATGCCAAAGTAATCAACATCATCATCACCCTTAACACAAACACCACTATTGTTTATTTTCCTTGACCTGGAGTATTGTTCGGTGGAAAAATTAAACTCATTTATTTTGTATTGGGACATTGCATTAGCTTCAACTGGATCCAAAGAATTATCTCTTAAGAGACTATCGTATGCGGCTGCATTTGGTGAATGGTGTACCTAAAAATATCATACATATATATATATATTTTAGTTGACGAATGTGTAAATGTTTAAACTTTGTAAAAATATTAATACACTGACGAACCTCATTTTTAAACCACGATGCAAAGGATGCATACATTTAATTTTCGTGAAATTGAGTTTTAAATGAACTGAATATCCAACATGGGATACAAAATTAGTTTCTTTAAAGGAATGAGTAAACAAACAAGATATGTTAAAATTTAAATCTCCTTACTTCAGAAAGGGCTCAACTTTAGGGCAATTCAGGAAGATATACAAAGTTGCTGATTTTCACTCCGTGGGAGTGAGCCGGCGAGGTATGGTTTTTTAGACTTACAACCAGATTGATTGAAAATTGATATCGGTTGCAAATGAGGCTCATTCACACCGTCCTGATGATGATTTGATCGGTTTCTTGAACAAACAACTTCATCACGAAAGTATTATGAACAAAATTGAGAAGTTTCTCTTGCAAGATATGCCTTAACTATAGAGACTTCCACCCTATATTTGTTTTTGGGACCTCTTTTCAATTTTTCAATTGCCCTGTACAATCTTAAGGTTAGATGTTTACTCTATTTAATAAAAAATGTATGCATTTATATATGTTGTAAATGCTTACCGTTCAAATGGATACATCCACCTAGTTTGAACTGGACCGCCTAGCCGAGCTTCGTGTACAAGGTGAATGGGGAGATGTTCCATCACATCGAAGAACGCTGGCGGGAAAATCTTCTCTAGCTTATTGGTGATAACAACAATATTGTTTTCCATTCGCACTAGATTTTCTTCTGTTAATGTAGAGGCACATAAGTTTTTGAAGAACAAACTGATCTCTGCTATTGGTTTCCATATGTTTTCAGGTAAACCAATAAAATCAATTGGAAGTAATTGCTCCATGAAAATATGAAAATCATGGCTTTTCATTTCATGCAAGATTCCTTGTGTCATATCAACCCTCTTTCCTAAATTTGAGGCATATCCATTGGGCATCTTCAAACTTTGAACCCACTCACATATTTGACGCTTTTGGTCCAACTTGAATGTAAAACTAGCCTTGGGCTTAAGAACATTGCCATTGGGCCCCTTCTGTAAGTGTAATTCTCTGCGGTTGCAATATTCTGGTAAGTCAAGTCTGGCCTTAGGATTATCCTTTGTTTTGCCGGTGACATCCATAACTGTGTTGAACAAGTTGTCAAGGTAGTTCTTCTCAGTATGCATGGCATCAACATTATTTCTAAGTAAATTATCTGGCCAATATTCTAACTCCCAAAATATACTTTGCTTAGTCCAGTTATGTGACACGCCATATCCATCAAGCCTCGCTAGCTTTAGGCAAATCCTGAACTATTTCTCAGACGTCGTGGCCAGATAGCATTGGAGGGGGACCATCATGTTCCCTTCTATTCCTTCTGAAGGCATTTTTGATTCTCCTAAATTCATGATCAGGTGGCAAGAAACAACGATGACTATCAAACCATGAATTTTTCCTGCCATGTCTCAATGTGAAAGATTTTTTTTTTCCATGCAGTATGAACAAGCCAGCTTTCCAGCGGTCATCCACCCCAACAACATTCCATAAGCAGGAAAATCATTAACAATCCATATTAGATATACACACATATTGAAAATCTGTTTAAGAGAGATGTCCCATGTTTCAACCCCCTCATGCCATAAAATCTAAAGTTCATCTATCAAAGGTTGCAAGTACACATCTATTCCGCTTTTTGGATTATGCGGGCCAGGAATAACACAATTCAAAAATATATAGGGACTAGTCATCAACATTTCAGGAGGAAGATTATAAGGAGTGATAAATACAGGCCAACATGAATATGGCATACCACCAACTGAAAAAGGAGACAACCCATCCGCACATAATCCCAATCAAATATTTCATGGCTCAGCTGGAAAATCTGGATAAGTTGCATTAAAATGCTTCCAAGCCTCCCCATCAGATAGATAACACATAACACCAGGGGCCCTTCTATTTTCGCTATGCCATCTCATATGAGGAGCTGAGCTGTAGGAAGCATACAACCTCTTCAACCTTGGTATAAGAGGTAAATAATGCATTGCCTTAATAGCAATTTGCTTCCCAGTAGAACCACACTTATATCTAGGGTGCTGACAAAACTTACAGAACTCTAGGTTAGCATCTCCGTAAAAGTATAACATGCAACCATTGTCACAATAATCAATTCTAACCGAGGAGAGACCTAACTTTGACACTAATCTTTTTTCCTTATAGAAAGAATCAGGAACCTCCAAGTCGGGGTGAACTAACTCTCTAATAAAGTCTATAATTGAGTCCATTCCTCCTTTCACAATATTCCAGTCAGATTTAATACTTAATAATCTAACAACAACAGACAAACAAGAGTGCGAACACCCATAAAAAAAGGATGCCTAGCAGCCTGTAATTCTTTATAGAAATTGCCCACTTCGCTATTAGGAACATCTTCAACATTTTCCCTAAAGTCAACCCCGTGTTGGATACCAAATGCATCATGCACTATTTCTGTCATCCTAGTATCTTGATATTCATTATGCTCTACAGACCTACTACTTTCTCCAGCAACAAAGTTATTTTGCGCAACATCACCATGAATACCACGCAATCTTAAAAAGTCCCCGTGAAACCCCTTTCTATAAAGATGTTCCTTTACATCTTCTTCACTTACAAGATTTATACCATCACATCTAACACAAGGACAACGAATTACCCGAAAACGTGTCCAAAGATCAACTGTCTTAGCATGTTCAACATTTTGACACCCTCAACAAATTCCTCCCTAATACCCATTCTATTATCATGGTTCCGGAGATATATCCAGCTATAATCATCTCCCATCTACGCAATCAATCAGATTCAACTAATTAGATCAAGAAGTTTCAACAAATAAAGTCACCAACAACATCACCTTCTAAACAAAAGTTCACTTTTAAAGTCACCAAAAGTTAAGCATTTTCAACAAATAAAGTCACCAACAACATCACCTTCTAAACACTAATTCACTATTAAAGTCACCGGCGCTTAAGCATTTTAAACAAATAAAGTAACCAACAACATCACCTTCTAAACAAAAGTTCACTTTTAAAGTCACCAAAAGTTAAGCATTTTCAACAAATAAAGTCACCAACAACATCACCTTCTAAACATTAATTCACTATTAAAGTCACCGGCACTTAAGCATTTTCAACAAATAAAGTAACCAACAACATCACCTCCTAAACACTAGTTCACTATTAAAGTCACCAAAATTTAAGCTTTTTCAACTAACAAAGACACCAACGAAACTAATTCACTTTTAAAGTCACCAAAAGTTAAGCATTTTCAACAAATAAAGTAACCAACAACATCACCTCCTAAACACTAATTCACTATTACAGTCACTGGCACTTAAGCATTTTCAACAAATAAAGTAACCAATAACATCACCTTCTAAACAAATGTTGACTTTTAAAGTCACCCGCACTTAAGCATTTTCAACAAATAAAGTAACCAACAACATCACCTTCCAAACAAAAGTTCACTATTAAAGTCACCGGCACTTAAGCATTTTCAACAAATAAAGTCACCAACTAAACAATTTTCAAGAAACTAAGTATCAAAACGAAAATAAATTCAAAACAAAAAAATATCCTTCGAAGTCCCTAGACTTAACCATTTTCGAGCAAGTAAGTGACCTAACAAACCACATTCAAAACAAACAAAAAAATCCTCTTCAAAGTCCCTACACTTAACCATTTTCAAGTTGCTAAGTCGTCAAACAAGTCACATTCAAAACACAAAATCCCCTTCAAACTCCCTACTCTTAACCACTTTCAACCTACCGTGTCACCCTTAAAGTCCCCTTTTATATATAGTCAATTATTGGAGAATATAAATATATAGTCATTTAACTATGAAAGACTACAAAATATTGCATGTTAATAATGATGTCAGTGTCTATGTCGACAAATACACTTTAGAGTAATGGGCTGCAATTTTTAGTAAGTTGCACTTCCACAATGATCTTATGTATTATTATTTATACTTTATTGAATAGTTAGGTTTTATGTCCAAAATATCTCCAATGTATATTTGATTGCGCATACATCCTATGTTTATATATATGAATAAATATACATAGGATTGACTACTACTGTTTTATTAATCATATGATAAATATGATAATGAATAAGTGAATCTAATATGTTGAATCAGTTTTGTAACTTGAAAATACTATATCCATAAATCTGTTATGTATACACACATACAATATAAGCAGTGTAATCTATTATCCAATATTATATTTTTTTGACAAAAAATAATTAAATTAATAAGCCATATGACAATATATATATATATATGACTGAATCTATATCGTTAGTTTATGTATATGAATATATTTACATCCTATATAACACTTATATATATGTCCGATACGTACGTTATAGCAATACTTAATATACATAACACACAATTTCATACACAAAACAGTTTAATCAATAATCCAAAAACATTAGTCAATGTGTTATAATAACTGTGTACATATAAAACACCTGAATTAGTTTAAAAATTCAGATTGCTAACAAATCAACAGAAATAAAAAATCTTCACAATAAGCATCTTTAAGACTACTCAATGCTATCTACTTCAGTTTTATCAGGTAGGGGGACATTTTTTGTCCTTGGTCTTGGAGGATCGTCATTATCACAAACAGAATATTTCTCCTCTTTTCGAAGACCATAATTTTGAAAGAGTGACGCATATCGCATACGATGGTATTCTTCTTCAAAACCAACTGAACGCACACCAATTCCTTCACTTAGGTATTCTGCATACCCAACAACAAACACTCTACAGTCCCTGACATGCATACAATGAATCACGTTAATTAATATAACACATCATTACTAGTAGTTGATAAAAATATAAAAGATTACTTACAAGCTGTCACATTCTTGTTGCATAATGTTTTGCATATATTCAACCTCGAATGGGTGTTGATTCACTAACTGTGTTCTTTGAATCATCCTATCTATGTATGCATCAATATTTGCCTACTCTGTACATGATGTTTCTTCAAAAAAATCATTATCAGACAAGTAAGTCAGCAACATCACTGCCAACTTGTCAATCTCGAGTGATGGTTTCATATTTCTTAGTTTGGACAATGAGTCATAGATGCGTATGCGTCTATCCTTGTGAGAAATAATAGCTAATACCCAGTGAAATTTTTCATTGCAATTCACAGGGACGTACACCTCATCAACTAGGTTCCATGGTAACCCATCTGAAATCCAAAATCCCTTGATTATGTTTGTTATAGACTCTTCATTCTGGGCCACAATAACTGACTGAGCATAATCGTGTTGTGTAGAAAGTACTGCATTTGATTCATGTGGATAATACTTGCGGTACGTCTTTTTAATATATGATCTAAAAAAATAGTGTGTTATTGTGAATCTGTACTCTTAATCACTTCTTAATTTTGATTTTTTGCGTAAATAATAGAAGATCACATCAATGTGCGAAAAAATTAAAATATAAAAAAGAGTCGTTACATCTGTGTTGCATATACATAACAACATGCAGACATATACATAACAGGTAGGCTGATATATTTTTAAATGGCACTACATATACTTCATATGCAGACATATACATAACTAGTGATCCATACATATACTGACATTGTTAAATGACTTTATCTTAAACATATACATAACAACCAGTCATACATAAACATAATAATAGGAAGACATATATCACACACATACAATATTTACTTACCAAAATACATAGTAAATGATGTAAATAGTATATACTTAACAACAGGAAGACATATACATACCAGGTAGTCTATTATATACATAACTACTGATGCATATACATAGCAGACAAACATATACATAACTTGTGATGAGTATACATAACTGGCATTATTTCATAAATTTATCAAAAAGCATAACTAATTTTTGTATATGTAATTAAATTGAGATCGGGTATATGTATTTACATGACAAAGTTATTAACTTTAATTTTTTTTAAAAAATACCTCGTCGTTTCAACATACATTTGTTTGAGACATCAAGTAAAGTCAATTTTTTAACTGTGGATGAGCAACAACAAAATTAATTTTTGTAACTCCAAGAGCAGATGCATTCGCTCTGTAATGATCGTCCTTCATTTTTCTACAGAATGTTAAATTTTGTTAGTAAAAAAATAATCATAAAATGATACACAAATTGACATAAAATTTCCAGTTTACTATTGATAAGACTTACTTTTTTGCATGAAACTTCAATAGACCTTCCTCAATCCACTGCTTGTACTCCTCAATAACACCTTTTGGTATATTGTTAGATATTAAGAAACCATCAAATGTGAATTTCTATTTCATTTTTGTGGTTTTTTTCTAAATGTCTTTTGAAACAGAAGCAAACTTATTAGGTGTGGTGACTTGAATACTTTGGATTTAGTCCTAGTCCTCGTAGCAGGGTTTTTTACAGCTTGATGTGCAGCGACAACTGCATCAGGAAAATCTGAAGAAAACTGACTATCTGTTATGAAATGCTGGCTGAACATTGCTTTTTTAGAATAACTACTTCGAGAGGAAGTTCATCCACAGGTTCTACCAGACCTTCCATTACATCGTCAATCTCAGCTTGAGCAGAATCTAAATAGTATTTGAGTAGTCTTCCTAATAGTACATATTATGTTCATAGTATTAGTTTTGATTAAACACATTATTGAAATTGATAAACTGTATAAAATATTTGAGATGTATATAGAAAATATTGATTTCCTATATTTACCAATTGATCTGTAACAACCCTTCCGATTGTTTTGTGAAATTTTTTCATCTTTCCTATTTTAGTTCTCCCTATAGGTCGTATACATGATTTATGACTTACGGTGATGAGTAGTACCAATCTTGAGGTGTTTGAAAGTAATTTAAGTCATTAATTTAGTTATTGAGATAAAGAAAGTTAAATTTGATCACGGTTAATTTTCAATCAAGATGACCCCGGATTAGTGTTTTAGTGATTTCAATAGATTCGAAACATACTTTTTAGATAATTTACATATTAAATTTATTTCTATAGGGTTCCAAACTAATTGTGAGAATATATTAGAAGTTTTGAGTAATTTAGATAGTTAATTTAATTAATTTAATTTAGATAGTTAATTTAATTAATAAGGGTGAAATTAAATGGTTAGGGTTTACCATTTATAGTATTAATTACTAGCATCAGAAGGTTACAGGGAAAGAGGTAAATAATAATGGTTTTCATTATTGGAGTTCGAGGAAGAGATTTTGGCTTCAGGTTAGCATCCGTTGTTCGTTGAAATATTGATAGAGATTGAAGTATGTTATTGTTTTCATCATAATAGTGTAATGTATATTAGTAGCACTTTTATCTGTATTAAGAATGAGAAGCGGTAGTACAAATTAGCAATTCGTTGTCCCTATTAAGTTAAGAAAACTGTAAGCTAGCAAATCATGTTTTTGTCTTTATTAAGTTTAATGGTTTCTGTCTTTATTAAGGTTAATGAAAAAAGAAAGATTATGCAGTGGCAATTGTGGGGATTTTTGCATTGTTGTTGTCTTAGACTTGTGAATTGTTTACCAATAATTAGAAACATATGATGCCATTTTTGGAACTAGCAGCGTCCTTTCAAAATTTAAAACCAGCAATTGTTATTTTTGATAGTAACAATGTAATAATAGTGCCGCCTTAATCATATTGATGATACTATTAAGATAGGTTGAGAAATTAAGGTTTAAGCGTAGAGTATGGAAATTACAAGCTACTATTTTGATTGTTTCTAGTAGAGTCTTGCAGAATGGTACAGACACGTCTGCACTTTTCTTTGAGAGGCTATAGGACACTAGGAAAATTCCAATTCTTCTTTCTTGCGTGCTATTACTTGATTTCAATTGGTATCTTACAATTCCAATTGGTATCTTACTTTTTTCATTCTTATTCTCGAAGATAGGTATGGTGTAGAACTAGTTACCTTTCAGTTTCAAGGGGATTTTGTTAAGAACGTGAAGGGTGTAAAGATAGAGGGCTATGCCAAGGCAGTAGAAAAGAATGACCGAAGAAGAGGTAGTTTCAGTGGTTCTTATTCTAGGGGTCTGAGTATGTTATTGTAATGCCCCAAAATCTGATCTTGAGACATTATACGGTGCTCAATACTATGAGTAGCCTTAAGCTAACCCTGTCTGCCTTCTACTAGACTTGAGTCTCATAATAATGGGAATATAGACATAAATGTCATTCTAAATGTCAAAATTCATCTGAAATAACTGAGAATAATCTGAATATAATTTCTGAAAACCAAATACTGTAAGTCTGAATCAAATCTAACAGTCTAACAAGCCTCTACTACTAATATCTAGAGAGTCACTGGGACAAACCCCCAACTGACTAGAACTATCTGAAAGAATACTGAATTATCTAAATAGATAAGCTAAAAATAAATTGAATGACTAAGTCCCTGATCTATGAGGACTCACTAACTATCGGATGCAGATGAAGATGCTTGAAAATCAGTCACGCTGCTGAAACTGAGCACCTAAACCTACATTATGAGACAATGTAGCACATAGACGTATATGTGGATCAGTAATTTGAGGATGTACTGAGTATATGGGGGTGAATGCATAAGTAAAACATAATCTCAATATTTATATAATTTGGAAAAGAATGCATGCTAAATGTAAATGACTCACATTAGCTGGAATATCTGAAAGCTGAAAATCATAATTCATGAATAGTAAATCATACTTTATAAATCTAGTGAGTCTTACCATTTAGTTCTAGAAGATGTACTAGTGATCTGTCTGTAAATCATGCTGCCTAACTGTAGAAAGGACTCACTTTTATATCTAAAATTTGAAAGATGAAGTCTGTAGCTAATATCTTTCTGTAAAGCATAATCTAAATAAAGTTGTGATCCTTTACACTTAGTTTTCTTAAAGTTTTTCTTTACTAGTAGGGAATTCTCTTAAAAACTGTTCTGCAAGGGAAAAATACTTTATCTGAAGGAAATTCCTTTGAAAACTGTTCTGTAAGTCCTTACTGTTAGGGAGGTTCTTCTAACCGACATAAACCATGTGAGCTAACATGGAGTCCAATGTCTTGTTCCCCTGTGGGGAAAACCTCACGATGTGGAGAGGTGTCATACTCTTGCCAAAGAGTATAACCTGAGCTAAGTGATCACATCTATAACTGTCACACATATTAGAATGGAAATAATCTCATAATCTTTACCTACGTTATCTAGGTAGTTCTATGGAAGATAGGGCACACTAATTCCATACTTTCCGCTCGGTGCTAAATACTACTCCCTTTAAATCTGTATGCTCATTCTATTGGAAATCCATTTTAAAATCTAGTATAATGGTTCATTATGAAACCAATTATGCTTTTATATAAGTCATTCTGTAAATAAAGCTAATATAAGTTCTGTAACCTATAATGAATCTGTAAAATGGATTCCAAATCTTATCTGAGGATCAAAAATATCAAAACTTTACTGAAAATCTGTAATTAATCTGATCATAAGATGCTTAAAGCATCATATTTCTTGAAATGTCAACATATAAACTTGGGCTTAATAACCTATGCATCAAGATCATGTAAAGACATCATAAAGTTTATGCTTGATAATGAAAACAATGATAATTCATCTCAAAATCTGGAAATGACTGCAAATAGGCATGAAAATATGAAAATAAACATGCAATTCATCTTCAAAATCTCTCAAAAACTCATAATCTTGCAAATAGCAATAACGAGTATGAACCCTAATTCAAATCTCATGGATATTCATTCAAAATCATATGAATTTGTAATTAAAACTTGGTTTTGGGCACAAGGATGGAAAAAGATCCTTGTTCATAAACCTCACATACCTTAATTGATGATTAAATGGAGAAACTTGAAATTTTGATTCCTATTTGAGTTCTTGAAGATGAATTCTTGGTTATCTTGATATGGAAGTCCTCAATTTAGAGCTTTCTTGGAGAAACAATGGAGGAATTGATTTCTTGGAGAAGAAGCTTTGGAGCTCTAGGGTTTTCTTTTGAGAGAGAATGGATGAAAATAAGCATAAAGTGCTTAGAATTGGCTTAATCTTATGTTTTGGATGGATTGGGGGTTTGAGAATTGACCAAAGAGACTTTTTTATTTTTTGATTGGAACTAGAAAATTCTGACTTTGCATGCCACCATGACGTGCCACTATCGTGGTGGCTCACTGGATTCTTGAAAATTGGGAACCGACAAATTACCGCGATGCGGAGCTATCGCGGTACTCTATAGAAATGCCATTTAGGCCTTCATCGCGATGCGGTATCATCGCGTTGTCCTACTAGAAATGGACAAATCAGAAATTGGACCTCTCCGCAACACGAGCTTATCGCGGAGGTTCACTGGAAATTGACAATTGAGAATTTAACCTTCACCGCGACACGGGGATTGCTTAGGTGACACACTGGATTACTAAAAATTCCATAACTCCTTAACCGAGTATTGGATTTGGGTAAAATTGGTATTGATGGAAAGATTATTCAATTATCTACACAATGGAAAGTCAAAATCTGAAAAATTTCATGTGTAACAAAAGTTATTCATTTTTGAAGCTAACCCTTGACATTCTAGGAGCAAAATTAAGTTAGGAAAAGTACGGGGTATTACAATATCACCCCCCCTTGGGAACATTCGTCCTCGAATGTGGCTAGTTAAGCTGAAAATACTAAGGAATTCGGGGCTATAAACTATCATGCACAAATAAAATAAACTGTATAACTGAATCTAAAACATACTGAGCTACTGAACTGATCTGCGAGTGCATGAATTTACATAAGGACAACTATATAGCTGAATCTGAGACTGGAAAAAAACTGAATAAATGAAGACTATTACCTTCGGCTGAATCTGAGTTTGTAGAGAAGAGATGAGGATACTTGGTATGCATGTCTGCTTCTGTTTCCCAAGTAGCATCCTCAACGGACTGATTTCTCCACAGAACTTTGACCAAGGAAACTTCTTTGTTCCTTAGTATGCAGATCTGATGATTAAGAATATGTACTAAAACTTCTTCATATGAAAGACTATTCTGAATATTAGTACTTTCTAGAGGAACTATAACAGCTGAATCATCCATGCACTTATTCAACAAGGACACATGGAATACCGGATGAACTGAGGATAAATCTGTGGGTAGCTCAAGTTCGTACACCACCTTCCCAACATGACTCAAAATCCAAAAGGGACCTACATATCGGTGACTAAGCTTCCCCTTTTTTCCAAATCTCTTCACCCTTTTCATGGGTGAAACTTTCAAATACACAAGGTCGTCAACCTTGAACTCAAGATCTCTTCTTCTTACGTCTGCATAAGATTTTTGATGACTCTGAGCTGCCTTTAATCTCTCCCGAATCAACTGAACTTTCCCCATGGCCTCAAACACCATGTCTGGCCCAGTCAAAGTAGCCTCACCCACTTTGAACCAACCAATTGGAAATCAACATCTCCGCCCGTAAAGAGCTTTAAACGGGGCTATCTGAATACTAGCATGGTAACTGTTATTATAAGTGAACTCAATCAACGGCTAATTCTCATCCTAACTACCTCTGAAATCAAGAACACATGCCCTCAACATGTCCTCCAGAATCTGAATGGTCCTTTCTGCCTGACCATCTATCTGTGGATGAAAGGTTGAACTAAGATGAACTTGGGGTACCAAGACCCTTCTGAAAGGCTCTCCAAAACTGAGAGGTAAACTGAGTACCCCTATCTAAATGATGCACAAAGAAACTCCATGCAATCTAACCAATTCTCTGATATACAACTTGGCATAATCTTCAGCTGTGTAAGACATGTTAATTGACAAGAAATGCGCTGACTTAGTCAATCTATCTACAATGATCCAAATCGAATCATACTGACAACGCGAATAGGGTAAACCAGTCACAAAATCCATATTCACCTTTTCCCACTTCCAAGTGGGGATACCAAACTCTTACAATGTACCACCAGGTCTTTCGTGCTCTACCTTAACCTGTTGACAAGTTGCACACTTGGCTACAAACCCTGCTATATCTCTCTTTATACCACTCCACCAATAGATTTCACACAAGTCGCGGTACATCTTGGTGGCTCCTGGATGAATAGAATAATACACATCATGCGCTTCCTCCATAATCCATTGCCTCAAATCATAAACACATGGCACTCACAATCTACTCTGGTTTCTTAACACAACATCTCCACCCTTGGGAGAAAACCTCTACCTTTTGGTCTTTAACTGACTCCTTCAGTTTGACCAAACTAGAATCCTTATCTTGCTTTTCTTTCACTTTCGAAACTAGAGAAGATTCGGAACTACTCTGAACCCAAACGTTTCCTTCAGTTGAATCAACTAATCTTACGCCCAATCTAGTCAATCGATGAACTTCCTGATCTAACTCTTTCTTATCATTCTCCACATGAGCAACACTGCCCATGGACAATCTACTAAGGGTGTCTGCCACTACATTGTCTATGCCTGAATGATGCAACACACTCATGTCATAATCCTTCAACAATTATAACCACCTTCTTTGACGAAGATTTAACTCCCTCTAAGAAAATACATACTGCAAACATTTGTGATTCGTAACATATCAACATGCACCCTATAAAGATAGTGTCTTCAAATTTTCAAAGCAAACACAACAACAGCTAACTCGAGTCATGGGTAGGGTAATTCTTTTCATGAGGCTTAAGCTATCTAGAGGTGTAGGATATGACCTTACCTCTCTGCATCAAAACACAACCCAAACCAACTGTAGAGGCATCACAATAAACAATGAAACCATCTGTACCATTGGGTAATGCTAAAACTGGGGCTGAAGTGAGTCGAGTCTTTAGCTCCTGAAAACTCTTCTCACAGGAATCCAACCATTGAAACTTAACTTTCTTTTGGGTCAATTTAGACACAGAAGACACAATAGATGAGAAACACTCAACAAAACATCTGTAATAGCCAGGTAAACCCATGAAACTCCTAATGTCTGATGGAGAGATAGGTCTAGGCTAATTTATTACGGCTTATGTCTTTTGGGGATCAACTCTAATACCCTCACTGGAAATAATATGACCAAGGAAAGCTATTGACCTTAGCCAAAATTCATATTTACTGAATTTGGCAAACAACTAGTGACCTATAAGAGTTTGCAATACAACTCTAATATGGTCTGCATGATAATCCTCACTATGAGAGTAGACAAGGATATCCTCAATAAAGACTATGACAAACATATACAGATACTATTTGAACACTCTGTTCATCAAGTCCATGAAAGTTGCTGGGGAATTGGTTGCCCAAAGAACATGACTAGAAACTCAAAATGGCCATAACGGGTTCTGAAAGCTATCTTTGGAATATTGCACTCCCTTACTCTAAGTTGATGATAGCCAGATCTAAGGTCTATCTTGGACAAATAACTTGCCCCTTGGAGTTGATCAAATAAGTCATCAATTTTAGGAAGATGATATTTGTTTTTGACTGTAACTTTATTCAGCTGACGATAGTCAATGTACATTCGCAAAGAACCATCTTTCTTTCACACGAATAAGACGGGAGCACCCCATAGAGAAACACTAGGCCTTATAAAACCTTTATCTAAAAGATCTTTGAGTTAGTATTTTAACTCTTTAAGCTCGGCGGGAGCCATATGATATGGATAAATAGAAATAGGCTGAGTATCTGGGAGAAGGTCAATACCGAATTCTATTTCCTTAGAAGGAGGTACCCCTGACAAATCTTTGGGGAAAATATCAGAAAACTCATTGACTATACTTACTGGCTGAAATGTTGGAGTCTCAGACTTAGTGTCCTTTACTCAAAGTAGATGATAGGTACACCGTTTAGAAATCAACTTTCTAGATTAAAGATAAGCTATGAAATGACTCTGGGGAGACACTGAATTACCTTTCCACTCAAAGACTGGCTTATATGGAAACTGAAACTTTACCACTCGAGTATGACAATCTATGGATGCATAGAAGGAATGGAGCCAATCCATGCCAAGAATAAGATCAAAGTCAACCATATCTAACTCTAGTAGATCTGCTAACATGATTTTATGAAGGAAAGTGATAGGACACTTCCTATAGATCTGTTTGGCAACAACGGACTCACCTACTGGGGTAGAAACCAAGAAGGGCTCAGGGATTTTCTTAGGACCTATTTCAAAATTAACTGCAACTAACAGGTCACATAAGAAAAACTCGACCCAGGATCCAGCAACACATAAATATCAAGATGAAAGACCTGAAGTATACCAGTAATAACATCTGGTGAATCCTCCTACCCCTGATGGGATGGTAAGGCATAAAATTGATTCTAGCACTGACCGCCACTGGTACTGGATGATGCGCCCTAAGGAGGAACTGAGCGACATAGAGGAGCTGGTGCACTAGTGGCCTGAGTCTGGGGATGAACATCTATGTTTTCCTGCTTAGCATGCAGACACTCTCTAATTCTATGACCCTACTTACCATAACCATAACAACCTTTCTATCCAGCTAAACACTTACCAGGGTGATTCTTACCACACTTAGCACATGGAGGATAACTAGGCCTTCTAATCACACTATTATGAGATCTGGACATAGAAGACTTACCCCACTGCTCCTGTCTAGCTTTGGGAGTGGGAGCACTAGCTGACGACGCAACGCGACCCATTGTTTTGGTCACCTGAACATAGTTCAAACGAGGTTGACCCACTATTTCGGTCTCCTGAACATAGTTCAAACGAGGTCCAAAAAATCTGAAACTCACCCGAAGTGACCTACTGACATTCCTGATCATGAATCAACCTAAAAATCAATATTTTAAGGTCATAAAGGTCATAAAATAGGATTTCCAACTTATGAAGGCTAAAATAATTCTAAGTATAAAGACTTAGCAGAAATTTCTAAGTCTGGGACCTCTTTTCAAGCTTTAACGGACTGAGTTAAGCTTAGAATTTTGTGGGGTCTTACAATATCTCCCCCTTGGGAACATTCATCCTCGAATGAGACTGACTAAGCTGAGCAACACTGATAGACTAAGATTACACATTGAACATGCATATCTGATGCATGGAATACCTGACTAAAACTACTAATAAGCTGAGTTTTCAAACTGAACATGCATATCTGATGCATGAGTACATGGTTAAACTGATTCATGAATGTATGACTATCATGAAGACGATATGAACGGTAATGAATACCAAATTTGTAACTGTAATTGAGCATGGAACTGAGAAAATCTAAGAAAGACTGTTACCTTGAACTGAGTCTGAGTTTGCAGAGAAGAGGTGAGGATACTTGGTCCGCATATCTACTTCTGCTTCCTAAGTATCTCCCTCTACAGACTAATTCCGCCAAAGAACTTTGACTAGCAGAACTTTTTTGTTCCTTAGTCTGCGAACCTAATGATTGAGGATTTCTACTAGGATCTCTTGATAAAAGAGACTATTCTGAACATCTATACCTTCTATAGGGACTATAACTGCTGGGTCACCTATGTACTTCTTAATCAAGGAGACATGAAATACTG
This sequence comes from Capsicum pubescens, assembly GCA_030864215.1. Classification (NCBI taxonomy): domain Eukaryota; kingdom Viridiplantae; phylum Streptophyta; class Magnoliopsida; order Solanales; family Solanaceae; genus Capsicum; species Capsicum pubescens. The sequence continues at coordinate 321,435,198 of CM061548.1, forward strand.
GATGTACTGAAGCTAAGTCTAAAGGCAACTTAAGCTCATAAGTTACGTTTCTGAAATAGTTGAGAATTTAGTAAGGACTGACATATCGGGGACTGAGTATCCCCTTCTTGCCAAACCTTTTCACTCCCTTCATAGGAGAGATTTTCAAATACACATAATCACCAATCTAAAACTCGAGAACCTTCCTTCGCACATCTACATACGACTTTTGTCGACTCTGAGCTGTCTTAAGCCTTTCCCTAATCAATTGAACTCTTTCTAAGGCATCAAATACCAAGTCAGGCCCTACCACAGAAGCCTCACCCACTTTAAACCAACCAATGAGAGATCTACATCTCATCCCATAAAGAACCTCAAACGAAGCCATCTGAATATTGGAATGATAACTTTTATTATATGCGAACTCAATCAAGGGAAAGTGGTCATCCCAACTACCCTTAAAGTCAATGGAACACGCCCTTAACATATCTTTCAAAGTATGAATGGTCTTCTCTGCTTGACCATTTGTCTGAGGGTGGAAGGCTGTACTGAGGTGAACTTGGGTACCAAGACCCTTATCGAAGGCTTTCCAAAAATGAGAGGTGAATTGGGTGTCTCTATCTGAGATAATGGAGAATAAAACTCCATGCAATCTGACCAACTCTCTAACATAGAGCTTGGCATAATCCTTAGCTAAATTAGAGGTATGAACTGGTAAGAAGTGAGCTAATTCAGTCATTCTGTCTACAATGACCCAAATAAAATCATGCTGGCGATGGTATGAGGCAAACCCATCACAAAATCCATGTTTACTTCCTCCCACTTCCACGTGGGAATACTGAACTCTTGCATGGAACCACTAGGTTCTTGGTGCTTAATCTTAACCAGATGATATGTAGAGTACTTAGCCACAAACTTAACAATGTCTCTCTTCATTCCACTCCACCAATAGATCTCCCACAAATCACGATACATCTTAATGGCCCCAGGATGAATAGAGTAATGCACACCATGCGCTTCTAGAAGAATTCATTGCCTCAAGTCATCTATACCTAGCATACATAACCGACCCTGTCAACACAACATACCATCTCCCCCTTGGGAGAAAACCTCTAATTTCTGATCTTTAACTGACTCTTTCAACTTGACTAAACTGGGGTCTCTGTCTTGCTTTTCCTTCACTTCAAAAACTAGAGATGATTCTGAATTATTTTGCATCCACACACTTCCCTCTGCTGAATCGACTAAGCGGATACCTAGTCGGGTAAGCTGATGATCTTCCTGAACTAACTTCTTCTTATTATCCTCCACGTGAGCAGCACTACCCATAAACATCGTACTAAGAGCATTAGATACTAAATTGGCCTAGCCCGGATAATATAGGATGCTTATGTCGTAGTATTTCAATAACTCTAACCACCTCCTCTGATGTAGGTTCAGATATTTTTGAGAAAATACATACTGCAGACTTTTATGGTTTGTGAACACATCTACATGTACCCTATACAAATAATGCCTCCAAATCTTTTAGGTAAATACAATAGCTGCTAACTCTAGATCATGAGTTGGATAATTCTTTTCATGGAGATTAAGATGTCTAGAGGCATAGGTTGTGACCTTACCTCTCTGCATCAAAACATACCCCAAAGCAACTCTGGAAGCATCACAAAATACCACAAACCCATCTGAATCATCTGGTAGAGTCATAATTGGGCTGTAGTGAGTCGAGTCTTCAACTCCTGAAAACTCTTCTCACAAGAATCTGACCGCTGGAATTTGACTTTCTCCTGAGTCAATCTAGACATGGGGGATACAATAGACGAGAATCCCCCGACAAACCATCGGTAATAGTCAGCCAAACCTAAGAAACTCTTGATATCTGATGGAGATATAGGTTTGGGCCAATTTCTCACTGCTTTGGTCTTTTGAGAATCAACTCTAATGCCATCACCGAAAACTATATGGCCCAGAAAAGCTATTGACCTTAGCCAAAATTCACACTTACTAAATTTTGTGAACAACTTATGGTCTCTGAGGGTCTGTAACACTATTTTGAGATGGTCTGCATATTCAAGTTCACTGCAGGAGTACACAAGAATGTCATCAATGAAGACTATAATAAACATGTCCAAGTACTACTTGAACACGTGATTTATCAAGTCCATGAAGGCTGTTGGATCATTGGTAAGACCAAATGACATGACTAAGAATTCGAAGTAGCCATACCAAGTTCTGAAAGTTGTTTTCGGAATGTCACATTCTCTGGCCCTGAGCTAATGATTGCCTGATCTGAGGTCTATCTTTGAGAAGTAACTGGCACCCAGAAGTTGGTCAAACAAGTCATTGATTCTGGGAAGTGGATACTTGTTCTTGACTATGACTTTATTCAATTGATGGTAATCTATACGTATCTTCAGAGAACCATCTTTCTTACGCATGAATAGAACTGGTGCGCCTCACAGGGAAATACTGGGTCTGATGAACCCCTTATCTAGGAGATCTTTAAATTGTTATTTTAACTCTATAAGTTATTTTGGTGCCATTCTATATGGAGGAATAAATATGGGTTTAGTATCTGGAAGAAGGTTAATTTCGAAGTCAATTTCCCTTTCAAAAAGAATCTCAAGAAGATCTTCGAGAAACACATTAGGAAATTCACATGCTACTGATACTAACTCAAGATTAGGGGTCTTTAAAATAGAGTCTTGAACTCGAATGAGATGATAGACACATCCATTAGAGATCATTTTTATCGCCCTAAGGTAAGAAATAAGGTGACCCCTAAGTGCTGAAGTACTACCCCTCTACTTAAGGAAAGGTTTATTCGGAAACTAAAAATGGACAATTCTATTTCTGCAGTCAACTAAAGCATAGAATGAATGAAGCCAATCCATGCCAAGAATGACATCAAAATCGATTATCTCTATTTCTACTAAGTCTACTAAAGTGACTTTCTGGGATACCATAATCAGACAGTTCTGGTATACCCATCGGGATATGATAGATTTACCTACTGGGGTAGAGAATGAGAAAGGCTCTGCTAGGATTTTGAGACTGACTCTAAAGTCAACAGCTATATAAGGAGTTACGAAGGACAGAAGCTCCTTGATCTAGCAAAGCATAAACATGTAAATGATAATCTTGTAATGTACCAGTGACCACATCAGGAGAACTTTTTTGATCCTGTCAGGATTGACATTCATAAATCCTATTTGAGCGTTACCCACTGGTGGCACTAGAAGTGGCACTATACTAATTCGAGCGACCGGACTGAGCTGAAAGATGATTATGCTGATTCTGCAAACCCACCTGAGGACACTCTCTGACCCTGTGGCCTGGCTTACCACACCCAAAACATACATCACTTCCAACCCTACAGACACCTTGAAGGTTTCTGCCATACTTCTGGCAAAGGGTATTTGTTCGGGCACTGATAACACTACCCTGAGGTTTAGGGCCTAGTGCCCTATCTTTATTGCCAACTCTGAATTTTCGCACTGGAGAACTGGCTGAGGAAGGATATGGAATGAAGGATTTCGGGTAGAACTGTGAACGATTTGTACCTTCTGACTTAGGCTGGGTGAAGTTAAAACTACCTATTCTAGCTCTCTTGCTCTCCCTTTCCTTTTATTTATTCTTAGGCTCCTCTATCTATTGAGCATGGACCATGATCTTAGATATGTACATCTTCTTAATCAACATTGCGGTCCTACACTCCTTGACCACACTGTTAGACACCCCAGATATAAACTTACTTATCTTATATCTGCTATCTGCTACCACATGAGAGACATATCTAGCTAACTGAGTAAACTTGAGAGAATACTCTTTCACTGTCATGTTTCCCTACTTTAGATAAATGAACTCCAAAACTTTTGCTTCCCTCAACTCTATTGGGAAGAACCTATCCAGAAAAGCAGTGGTAAAATCCTCCCATTCTACTGGCCCTGCATCATCAGCCCTCTCTGCCTTCCACTGCTTGAACCATGAGTGAGACATATCCTACAACTGATATGCGGCCAACTCAACACTCTCTTTAGTTGTCATCCCTACTGGCCCTACATCATCAACCCTCTCTGCCTTCCACTGCTTGAACCATGAGTGAGCCATATCCTACAACTGATATGCGGCTAACTCAACACTCTCTTTAGTTGTCACCCCATAATATCTATGACTTTTTGCACTTGATCAAGGAATTCTTATGGGTCCTCATCTGACTAAGACCCGGTAAAGGCTGGAGGGTTCATTTAGGTAAAGTCTCGAATTCTAGATGCAAAAGTATTGGCCACTTGGTTGGCCGAAATGGTAGCTTGGTTCATTCTGGGCTGCCACAGAATGGGCTAGAATGGTGAAAGCTGCTCTGAATTCTGTGTGGGTGACATGCTCGTTCAGGGGATTTTCCTGAACGGGTGGAGGTGCAGGATGATTTCCTATTCTTCTTCCGTTATTTTTTGGGAGACATGTTCTGTAAATAAAAGTAAGAAAGGATTATACTGAGAGTGTAACTTGAGCTCATGCTCACTCGCATGATATGAATACTGAAGGAAGGGAAAGCTTTTCCTAAAATGCCTCAGAGCCTTTTGTCCATAAGTGTGGCGCGCTGCACACCCATGTACAAGACTCTACTGTATATGACTTTCAGACTTCCTAGGACTCTATTGAGCCTTAGGCTCTGATACCAAGTTTGTAACGCCCCGAGTCTGTACCTCAGACGTCAAACGGTGCTCATAATCCCGAAGGACCATAAGCTAAACCATGACTGGTATTTGCTGCAATATCTGAATAATAATAATAAGAAAATACGAAAAATGGGCTGATATTTCCATAAGTTTCACATCTGAAAATCAAATAGTGATAATGAAAAACTGGAATTTGAATATCTGTCTAAAATAATCTGCCTATAACTGAATTTTTTGAAAATGAAGTTGATGGGACAAGTCCCCAACTAACTCTGACTACTGATAATATACTAAATATACTGAAATAACAACTCTGTCCTCGAACTATGAGGACTCACTACTAAATATTCTACTGATGATCTGGGCTGCTAGGTACGGTCAGGATCCCGTGCGTTTAAACCTATGATATAAGACATTATAGCACCAAAGGAAGGTATGCATCAGTACTTTGAATGTACTGGTATGCTAAGTAAGGTAGGCTGGTATGCATGGGTTTATTTGCATGAACAATAACTGACTGAGTGACATGAATATAATTGACTGAGAATATATGTATATCTGACACTATTGTAAATACTGAATATGCAATGATATGCTCATAACTACGCATGCTGTAACTAAGATTCATGTTAACACTGGGTACTGAATTCTGATAATTGAATGAATAATATCTGAATTTACTAATACTAAATTACTGTATACTGAGTGACTATTTCTGATAGTCCTAATTTTGTAGAACTGAACTGAGTTCTATACTGAGCTGGTTGACTGTGTCTGACAATCCTGATTCTAAAACCGAACTGAGGTTTTATACTAAGTTTGAAACTGAAATTGTGGGAGTGTTTATCTAACCGACATACCCCAAGTATGACTAAGTTGGGGTCTAACCTGTAACCCTAGTTAGAGGGGTGTTAGCAACTTTCCAAGGGATACTAACAATAGCTATGAGTTAACCCTCTCTGACAGGAAGCTCTTTCGTCAACCCTCACTGGCAGGAAAACTCATACGAGATGTATCAACCCTAGACTGGTAGGAAGACATCTCAACCTACGCTGGATACATAGTTCTATAATTTAGGGATTGCTACTAAGGGTCAAACCCTTTACTGATAGGAATGCCCCCATCCCTGGGTTCACTCGATGCTGAATCCTACTCCTAACAGAATGGACACTGAATTGATTTCTAAACTATTCTAGGATGGACTGAACTGTTATTGATCGTGTTGACTGACTGAACTGGACTAAGTTCACTGAGTACTGTAATCTCATTGAATACTCTGAGTTTTATTTGCTGACTGGATACACTAAATTCTGTACTCACTGAATGCTACTATATGTGATACTACTGAGAATATTCTGAAGCTACTGTAATTCTAGGTAAACAGCTAGATTGTCGGATAATAGATACCCCCAGGACTCGATAACATGAAAAGTAATGCATAGCATGGTATTGAAAAACATTATAATGTTCATAACTCATTCATAGAGACATTTTATCAAACACTTGGAAGATATAAGCTTGTACATCTGCTAGCATGTCATGATTTCCCCATTTAATCCACATGAGCCATTTATCAAACACTTAGGGAACGTAATCTATGCACATAATACTAATCAACATGTAGGCATCATGATTTCCAATCCCAACTTACAAATTCAAGGGCTTTAAGATGAATTCACATAATACTACACACATGTCAAATAAATTTACATGAATCTTGTAATAAATCATGAATTAGAAACCCAATTAACATCATAATCATGAATACATTTAGGCCCAACATGGAATTCATGAATTCAATAAACTTAAAGTTTTGAAAGAGGTTCTTGAACTCCAAGGATGGAAGGAAACCCTTGGATGGACACTTCACATACCTTGATGCTTGAATTCGTGAAGACTGATGGTTTGTTCTTGAAGATTTTCTCTTGAAATTAAAAGCCCTAAGGTTTGTTCTTGAGTAAATTTGAGAGAATTTGAAAGAAAGTGAGCAATTTAGCCTCTAGAGTTGGTTGATTTTATGTTTTGGGGATGAAAATGTGTGGGATAATGTCCCAAATACCCCTCTAGATATGGGATTTTAATGACTAAAAACGTATCCAGTGATGTGTAGATCGACCGCCGCGTCGATGGCATCAATGCGATGACCAACACACTGCGTTGAGTTCGTGTTGGTTCACTGGAGTTGCACTGAAAGTTGGGGGAAAATTATCTATCGATACGATGGGAAATGCGACGCATAGAGATCGTGTCGACCCACTGTTTTGGTCACCTAAACATAGTTCAAAAAAGGTTCAAAAAATCCAAAACTCACCCGAAGTGACCTACTGACATTCCTGATCATGAATCAACCTAAAAATTGATATTTTAAGATCATAAGGGTCGTAAAATATGATTGCCACCTTATGAAGGCTAAAATAATTCTAAGTATAAACATTTAGCTAAAATTTCTGTCTGGGACCTCTTTTCAAGCTTTAACAGACTAATTTAAGCTTAGAATTTTGTAGGGTCTTACATAACTATTGTTGTAATCAACCTCTACCAAAGATAGATGCTCAACCCAATTGACACCATAATCATCACGCACGCCTAAAGCATATCCTCCAACATCTGAATAGTTCTCTCTGCTTGCCCATACATTTGAGGATGAAAAGAAGTACTCAGATTAACCTAAGTCCTCAATCCTTTCTGAAAAACCGCCAAAAATGAGATAAAAACTGCATACCACGATTAGAGATAATCGAAATAGGTACCCCATGCAGCTTCACAATCTCTTGAAGACACAAATTCACATAATCCTTCGCCGAAAATGTAGTCCTCACTGGCAAGAAGTGAGAAGACTTCATCATCCTATCCACGATGACCCAAGTCAATGAAAAATTGGTTTCGAGATCGAGGAAGATCGGTAACAAAATCCATATTGATTTCCTCCTATTTCCATTCGGGCAAATCAATTTATTGACACAACCCACCAAGCCTCATGTGCTCAACTTTGACTTGTTGGCACACCATTCACTTGGCTACAAAATCAGCCACATCCCTTTTCATACCATTCCACCAATACATTTCCTTGAGATCATGATACATTTTTGTCGAACCGAGATGAACAACATAGTATGATTCATGCGCCTCAATCAAAACCCTTTGTCGCAAACCATTGACATCAGGAACACACAACCTCCCTTGGTACTGTAAAGTACCATCACCAACGATCTCAAGGACCATCACCTTTTTTACACCAACATCACTTTTGATTTTCAGTAAGACAGGATCCAACACTTGCTTCTTCTTAATCTCTGCACTGAGAGATGAGTGAACTCTTTCCTGTACCATCACACCGCCATCACTAGAGTCTAAGAGACAAACTCTAAGATTAGCCAAGCAGTGAACATCCTTCACCAATTCCCGCTTCTCCTAATCCACATGAGCTAAACTCCCTATGGACAACTTGCTAAGAGTATCAGCAACCACGTTAGCTTTACCTGGGTGGTAGTAAAGACTCATATCATAGTCCTTGATAAGGTCATCTCCTTTGCCTAATATTTATCTCCTTCTAAGTGAACACATACTGTAGACTCTTATGATCAGAAAAGATGTCCACGTGCACTCCATATAAATAATGCTGTCAGATTTTCTAAGCAAAAACCACCGCTAATCGCTCACAATCATGAGTAGGATAGTTCTTCTCATACACCTTTAACTTCCTAGAAGCATAGACAATCACCTTCCCATGCTTCATCAAAACACAACGAAGTCCCACCTGAGATACATCACAATAAACCACAAACTCCTCATTATGTTCAGGCAATGTCAAAACCAAAGAAGAAGTTATCTTATCCTTAAGCTTCTCGAAACTCCCTTCACACACATTCGACCAAGAAAACTTTACATTCTTACACAATGACAGAAATAAAAAAACTGCCTAAAAACCCTATTCATCAAATCCATGAATGCCATTGGGGCATAAGTCAAACCAAATGACATAACCAAGAACTCAAAGCGCCCATACCGAGTTCAAAAATTTGTCTTAGGGATATCCTCTTCCCTAATCTTAAGATGATGATACCCATATCGAAGATCTATCATAGAAAAGAACTTAGCACCGTACAACTGATCAAATGAGTCATCTATCCTTTAAAGAGGATACTTGTTCTTAACCGTTACCTTAATAAGTTGCCGATAGACAATGCACATCTGAAGGGAACCATCCTTCTTGCGCACGAACAACACTGGTGTACCTCATGGTGACACACTAGGATGAATAAAACCTTATCCATAAGATCCTTAAGTTGCTTCTTGAGTTCCCTTATCTCAGCCAGAGCCATTCTATAATAAAGAATGGATATTGAATGAGTGTCTAAAACCAAATCAATTAAAACATCTATCCCTCTCATTATTGAAAAACACCTAAGAAGACAACCAAAGAATCGTTAAGAAGCGCATGAAGAAGCTGACTGTGTCCCGCTCGCCTAAGATTGGGAACTTTGTGCCCAAAAATTATCGCCACCTTGCTGACGCCTATCACCCGACAGTTGCGGGTAAGGATCACTAGCAAAAGAGAAGGATCCTGAACTTCTCTACTTTATTTTTTGCCACTTACCGCCATCCTGACCACCTTGTTGTTGCCCACTACCTTATTCAGAAGACCTGAACTTCTTACCCTATTTTTCTCCAAACTCCATCTATTTCCTCTTTTCCTCCTCCTCCTATTATATATGAACCACCAACCTCAAAATATCCATATCCTTAATCAACAAAGCAGTCTTGATTTCAAGGATCAAATCTTGAGATAGCCCAGAAGTGAACTTTCTTATCCTTACCCTCATATTAGACACCAAGTCAGGAACATACCTTGGCAGCTGATAAAACTTTAAGGCATATTCCTTGACAGTCATCTTTCCCTGCTTAAGATTTACAAATTCCTCCATCTTTACTTCCTATATCTCATGAGGAAAGAAGTGATCTAGAAAAATATTTGAGAAAGTCTCCCATAAGGATAACTTCTCTACATCACCTCTATCCCTATCCCACTCTTTGTACCATTGGTACGCAATATCCTTGAGTTGATAAGCTGCAAAATTCACCCCTTTCACTTTCGTGGCCTGCATCACCCTGAAAATCTTCTTTATTTCATCTAAGAAACCTTGTGGATCTTTCTCCACCTTCACACTAGTAAAAGTAGGAGGATTCATCTTCATAAACTGGCCAACCCTTATGTCCTAAGCATATGAAACACCAGATGCATCTCGCTCAGCCTGAGAAGCAAACAATTGAACAATAGAATGAATAGATTGATGAAATTCCATATTCATTACCTTACCCTGAAGAGGACTAGTAGCAACTAGTAAAACTCTATAAATATTAGGTACTGGACCCCTAGACCAAAAATAGATCTCTTGAGTCCCTTCCATGTGGTCTCCAAATAGGATAAAAGAGTTTTCTTATGTTCCATATCATCGAGGCATGATCTGAAAAGCGAATAAATCAGTATTAGACAGGATCCCAGGACTTAGACTCCAAGCTTGAGAATAGAATACCGAGAAAAAAAAATATTCATAAATGCCTTGTAGCCTCTCCCTTATGAATGTGGCATGCTACACACCCCTAAAATAGAATCTACTTGACACAGCTTTGTGGACTCCCAATTGACCATGAACCTAAAGCTATGATACAAACTTGACACGACCCGAACTAGGCCCTTGTTGTAATGGGCATCCCAAAGTCAAACTAGGACTTAAGACCACCCCCGTTACCCAACCCAACTGACCAACACAAATCCTGAGTCGAATAAATTTAGAACATATAACAAGATAGCGTTGTTGCCTAATCCAAGACTCTGGGATAGGTCCATATCCGTGACCATCCAAATGAGTCCAACTATCTGATACCCAACCGATAACCATTACCAACCAAGACATAATATAGAACCATAACCATATGAGTTCCATAATAATTATATATAATCCCAAAATAAAAGAGGATGGAACAACCAACAATACAGTCAACCGGTGTCAGCCCTAATAAAAATATCAATACTAAGGCTAACAGCAATACTGATCCCACCTATTCCAACCCATAGTAGTTCCACAAAAGCCTCTAACCAAAAGAAAACCAATATCCTATTGGGAAATGCCCCCAACCATAGCTAAAATCAATATCCATAAAATAACTAAAGTATATAAAAATGTCCATAACATAAAATGAAGCCTTTTGGAAAGATGAAAGATCACCACTTCAATCCAAAATCTAATCCCAAAATTTGATCACTATACAGGAGGAGTAGAACGGTCAGTTCTTGCACCGCGTAGGGATACAGTCGCCCGAAAATGGGTTAGCGGGTGAATGCTAGCATGAACTCAGGATAAGGATAAAATAATGTCATCTAGTGAAACTAAGTAAACCAACCATATGCATATAGACTATATATATATTTATATATATAACCATGCTGGGAAAGAGAAATGGGTTTAGTATGTATTTAAAACCATTAACCTAGGTATGTGTACCTTAACCGTCCTAAACCACCCACAGGTTATATGGGTGCAGTGTATCCCCCTTAATGTACCCCGATGGGTGTATCCATATAAACTGGAGATACTAAAAGAGTAGGGGATTCCCAAGTACCCTTATCTCTCCATGATACATATGTAAAGTGTACTTAGAGGATTCCCATGTACCTCATAGTATCATATATAGTCACTATGACCAACTCCTCATGTTGGCAAACATGAGTTTCTAGTGTTCGTTTATTGATCTCCCACCTTCATGGTTAGCTATCACACCCCACCATTATTGCACAATTAAAACCATTTCCAACCAACCAATTCATTATTCTATTTATTATTAACCAAGTCTATTAATTGTGGTATCGTCATATCGACCTTAACTTGCTAGTATTGTCCTTAGCCAAACCTAAAAATTAAAGAGGTTCCTGTGTACCCATTTACTAAGTTAACTTGGGGGTGTCCCATGTACCCCACAAGTGTTCCATTATGTTTGCTTGCGGGATTTCACTGTATCCCACAAGGATGTTCAATTAACCATAACCTTGATCACCAAACTATTCCAAACCATTTAGAGTTCCATTACCAAACCATCACATGCAATAGTTCCATTAAAAATCCAATAATATAGTAAAAACATTATCATAGGCATTTTATCAAACATGCTGGGGGCATAGTATCTCTAAAACCAAAACCAAGTACCATATGTCTATTCCCATTCAACCAATTATCCAAAAACCCATTTTAAGCATGTAATAACATAATTAAAATATGGTAAAACCATAACCAAACATTTATAACCAAAATCCCAACACATATTTGAAAACCCTACAACCATACAATAAATCATGCCATGAAAACATTACATAAAACCATGCCTTTAGTTGGAACTAAAAAAATGAGGGAAGAGTACATGCTTTAATTAAGAAGATAATGGAGAGAGATCACCAACACAAGCCCTAAATTAATCCTTAAGATAAACCTTAGCTTCCTTTTCCTAAGAACTTTAGAGAGGATTAGAGAGTTTTTCTAAGTGTTAATGAATAGAATAATAGGGCAAATAACCTCCCATATGAGTTAGAAGTCATGGGGCCTTATTAGGTTAAGTGGGGAAATATCCAGATTTCCCTCACTTAAAATGCATAAAAATCCCATCATAGGGTACGACTACCCCATACAAATCGTACCTACCTGCACGAATGGTACCCACCACTTGTACCCAAGGCCTCCTTGTTGGACCCAACACTATTTAAGGTACGACTTACCCAAACCAAGTCATACCCAAAGCATATGACCCATACCTCTGGAAGAATAGAATCAAAGAGGATTGAACACTGTCCATAATATGAGTCCATGGTAAGACTCATACCGTAGCTTACATCTCATGGTGAGCCACTAGTACTCAGATCCAAGTTAAGGCACCAATTCTAAGATTAAGTGAAGGAAAAAACCCAAACCAGATGACCCGTATCCACCAATACAACTCTTATCCACTAAGTCGCATATATTCCAGAAACCAATCAACCCACCAACCAAAAATGGTTAACATATGACCAACCTATACAAACCGTACCCCTACATACAAATAGTACCCCTTAGTCTTATCTTGTCCAAAAATAAAAAATCAAGGAAATTTTATAAAGGTCCAAAATCTAGGGTGTTAGAGTAGGTTAAGTTTTTTCCCAATATGTATGAAGTTCAGTGATATCTAAGATTAAGGTTCTATTCTAATGCCAAGGATAGAACAACTCTCCCTAACGTGGGTAAGACATTGGACTCCATGATAGCTCACACGGTTTATGCCAGTTAGAAGACTCTCCCAAAAGAAAGAATAAAAAGTAAAGCTAGTTGAAACTAGGTGTTATGGATAACAAAGTTATTCTTATGTTTCATTACTCATGTTTACGATTTTGCAGTCTTTTGTTTTATTTAAGTTCAAGGTGAGATATTTACACGTATCATGGATCATTAAAAGTTTATAAGAATATTCAGTGATTGTTTTACTTATGAATTCACCCCCACAGACTCAGTACATTCAGAAGTACTGACCCACATATATGTCTATATGCTACACTGTCTCATAATATAGGTAACAGTTGTAGCCCACACATTATAATCAGACAGTTCGTAACTTCCAATTAATAGGTGAAGAGTTCTTTTGATTCGAGGACACGAGTAAACTCTAATTCTAGTAGCATTTTTTTTTAATTTAGTAATATTGATTAGGGATAGCTGGGGGTCATGTCCAGTCTACCTATAGTCAGTATTAGTAGAGGTTTCATAGACATCATTCATAGTTGATGTATTTACTTTTAGTTTTATTTTGTATAACCAAAGTATGAATATTTTAAATATTTTTGTAAGAAACATACTTAGCAAAGACATCTCTTTCACTTATTTCTTTTATATTTATGTAACATATTCAGTTGCTCATGAGTTATGCAAGTATCATTGGTTAGCTTAGGATCACTTGTGGTTTTAAGCACCGTGTGGCATCCAGGGGGCAGTCTCGGGGTGTTACAATACCAGTGGAGGTCAGTGTTAGAATTGCTTTTATGCTTTACCATCCCTTCAAGAGCAGGAGAGTTTCCTAGATATTTTCATAGGTATGCGTTATGAATTTCACCTTGATGTATATGTGTTATTAGATCAGACATGAAACCTCTCTTATGTGACCCACTTGTTGCTGTACATTTTGTGGTGAACCCTAAAAATTTTTCTAAGCCCTTCTCTGTCTCTACTCTAGTGGGTGAGTTAGTTATATCTAGGCGAGTCTATAGAGGTTGTCCTATAACCTTCCTCCTTAAGGTCACTCTAGCAGACTTAAGAGAGTTAGAGATGATAGATTTCAATGTTATTCTGGGAATGGCTTGGCTACATTCATGTTATGAGTCAGTCAATTATCGCACCTATATGGTGAAGTTTTAGTTTCCCAATGAGTCAGTCTTTGAGTGGGAGGGTAGTTCGGTATCTCCCAAAGGTCATTTAATCTCCTACCTTAAGGAAAGAAAGTTAATATCAAAAGGGTATATATACCTTTTAGTTTGAGTCAAAGATACTAAGTCCAAATCCGATACTCAATTTAGGAGTTAGAGAATTTTCAAGTAGACAGTGTCCCACCTGAGCTACCACCGCATCGTGGTGAAGGACAATTTTATAATTATCAAATCTAGTAGACCTCTACGATATTGGCACATCATGGAGAAGTCCAAATTACCAATTGTTGAAATCCAATAGCCCAATGTGATACTGGTGTATCGCGACAGTGGACAAAATGGCATTCCAAAGGGGCACTGCGATGGTGGCGCATCGTAGATCCCTCTCAGTTCTCACTCAACCAGTTTCCAGTAAGCCACAACGATAGTGGTGCATTGCGGTGGCTTGCCAGTTCAGAAAATATTGCTTTTCCAGTTTCGTTTAGAAGTGTAAAAAGGGAATTTTGGTTAATCCCCAAGGGCCCAATTCGTGTAAAACAAAATATTAAGCATATTCAAGGCACTTTATACCCAATTTCATCAATTTTATCTCAAAACAAAATCCTAGAACTCAAGAGCTTCTCTAAGAAATCAAAATCCTTCATAGTTTCTCCAAGAAAGCTCTAAATTGAGGATTTCAAACAAAGATAATCAAGAACACAAATAGGAATCAATAATTCAAGTTTATCCATCTAATAACCTTCCAAGGTATATGGGGTTTTTCAACAAGCATAATCCTTTCATCCTTATGCCCAAAACTAATTTTACTTACAAATTTACTGAATTTTATGTGATTTTCTATGAAATTAAAGTTAGGGTTTACACCCAATATTGCTATTTATGATATTATGAGATTTCAAGGGATTTAGAAGTTGAATTGCATGTCTATGTTCATATTTACATGCATATTGCAAAAAATTCCAGATTTTAAGTTGATTTATAAATGTTTACATTACCAAGCATGAATATTTATGATGTTTTAGCATGAGTTTGATGCATGGGTCACTAAGCCCTAATTAAAAATTATTATTTCAAGATTGATTGTGCTATGAGCACTTTATGACTAGACTTTTTTCAGATTATTGATAAAGATTTGACCTTTTGGTCTCAAGAATAGATATGAAATCCACTTTGCAGATTCAGATTATAGATTTAACTTTATAGATATACAGTTGGTTTTCATTATAAACCATTATACTATTTTATAAGTGGATTTCCATCAGAATGAGCATATAGATTTAATGGGAGTAGTATTTAGCTCCAAGATGGGTACGTTACTACAGTTCCATACCCCAAGTTCCATACCCCAGAACTATGTGCCCACGTAGGATTTAGATTGTTCCCACTTCTACGTGGATGATAGATATGTGATTACTTAGATAGGTTATACTCCCTGGAAAGAGTATGAATCCTCTCCCCAACGTGAGGATTCCTCCTTAGGGGGACTAGAATGTTGGACTCCATGAATTATCACATGGTTTATGTTGGTTAGAAAAATCTCCCATGCAGAATAAGTTTTCATATTTCTAAACCCTTAATATAAAGTATTTTATCTAATAGAAAAGAATAACAGAAAAGCTTTTAGAAAACTAAGTATGAAGGCTCACAAGTTTTACTCAAATTATGCTTTACAAAAGATATTAGCTTCAGATTTCATCTTTCAGATTTCAGATCCGGAGGTGAGCTCTTTTACACTTAGATAGTATGATTTAAAGACAGAGTATTAGCACAACTTTTAGAACTAAATGTTATGACTTACAAGATTTATAAAGTATGATTTTCTATTCATGATCTCAGATTTTAGTATTTTAGATATTCCAGCTTATGTGAGTCATTAATAGTTAGCATGCATTATTTTACAATTATGATGATGAGATAATGGTTTTACTTATGTATTCACCCCCATATACTCAGTACATCCTCAAAGTACTGATCCACATATATGTCTATGTGTTACATTGTCTCATAATATTGGTACGAATTATAGCACGCATACCGTATTTAGACAGTTGTAGATTTCAGCCACCAGATGATGAGTTCTCTTATTTCGGGGACTTTAGTTAGATGTCATTTATGTACTTGACTTTCTTACTCATATGTATTGATTAGGGGTAGTTAGAGTCGCATCCCAGCTATCTATAGTCTGTATAGTAGAGGCTTAATAGACGTTAGTTAGAGTTAATTATGTAATTTCAGTCCCTCTTTTCAAACTTTATCAGAATGTAAATATTGTATCAATATTGTAATTTCATAGATTTCATCATTTTAATGTTTCTGCACAGTAAACTCAGTTATTTTATACATATTTATTTAGTTGCTTATGAGTTATGCTAGTAGAAGGGTTAGCTTGGGATCACTTGTTATCCTAAGCTCCGTGTGATGTCTTGGGACCTATTTTTGAGGTGTTACAAACTTGGTATTAGAGTGCCAGGTTCAAGTGTCCTAGGGTGTTTATGAAGCTGTGTCTAGTAGAGTCTTGCGGATTGGTACGGAGACGTCTGTATTTTTCTTTGAGAGGCTATAGGGCATTTAAGAAAAGTTTTCTTTCTTTCCTACTCTAGATCATTCAATAAATTTGTTATCTTAGAATCTCCTATTTATTCGCGTGTTACTCCAAAATTCTTCACCTATGAATTATTATCGAGATAACATAATTAGTAAGTTCTGATTCCTCCCCAGATAATGCTCGTAGATTTGCTAGCAGAAGGTTTAGAATTCACATAAAAGGGCTTGAGAGAAGCTCTCTAGTGTGTCATAAGTCCCTCAATTTGAAGGTTATGCCCTCATCCTTACAGGTTGTTCAGTTGAGACAGAATTAGATATATATTCAGATTGTCCATTACCCCCTTTCAATATAGTTAGTGCTCATAATAAGAGATAGTATGAACCTAGACTATTAAATATAGTATGCATTCGTGGGATATTATGCACTTTAGTGTTATAATTTATGAATAATAAAACCATATTATAGTTGGAAGTATGGGTATAGAAGAGTAGTGACAAGAAAAGTGGGAATGACGATTGATAGAAAGTATAGAGATAAACTTAGGTGTGTTGTCTAGTTTTGTTAAGGTGATATGTCCTTGTGTGTTAATTTAGTGGAGGGTGAAGAAACAATTATTATTTAAGGTGAACTGTTGATACCTTGATGTACGGAAGGAGTTATTGATGGTATTTATTATATTTGAAAGATATAGGATATTAACGAAGTGTTTGGTGGTTTAGTATCATTAATTTAGGCCTCCCTTGAGGTTAAAAAAAGGAGTTTTAGTTGAAACTTAAGGAGCTATGATAGTAATCTAGATGTGTAGATGGGTAAATAGTAATAATGTGTAGAAGGAGGATGTGTTAATAGATTATGATAAGATAGGCCATATTATTGTGATCAATTATTGGTGTTATAAAGTTCTACTAGAGTAGTCTTTCTTGATGTTTTATTTTATAGCTTCCAAGTGAGAATTATATGTAAGGTGAGTTTTTAAATCATGTTTTGTACTAGATATTATGTTTGAACAGTTGATGGTCATCAAGGTGGATGTAGTGATTTCTTGGTTGGTGATGCTAGTTATATGGAAGTAATCTAGTAGGCTTGAATAGTATTTACAAGAGTTTGAGGCCATTTCAATTCGTATTTAAGTATGATGTTGTATGTATGATTAAGAAAGTATGCCCAATGTGATATGGGGTTGCATTATCTTCTAAGGTTATTACGTTTCATGTGTGGTTAGTATTACCATTGAATTTCTAAGAGGAAGGAGACTAGTTATATAGTATATGATATTTTTAATAGTTGAGTTAAGGAGTTGAGTTGCGGATAGATGATGTTGAGTCTTTTAATATGATCTTGATTCTCATGGTTTAGAGAAAAATATAAGTTTAGAGATGTGATATTAGCAGAGTATGAAGGAAGTAGTATGGTTCATTAAAGGCTGAGGATATCCATGTTAAGCATTAGAATCTAAGTTTGAATCCTTGAAGATTGAGCAAATAAAAATAAGAGTTGAAGCTCGAGATTTTGTGAACTCGGGATATGGTGATACTCATGAAGATCTAAGTTAGTAAGTGTTCAAGTAATTATAGGATGACTACTAGCCCATAGAAAGATAAGAGTTTTTCCTCAAAAGGAAGCATTAGCATTGGGTCATACAATTTTAGGTATAGTCTTTCAGAGTAAGTTTATTGTTTACATGTATTGTTGTGTTCCATACTTAGAGTAATGGCTTAAATCTAAGGAGGAGATGATAGAATGCATAACAAAGTTAGACTTCTAGATTTCAGTAGTGATGCCAGTGTAATATAGGATATCAGAAAGTGAGGATGAGGTTCGACCCAGTCTTATTTAAGTATTTTTAGTTATCCCAATATCTACTCATTCCTTACGTGTCACTTCAATGATCATAGTTTATGTTCATGCATATAATGGAGAATCATGTGCTCTCCCAGTTCCTAGTGTGAGGAGTTCCAGTTCATCCAACATTTGGAATCACATTTCATAAATTATGAACTCCAAATTCAGGTCATGCAGCTCATGACTCATGTAATCATGCTTTACAGTATGTTCAGTTCCAGTACTCATGCAACACCCTTAACTATCAGTGAAATTCAGAGTTATATCATGTACGTCCTTAGATTAGATCTCTTTAATGAATCCATGTCATGAATACTCTATTCCTTAGGCCTCGGTAAAGTATTAAGTTACGCTTAGTATTCTTTCATGTTTTAGGACCTAGTATTCCAACCTTTCAGTGACCTTTACTTAGGTCAAGGTAGTGATGATGAATACTTGTGTAGATGAGAGAGAGTAACTGTGTTACATTTGGGAAGATTGTTGTATGCTTATCGTATGTAAGACTATAAGCTCGAAAGAATATTTAGGTGAAGCTTTTGTGTATGACTTGGTTAGTTAAGAATATTTTTATACGTGTTTTTCTAGAATTAGTACATAAAAGTTTCTATTAATGGAGGTTTGTAGGATACGAGAAAAATGATCTTATGAATATTTATTTAGAAGTGCATATGTGGTTATGGAGATAGGGTTGAATGTCATGTGGGTATATAGGAGGATAGGTGTGTGGTGCATTAATGAATTTCTAATAAGAGGTTGAATTTAGCTGTTAAAGTGATAAGGAGAATCATCCTAGAGTGAGTAGTTATGACCATGCTTGGGGTATTGAATTCATAGTTCAGACTAGTGTTATGGTGTTATGTGCAGTACCTCATGATTCCGAGTTAGGCTTGACCTTGATGAGAGGATTTAGTTTAGTTTAAACTTTAGTAGACGGATTTATCAATGCCATGTGAGAATTATAAGTTGAATCAAGTGAATATGGAGTTTAAAGGGGGATAGTATAGTTGAGAAAGTATTTGCGAGGTGTTTCTAAGATTGAAAGTTTGAAGTTGCATAGCTTAAGGCCCAGAAATTCTATCCTGACTTATAGGTCTAAGTTCCATGCTATAGATTTGGGAAAATGTTGTAATTTCTCATTCAGAGGTCTTGTTCAGATCATGCCCGGAGTTCCTTACTTCTTAATATCATTAGAACTTCCTAGAAGAGTGTTGAGGAAATACCCCAGTTGGGTATGAGTATTCAGTATGATCCTATTCAGTTCGTGTAGCCAGAAATCCAGTTTAACAGTCAGGCAGACAAATTTCTATGGTCTTTCCATCTTCTAATTTAGTCTAGTCTTACTACCTGAAATTTCTTGAGTATGGTAATTCTAAGAGGTAGTTTGTTCCCATCCATGTAAATTGCAAAATTTAACTCAGTACATGTATCATGCATCAGTTTCAGATTCAGATATCTAGTCATGATTCAGTTCATAAGTATTCAGTGAATAATCTTAGTTTTTCAAGCATCCCGACTCAGACAATGTAATACCCATTGTATGATCTTAGACGTGTTGTCTCATGATTCATGCCTGCATAATTTCTCACTTCACAATTCTACATGAATAATTGCATCATGAACACTTCAAGCGAATTCTAAACTCTCAGCATAAATCAGCTTCTTATAATAAGTAAAGGCAAGTCAGCTCAAAAATCAGTTTCATGATAGAGGTTTCTAATGTTCTGGACTTAGCCATGTAAGTATATTCCCAGATGCAAATGTTCATTATTTAATCTCAGTTTCCTTAGTTTAGAACTCTCATTCCGATCAGTCCATTGAGGGCGCTACTTGGGAAGCAGAAGCAGACATGCGTACCAAGTATCCTTATCTCTTCTCCACAAATCTAGATTTAGTCAAAGCTAATAGTCTTTCTTTATTTAGTTCTTTTCCAGTCTAAGATTCATCCATATAGCTATTTTCATTTAAGTTCATGCACTCACAGATCGGTTCAGTAGCTCACTATGTGGAGACTCAGTCATACAGTTTATTTCAGCTGTGCATGATATCTTATAACCTCAGATTCCTCAGTATTCTTAGATTAACTAGCCATATTCAAGGAAGAATTTTCCCAAAGGGGAGATATTGTACCACCACATGTTTTTCGTAGCTTAATTTTGTCCCTAGAATGTCAAGGATTAGCTTGTAAAATGAATACCTTTTATTTCATATGGAATTTTCCAGATTTTGACTTTTCATTGTGTGGGAATTGAATAAACTTTCCATCAATACCAAATTCACCTAAATCCAATACTCGGTTTAGGAGTTAGAGCATTTTTAAGTTGACAGGGTCCCACCTGAGCAACCACCGCGTCGAGGTAAAGGACAATTTTATAATTGTCAAATCCAGTGGACCTCTGCGATATTGGCGCATTGCGAAGAGGTCCAAATTCCCAATTGTCGAAATCCAGTAGCCCAACGCGATACTGGCGTATCGTGCCTGTGGCGAAAATACCATTCCAAAGGGGTACCACGATGGTGGCGTATTGCGGAGCCCGCCCAGTTCCCACTCGTCCACTTTCCAGTAAGCCACCGCGATAGTGGTGTATGGTGGTGGCCTGCCAGTTCGGAAAATATTGCTTTTCCAGTTCTGTTTAGAAGTGTAAAAAAGGTATTTTTGTCAATCCCTAAGGGCCCAATTCGTGTAAAACACAACATTAAGCATATTCAAGGCACTTTATGCCCAATTTCATCAATTTTCTCTCAAAACAAAACCCTAGAACTCAAGAGCTTCTACTCCAAGAAATCAAAATCCTCCATAGTTTCTCAAAGAAAGATCTAAATTGAGGATTTACAAGGCAAGATAATCATGTACTCATCATCAAGAACTCAAATAGGAATCAATAATTCAAGTTTCTCCATCTAATAACCTTCCAAGGTATATGGGGTTTTTCAACAAGCATAATCCTTTCATCCTTATGCCCAAAACTAATTTTACTTACAAATTTACTGAATTTTATGTGATTTTCTATGAAATTAAAGTTAGGGTTTACACCCAATATTGCTATTTATGATATTATGAGATTTCAAGGGATTTAGAAGTTGAATTGCATGTCTATGTTCATATTTACATGCATATTGCAAAAATTTCCAGATTTTAAGTTGATTTATAAATGTTTACATTACCAAGCACGAAAATTATGATGTTTTAACATGAGTTTGATGCATGAGTCATTAAGCCCTAATTAAAGATTGTTATTTCAAGATTGATTATGCTATGAGCACTTTATAACTAGACTTTTTCAGATTATTGACAAAGATTTGACCTTTTGGTCTCAAGAATAGCTATGAAATCTACTTTACAGATTCAGATTACAGATATACAGTTGGTTTTCATTATAAACCATTATACTATTTTAGAAGTGGATTTCCATCAGAATGAGCATACAGATTTAATGGGAGTAGTATTTAGCACCGATATGGGTTCATTACTATGGTTTCATACCTCAAAACTACGTGCCAACATAGGATTTAGATTGTTCCTACTTCTACTTAGATGATATATATGTTAACACTTAGATAGGTTATACTCCCTGGCAAGAGTATGACTCCTCTCCCCCAACGTGAGGATTCCTCCTTAGGGGGACTAGAATGTTGGACTCCATGAATGCTCACATGGTTTATGTCGGTTAGAAGAATCTCCCATGCAGAATAAGTTTTCATATTTCTAAACCCTTAAGATAAAGTATTTTATCTAATAGAAAATAACAAAAAAGCTTTTAGAAAACTATGTGTGAAGGCTCACAAGTTTTTCTCAGATTATGTTTTACAGAAAGATATTAGCTGCAGATTTCAGATTCGGAGGTGAGATCTTTAACACTTAGACAGTATGATTTAAAGAAAGAATATTAGCAAAACTTTTAGAACTAAATGTTAGTACTCACTAGATTTATAAAGTATGATTTGCTATTCATGATCTCAGATTTTAGTATTTCTGATATTCTAGCTTATGTGAGTCATTTATATTTAGCATGCATTATTTTACAAATTATGATGATGAGATGATGTTTTACTTATACATGCACCCCCATATACTCAGTACATCCTTAAAGTACTGATCCACATATATGTCTATGTTCTACATTGTCTCATAATACAGGTACGAGTTGTAGCACACACACACCATATTCAGGCAGTTGCAGATTCCAGCCAATAGATGATGTGTCCTCCTACTTCGGGGACTTTAGTTAGATGTCATTTATGTACTTTACTTTCTTACATATATGTATTGATTAGGGGTAGATAGAGTCACATCCCAGCTATCTATATTTAGTATAGTAGAGGCTTCATAGATGTAAGTTAGAGTCAGTTATGTAATTTCAATCCCTCTTTTCGGACTTTATCAGATTGTAAAAGTTTTATCAATATTTTAATTTCATAGATTTCATTATTGTTATGTTTCCGCATAGTAAACTCAGTCATTTTATACATATTTATTTTTTTGCTTATGAGTTATACCAGTAGAAGGGTTAGCTTGGGATCACTTGTCGTCCTAAGCACCATGAGACATCTCGAGACCCATTTTCGAGGCATTACAAACTTGGTATCAGAGTGCCAGGTTTAAGTGTCCTAGGGTGTCTGTGAAGTCGTATCTAGTAGAGTCTTGCGAAATGGTATAGAGATTTCTGTATTTTTCTTTGAGAGGCTACGAGGCATTTAAGGAAAGTTTCCTTTCTATCCTATTATAGATCATGCAGTAAAGTTGGTATCTCAAAATCTCCTATTTATTCATGTGTTATCCCAAAGTTCTTCACCTATGACTTATTCTCGAGATGACAGGATTAGTAAGTTCTAATTCCTCCCTAGATAATGCTCTTAGATTTGCTAACAAAAGTTTCAGAAGTCACATAAAAGGGTTTAAGAGGATCTCTCTAGTGTGTCATAAATCCCTCAATTTGAAAGTTATACCCTCATCCTTATAGGTTGTTCAGTTGAGATAGAATTAGATATGTATTCAAATTGGCCATTACCCCCTTTCAATATAGATAGTGCTCAGAAGAGTAGATAGTATGAACCTAGACTATTAAATATAGTGTGCATTCATGGGATATTATGAATCTAGACTGTTAAATATAGTGTGCATTCATGGGATATTATGAACTTCAGTGTTATGATTTATGAATAATAAAACCATATTATAGTTGGAAGTATGGGTATAGAAGAGTAGTGACAAGAAAAGTAGGAATGAGGATTGATAGAAAGTGTAGAGATAAACTTAGGTGTGTTGTCTAGTTTTTTTAAGGTGATATGTCCCCGTGTGTTAATTTAGTGGAGGGTGAAGAGGGAGTTATTAGTTAAGGTGAACTACTGTTTGCTTGAAGTACAGAATGAGTTATTGATGGTATTTATTGTATTTTAAAGGTATAGGATATTAACGAAGTGTTTGGTGGTTTAGTATCATTAATTTAGGCCTCCCTTGAGGTTACAAAAAAGAGTTTTAGTTGAAACTTAAGGAGCTATGATAGTAATCTAGATGTATAGAAGGGTAAATAGTAATGATGTGTAGAAGGAGGATGTGTTAATGGATTATGATAAGATATGCCATATGATTGTGATCGATTATTGTTGTTATAAAGTTCTAGTAGACTAGTATTTCTTGATGTTTTATTTTATAGCTTCTAAGTGAGAATAATATGTAAGGTGAGTTGTTAAATCATGTTTTGTACTAGGTATTAAGTTTGAATAGTTGATGGTCATCAAGGTGGATATAGTGATTTCTTAGTTGGTGATGCTAGTTATATGGAAGTAATCTAGTAGGCTTGAATAGTATGTGAAAGAGTTTGAGTCCATTTCAATTTGTTGTTAAGTATGATGTTGTATGTATGATGAAGAAAGTATGCCAAAGGTGATATGGGGTTGCATTATCTTCTAAGGTTATTACGTGTCGTGTGTGATTAGTAGTACCATTGAATTGCTAATAGGAAGAAGACTAGTTATATAGTATATGACATTTTTAATATCTGAGTTAAGGAGTTGAGTTATGGATAGATGATGTTGAGCCTTTTGATATAATCTTGATTCTCATGGTTTAGAGAAAAATATAAGTTTAGAGATGTGATATTATGTGATATTAGCAGAGTATGAAGAAAGTAGTACGGTTCAATAAAGGCTGAGAATATCCATGTTAAGCATTAGAATCTAAGTTTGAATACTTGAAGATTGAGCAAATAGAAATAAGATTTGAAGCCCGAGATCATGTGAACTTAGGATATGGTGATACTCATGAAGATTCCTAGTTAGTAAGTGTTCAAGTAATTATAGGATGACTACTGGCCCATAGAAAGATAGAGTTTTATCTTAGAAGAAAGCATTAGCATTGAGTTATACAATTTCTGGTATAGTCTTTCAGAGTAAGTTTATTGTTTATGTGTATTATTGTATTCCAGACTTAGAGTGATGGCTTAAAGCTAAGGGGGAGATGATAGAATGAGTAACAAAGTCAGACTTCCAGATTCCAGTAGTGATGCCAGTGTAGTCTAGGATATCAAAAAGTGAGGATAAGGTTCAACCCAGTCTTATTTTAGTATTTTTAGTTATCCCAATATCTACTCGTTCCTTACGTGTTAGTTCAATGATCATAGTTCATATTTATGTATATAATAGAATTGCAAATTCCAGCCAGCAGATGATGAATCCTCCTACTTCGGGGACTTTAGTTAGATTTCATTTATGTACTTTACTTTCTTACTCATATGTATTGATTAGGGGTAGTTGGAGTCGCGTCCTAGCTATCTATAGTCAGTATAGTAGAGGCTTCATATAAATCAGTTAGAGTCAGTTATGTAATTTCAGTCCCTCTTTTCAGACTTTATCATAATGTAAAAGTTGTATCAATATTGTAATTTCATAGATTCTATCATTTTTATGTTTCCGCATAGTAAACTCAGTCATTTTGTACATATTTATTCAGTTGCTTATGATTTATACCAGTAGAAGGGTTAGCCTTGGATCACTTTTTGTCCTAAGCACCGTGTGACGTCTCGGGACCCATTTTCGGGGCGTTACTGATGTACTGATTATATAGGGGTGAATGCATAAGTAAAACATAATCTCAACATTTATATCAATTTGCAGAAGAATGCATGCTAAATATAAATGACTCACATAAGATGGAATATCTGAAAGCTGAAAATAATAATTCGTGAATAGTAAATCTTACTTTATAAATCTAGTGAGTCATGCCATTTAGTTCTAGAAGCTGTACTAGTGATCTGTCTGTAAATCATGTTGCCTAAGTGTGGAAAGGACTCACTTTTATATCTGAAATCTAAAAGTTGAAGTCTATAGCTAATATTTTTCTCTAAAGCATAATCTAAATAAGGTTGTGAGCCTTTACACTTAGTTTTCTAAAAGCTCTTCTTTACTCGTAGGGAATTCTCTTAAAAACTGTTCTGCAAGGGAAAAATACTTTATCTGAAGGAAATTTCTTTGAAAATTGTTCTGTAAGTCCTTATTGTTAGGGAGGTTCTTCTAACAGACATAAATCATATGAGCTAACATGGAGTCCAATGTTTTGTACCCCTATGTGGAAAACCTCACGATGGGGAGAGATGTCATACTCTTGGCAAGGAGTATAACCTGAGCTAAGTGATCACATTTATAACTGTTACCTATATTGGAATGGGAATAATCTCATAATCTGTATCTACGTTGTCTATGTAGTTCTGTGAAAGATAGGGCACGCTAATCTCACACTTACCGCTCGGTGCTAAATACTACTCCCTTTAAATCTGTATGCTCATTCTATTAGAAATCCACTTTAAAATCTAGTATAATGGTTCATTACGAAACCAATTATGCTTTTATCTGAGTCATTCTATAAATAAAGCTAATCTGAATTCTGTAATGAATCTGTAAAGTGAATTCCAAATCTTATCTGAGAATAAAAAAGATCAAAACTTTACTAAAAATCTGTAATTAATCTGATCATAAGATGGTTAAAGCATCATCTTTCTTGAAATATCAACATATAAACTTAGGCTTAGCAACCCATGCATTAAGTTCATGTAAAGACATCATAAATTTTATGCTTCATAATGAAAACCATGATAATTCATCTCTAAATCCGGAAATTACTGCCAATGGGCATGAAAATATGAAAATGAACACACAATTAATCTTCAAAATCTCTTAAAAACTCATAATCTTGCAAATATCAATAATGGGTATGAACCCTAATTCAAATCTCATGGATATTCATTCAAAATCATATGAATTTGTAATTAAAACTTGGTTTCGGGCACAAGGATGGAAGAAGATCGTTGTTCATAAACCCCACATACCTTAATTGATGATTAAATGGAGAAACTTGAACTTTTGATTCCTATTTGAGTTCTTGAAGATGAATTTTTGATTGTCTTGATTTGGGAATCCTCAATTTAGAGCTTTCTTAGAGAAACGATGGAGGAATTTGATTTCTTGGAGAAAAGCTTTGGAGCTCTAGGGTTTTCTTTTGAGAGAGAATGGATGAAAATAAGCATAAGTGCTTAGAATTGGCTTAAGCTTATGTTTTTGACGGATTGGGGGCTTGAGAATTGACCAAAGAGCCCTTTTTAATTTTTTGATCAGAACTGGAAAATCCTGACTTTGCATGCCACCGCGATGCACCACTATCGCGGTGGATCACTGGATTCTTGACAATTGAGAACTGGCAAATTACCGCGACGCGGAGCTATCGCGGTACTCTATAGAAATTCCATTTAGGCCTTTGTTATGATGCGGTACCATCGTGTTGGCCTACTAGAAATGGATAATTGGGAATTTGGACCTTTACACGATGCGAGCTTATTACAGAAGTCCACTAGAAATTGACAAATGGGAACTTAACCTTCACCGCGATGCAGGGATTGCTCAACTGACACACTGTATTACTAAAAATGCCATAACTCCTCAACCGAGTATCAGATTTGGGTGAAATTGGTATCGATGGAAAGCTTATTCAATTATCTACATAATAGACAGTCAAAATCTAGAAAATTTCACGTGTAACAAAAGTTATTCATTTTTAAAGCTAACCCTTGACATTCTAGGAGCAAAATTAAGCTGGAAAACTATGGGGTATTACAGTTATGATTGCAGTGGAGTGAGTCACATTAAGAGGTTTTGTCCTAATTTTAGGCATTATGGTTAGTTTGTCTAGCAACAGACTCCTTGAGTGCTAATTCTAGCAGGTAGGGGAGGTGGTGGTAATGGTAGAAGTCGTTCACAGAGTGGTCATGGTGGTCATCAAGTAGGTAGGGGTGGTAATCAACATCATCGAGGTAGTTCTCAGCTTGATAAAAATTATTTTCAAATTAGTGGTAGGGACCATAGCTATGCTTTTCCAGGTAGGCCCGAGGCATAGGTATCAGACGTTATCATTACAGGTACTATTCTTGTCTGTGGTCAGATATCCACTGTATTATTTGATCTTGGTTCTTCTTTCTCATATGTGTCTATCAATTTTGCTGTAGGTTTGGACATGGTATATGATTTACTTAACTTTTCAATTCTCGTGTCTACTCCTATTAGTGATTCTGTTGTTGTTGATAGGATTTATTGTTCTTGTTCTATTATGTTTATGGGGTATCAAACTTGGGTAGATTTTGTGATTCTAGACATGGTAGATTTTGATATAATTTTGGGTATGAGTTGACTGCCTCTGTATCATGCTATACTGTACAGTCATGCTAAGACAGTGAATGTGGCTATACCAGGAATGGATAGACTTAAGTGAAAGAGTGATTATAGTCCTACTCTAATAAAACTTATTTCCTCTCTACGTGCAAAAAGGTTAATTAGGAGAGGTTGTTTGGCCTTCCTAGCACATCTTTGGGATACTTCTGTAGAGGTCCCATCTATTGAGTCAGTTTCTGTGGTGTGTTAGTTCCAAGTGGTTTTTCCTGAAGATTTTCCTGGTATGCCACCAGGCCATGACATTGATTTCTGTATTGATCTAGAGCCAGGTACTCTTCCTATTTCTATTCCTCCCTAGAGGATGGCCCTGACTGAGTTAAGAGAGCTAAATAATTAATTGCAGGATTTATTAAGCAAGGGGTTTATTCATCCGACTACCTGTCCATGGGGTGCTCTTATCTTGTTTGTGAAGAAAAAAGATGGTAGTTTCCATATGTGTATAGTCTATAGGCAGTTGAATAAGTTACATTCCGTAATATGTATCTTTTTATCCCGTATTGATGATTTATTCAACTAGTTGTAGGGTGTATCCATATTTTCTAAGATTGATTTGAGCTCTGGGTATCATCAGCTTAAGATTCTACCTAACGATATTCCTAAGACTTCCTTTTGAACCCGGTATAGGCATTATGAGTTCCTTGTGATGTCTTTTAAGCTGACTAATGCCCCAACTGCTTTTATGAGTTTGATAAATGAGATATTTAAACCCTACTTGAACACTTTAGTGATTGTCTTTGTTGATGATATTTTGGTTTATTCTTAGAATAAAAGGAACATGAGAATCACATAAGCATTTTTTTGGGTTTGTTTGAAGAGAAAAAAAAAACTTGATGCAAAGTTTTCTATGTGTGGGTTCTGGTAGAATTCTATCTACCTTTATTCATAGATGATGTGTGATATATATTGCATATGGATATGAATATTAGGCTTTATTATGAGTAGGATGACTTGGCCTCGATTGTTGATGTTTGGAGTTTAGATGCGGGCTTGGGACCCATAAAATGACATGTTTATACCCCTTTTGAATCCTATTGCTTTCCTTCTCTAGTTTAAATTAGTTATAGCATGGTTATGATGTAAACCTATGTTTGGGATATGGTTTTAGCATTTGAAGCATGATTTGCATATTTAGCCTTATGGGGCTAGTATGGTAGTCTTGAAACCGTAAGTTGGGTAGAGTTGACTTGATTACCCTTATTTCTAGTTGAAGTTTCTATCTTCGGCTTGAATATGGCTTACTTGACATCTAGAAGATGAACTAGATACCTTATCCTAGTTTGGGGCATAGTGTGCCTCATTATGGAAATTGAGGATTAGAAGTTGGATCGTCTAGCCCACTTAGGCCTAAACTTGTGTTAAGTTTTGTGGACTTAGTTGCGGATGTTAGACATAGATAAGGCTAGTAAACCTTAGAATAAGGTTACTTCATAACTTGGTAACTTGTATTGATGTTCTCAGATTATGGATTTGAAGTTATAGTTATGATACTTCTTGTGGAAGTGATATTGGACATTTAGAGAAGATATTCCTCCTAGATATGTTATGATTGGCCTATAGAGATGCTATTTTCTCTTATATATGCAAATTAGCCTAGAGAGGTGATATTCCTCATAGTCATGATGTATGACCTATCGATATAAGAAATTCGATAGACGATTACATGTCTATCTATATTATGCCTCCAATATGTGAGATAACTCTTATATGTGAGATGATTAGAGGTATGGTATGACTTATAAATATGATTATCGATATGAGTTCCAAATATGATATGGGCCTAAGGTCGTAATTGTGATGTTGTGACTATTCCGAATAAATTAATGGGCCAAGGGTTGTGTTATGATAATGATTGAATATCCGAGGAGTGTTTATCAGTGTAAAGGATACGATTACAGTTTATATTTGTATACACATCTCTCTGATATGGGACAGAGAAATATGCAGTATGTTGCTTATGAATTTATTGATTGGATACTGGTGATGGCTAGGAATCTAATGTATTAGTTAATGAATCTTGCTTATTTGAAACATGGTAGCTATTCCTAATGTATTAGTTAATGAATCTTGCTTAGTTGAAACATGGTATCTAGCGATGGTTAATGCGTGACTTATAGTGAGGTCGTTGTCTAGCATAGGTGAAGATTAGTTGGTATTGATGATTAAGTTCATGATGTCGATTAGTCGATAAATGAGAATTTGTGTGTTAATTAGGCTAGATAATAAGAGATATTGGTAATAAGAGATAACTAGTTAATAACTTTGAATAGTTGCTAAATGGTTAACTAATGAATAGTTAAGCAAGGATTAGTTGGTAAAAGATGGTTAGATAATGAATGGTGTCAGTTAATAAAAGATGTTTAGATGAAAAATAGTAATATGTTGTCTAGTAATGATTAATGAATATAGGATGATTAGATTATAATAATGAATGGTGGATAAATGGCAGTTTTGGTCTAGTGATGAACCTTGACTAAATATTTGATGTTGGCTATTAAATAAATAGTGGTTAGTTGCTATCCCAAGAATAAGGATTATGTGAAGGATAATGTTTAGGCTAATAATTAGAGGTTTTGTGATAACTAGCAAACTAGTGATTCTATTATATTAAGTGTTGGTTAGCTAATAACGAGTAGTTGGGAAGTAGTGACTAGATAGATATTTTATGGTGATATGACTATTTTTGTGAGTATTTTAGTGTATGTTATTCGGTAATGACTATTATGATGATATGTTTATACTCGGCAAGGCTGGAGGATACTACTGTCATGATATTGATACCCAGTAAGGCTGGAGGATACTGTTGTGATGATGTTGATATCCGGCAAGGCCAGAGGATATATTTATAATAGGTTGATACCCGGCAAGGTCGGAGGATACTATAGATGATGTGTTGATATCCGGCAAGGCCGGAGGTTGATTACAATGATGCTGGTCCTAATGAGGATAGTTATGATGAGTTGTGATATTGATTGTGTACTTTGCATTTATTCCTACATGTGCATTGCCTATCACCAGTATGCACCTATATTTATCAGCCGGTATAGGAAAGTTGCATATATATGGGTGAAGAATATACCTTGTGTTGTTATATACTGATTAAACCTTTCGAGTTTGGGGCGGTGGAGGTATGCTAGGCTCAGCTAGGTATTTGGTTGTCCATAAGTTAAGGACTAATGAGATTGTGTCTGTGATGGTCCAGTGGAAAAATCGTCCTATTGAGGAGGCCACTTGGGAGACCAAAGCAGACATGGGTAGCAAGATGTACATCTTTTTACGGATTCAAGTAATTCCTTGTTTTCCCTTTTTGTCACTTGTTTGCCGTTCGGGGACGAACGATTGTTTAATTGGTATCTGAGGTCATCCTGGTCGTTTTGTAAAATTTTTTCATCTTTCATATTTTAGTTCTCCCTGTAGGTCGTATATATGATTTATGACTTACAGTGCTGAGTAGTACCAATTCTTGAGGTTTTCGGAAGTAATTTAAGTCATTAATTGAGTTATTGAGCTAAAGGAAATTAAATTCGATCATGGTCAATTTTCGATCAAGATGACCCCAAATTAGTGTTTTAGTGATTCCAATAGATTCAAAACATACTTTTTAGATAATCTATATATTAAATTTATTTCTATAGGGTTCCGAAAAAATTGTGAGAATATATTAGAAGTTTTGGGTAATTTAGATAGTTAATTTAATTAATAAGTTAATGGGTCAAGATGACAATTTATTTACTTATGTGGTTAATATAAGGGTGAAATTAAATGGTTAGGGTTTACCATTTATAGTATTAATTAATAGCATCAGAAAGTTACAAGGAAAGAGGCAGATAATAACGGTTTTCATTATTGGAGTTCGAGGAAGAGATTTTGGCTTCAGGTTTCAGGTTAGCATCCGTTGTTCGTTGAAATATTGATGAAAAATGAAGTACGTTATTGTTTTCATCATAATAGTCTAATGGATATCGGTAGAACTTTTATCTGTATTAAGAACGAGAAACAGTAGTACGAATTAGCAATTACTTGGCCCTATTAAGTTAAGAAAATTGTATGCTAGCAAATCATGTTTTTTTTTTTGTAAGGTTAATGGTTTTTGTCTTTATTAAGGTTAATGGAAAAACAAAGATTATGCAGTGGCAATTGTTGGGATTTTTGCATTGTTTGTTGTCTTAGACTTGTGAATTGTTTACCGTTAATTAGCAACATATGATGCCATTATTGGAACTAGCAGCGTGCTTTCAAAATTTAAAAGCAACAATTGTTATCTTTTACAGTAGCAACGTAATAATAATGCCGCCTTAATCATATTGATGATAATATTAAGATAGGTTGAGAAATTGAGGTTTAAGCGTAGAGTTTGGCAATTGCAAGATACTGTTTTGATTGTTTCTTTAGTTCTTAAATTTTTAAGTGCAAATGTGCAAAATGATTGTCATTAGATCCGTACTCTTATTGGGATTACATATTTGAACAAATTTGAAACATTTGGAAGTTTCACGAAAAGGCAATACCCTTGCACCGTAGATTGTATTAAAGTTCTTCGATTGAGGTAGGTTATGGTTTAATTTGAGTTTAGACTCTATTTAATTATGTGTATACTCCTAAATTGAATACTTGTTGATTGGTATTCGAACATGCTTGAAATTGATGATATTTGGATTGTTGAGGCATGTATAAATGATTATTGAAAATTTACTTGATGGAATTGTCTTATGATTGTAAGTGTACTTGTAATCTTGGTACATCGTATTGTATGCTGTGAGGTAATGTAAATTTGATATTGATATTACTTGTTTATGGTGGATCGGGTACCACACTGGTACGGATATGTATATATTGAATCGGGTACCACGCCGGTATGGATATGTATAAGTTGGATCGGGTACCGCGTCAGTACAAATAGGTATATATTGGATCAGGTACCGCATCGGTATGGATATGTATATATTAGATCGGGTACCACACCGGTACAGATATGTTATATCGGGTACCATGCCGGTACGGATATATATATGTTAGATTGGGAACCACACCGGTATGGATATGTATATATTGGATCAGGTACCACACCGGTATGAATATGTATATGTTGGATTGGGTACCACACCGGTACGGATTTATATATGGTGGATCGGGTGCCATACCGGTACGGTGCATAAACATAGATTGTTTCCTACAGGTCTTGACTATTTGGGAAAAAATAAATCCCATAGCATGTGTGTACATATTTGTGTTGATTCATGTTTACAGTATGGTTGATACTCTTGATGGTTATGTGACTTGTTTGTGAGCACTGTTTTGACCTGTTGTTGTTGTATTGTTGATTCATTGAATATTTGTTATGTGAAGATGCCAGTCTACTTGTTATTTAATTTATGTTGTGTACATTCTTTTAAATTGAGTTGGACTATGATACTTATTAGTACATAGTGGTTTGTACTGATACTACCCAGTACTCTTATTTTGTTGAGTGCAGAAAGTGTTCTAGAGGCTCAAACATGACCTCACCTCTAGAGTTTTGATAGTAGATCTTGATCCAAGGGTGAACACTCTGTATCCAATCTGTCATGGGTCATCTTATTTATTCTTGTCCATCTTCCGGGCAATGAAACATTCTTTATTTACTTTATTTTTGGGTATGTTTTTAGACATGATCTTTGTTAGTAGTTCTTGTACGATGACTTTCGGGTCTTGGGGATTTTAGTAAGTAGTTTGTTTGACTTCTGCATTAATAATGATTAGTCCTGTATTATTGTTATTATGTTGATTTTATAATAATACCATCTTAATATTGACTAAGTGATTGGGTAATGGTTTGATTTAGATGGTTCTCCTACAAGAAGGTTAGTGTGGGTACCACTCACGACCATTTAAGTCATGACATGATCTTTATGGATATGGACGGTAACTAATGTTTCAACATTGGCGTAGTCCAATTTTTGATTCACCACAACTTCAACGAGAGCATCTACTATGGAATTTCCAATATCCACACTACACCTTTCAAAATCGTGTTAGATATAACATAAAACATATACATATATGAATCCCTGCATTCTTTTAAGGGTCAATTTAATAAAATGAGATTAGTAACCTTGGATTGTTTATGTTTTGGACTACAATTTTCATCAAAATAAGTATCCTCTGATATGTCTTCACTAAACTCGTTGCCTATGAATCTATCACTGTCGCCGACAACCAACAAGTTTGAAAGGGGCATTGCATGATTTTTGATGACATTTTCATTTTGATGTAATTACTTATGTATATTACAATCATATACATAGTATATATATATCATATACATTGTAATTAAATTAAAATTTAATTATACATAAAAATTTAATTAAATACATAGTGTATATCTCATATACATTGTAATTACTTATGGCATATTTTTTTAATTAATTTTCTCATTTGAGTCTTCATGTTGTTTAACAATTAGATCATGTAGATCGTTGAATTTTTGTCAACCTATAAATAAAAAGATAAATAACATCTGAGTATTTGCAAAATTTATTTTTTAGTGTTGAACTTATGAAAAAACTTACATAAGACTGTATAAACAACGTTATCTCGTCCAATTGACATCAGAAGTGGATTGATGAGCAAACTTGCTGGAGGATGAGGGACGCGTATTTCCTGCGTCAACATGCTCGGAAATAGATATTGGTGTTTTATCAGTTGACATATAACCTCTTGGAATAGAAGCTGGTGTTTTCAGATGTTCCTGCTGCTTGACAGTTTTAGCATCAAAATAAACTGTCCTCCTTTTCTTCGTAGGTTAGGATGCTGATGTATCAGCACTGAAATCTGTCTTTTTAAGAATTTTTGGAGGTGTTATTGTATTAAAATCATCAAAAACTTATATCTCAAAGTTCTAATGTACATGTATGTCAACAATAGGACGTTTACCACTACGATCTGCCGAAGTATCAGGTGAGTATGGAGGTTTAGAGTCATTTAAATCAATGCCCTCACTCACTGGAAAATGAAGCCTTTTTTACTTCTTCACGAGTAGGATGTATATTGTTGTATACAAACGGTTAAGCAATAAAAATTTTGTAACTTTAATAATCTCTTAAACACAACAAAATGAAATAAAAAGATGAACTCGACAAAATTTACAAAATGCTTACCTTGCTGAATGTACTACCCATGAACTTCTCGTACTTGACCTTGATCCCAACAACCTTCCAATTAAAAATTCTTGAAATTACATTTCCCACTCGCTCAGCTATCGTACTATCTACCTCAGAAAAATATTCGTACATCCATACATTTAAAACATGGGGCATTCCTCCCATATGGTATAACTATTTTTCAACAAAGAAATCATGTCTCCACGTTGCCGTAAGCTTTTGAAACGAAGTCTTCCCCTATGAAAATTGTTCGTACCTGCCATCCCCAATCATCATAAAGACGGATATGCTAATAGGTACTTCACGTATTTGTGAACATGCAAAAGTTTGAATGAAATAAAGTATGGACATGTTCAAAGCATCCGTGTTGTTGTCGAAGTTTTCCAACTTGAAACCTTGCACAAAATTCATCTTTTTGATAGAATTTTTTGCATCTGAAAAATACTTAGCCATTAATATAGACTTTGAAGAATCACTTTACAAGTGATCCTTGATGTTGTCTGTACAGTTAATTCCGGATATTATAGTAAACTTAATAATAGAAAACTTGAGAATAGTCCGCTGCACGTAAACATGTATTTCATCCGGATTATCTTGCTCTATCTCAAGCATGAGTAAGCATTTGGAAATCTTACTCTGAAAGTTACACTGAGGCATGTCTAAAAAGGAATCAAATTTTTGTTCGAAAAAGATTTTGAACTTCTTCACCAAGATAGTTCTTGATATCTGCTCCAAAATTGCGGTTGCACGAACTATCAAAATGCAACGAATGCGCAGGGACATGTTTTATCCTGTATTTCAGACCTTGTACAAAAATAAAAAACACATCATAAAATCAATGTATATAATCAAATTTAAAACTCTTATGGAATATTCATTTCTTTTTTACCTACTTACATAATATTTCTTATGTATATGATAATCATGTACATAAGTATGATGTATATGAAACTAGGCATTTCATTACACATCAAAATACAAAGTAATACTTATGTATATGTCTATCATATACATATATGTAATGTATATTCCTGCAACCAATACACAAAAAAACATAATCAATAGAAACTTATGTATATGTTCAAAAACATAAATCACTCATGTCTATGTATAACATATACATAGGTGCTTTTCTGTATGTACACTGGCAAAATAAAAGTGCAAATAGGCAATGTATGTATATACTTCCTGCCCTAAAAAAGGACTTTACATAACAGCAAAATATATACATGAGTTCAGAGTGTGTATTAGTAATAACAAAATCAATCAATTCCTACCTAAATAATATAAAAATACCGTAGCTAAGAAAGAGATCTATATGAACTACACATATATTTACAGTTCCAAATATCACATCATCACATATCTATATGTCTATAATATACAAAAGGGTGTTAAGTATATACACTGACAACTTGTAAAATAAATAATTAATTGATGAAAAAATTGATATTCCACAGCCGAACTAACAAACATCTCCAAAAAATAAAAAGTGAAAACAACTCACATTACTAAATAAATACAAAATATTCCAGTACAAAATAACAATCAAATTCAAAAACGAAAAATAAAAAAAACCTTTGGTAGACGTGGCCGTGCAGTATCATTTTTTTTTGCTTTTCTTGACGATTCTTCAATTTATTTTTTCAACCTTTCATCAACAACTTTTCTAATCTTTTTAATCTTAATGGGGTCATTACAATGTTTTGATCTATTTTCAATAAAATTAGGGTCCTCGTAATCAAATTCTATGGGAACGAACCCAATAACATGATTTGTTGGTTCATTATATTCTAACTGAGTTAATCCTAAACTAAAAGAAGGAGAATCATCCATTTACTAAGAACGTTAATTTAGTAACTGCAAAAAGACGAAACTGAAAACCAAAATTAAAAATATAAAAAGGAGAAATCTAAGTTCAATTCTATATTTTGGTAAAGTAGAAAATCAAAATATTACTCCAATAATATGAAAAAATCAATGAATGACATATACCATCTTGTTCATCCGGAATCTCGAAATTTTAGTAAACTCAGAACAAAAAAAGAAACTAACCTCAGATCTTAAAATTTCATAATGTTAAATGTAGATTTAGTTAACATTAAATGCCAGTGATTAACAGTTGAACTCAAACACGTTTGAATTCAAAAATAGTAACCGCTTCTTGATTGTAGGCTTTTCTAAGGAGCGTAACCGTGAGTCAATTTTGGTAAAGCTTTTTATATGTATTTTTAGAGACAGAAATTGAAAAAGTGGGATTTTTATAATATGTTTTGATAGTTGGGATTTTGTGTAATAAGTGAAACTAAAGTTGTGGCTTTGTGTAATTTTTAGAACAATTATTTAGATTAATTCCTCTACAGACTACAAAGACAAACTTTCTTACAACGTTAAATATATAGATAAAAATTTAAATTTATTGTTTTAGAAGAGAGAGTCTGTCTTGGTGTTGAGATATTTACCGTACATAAGCATATTACTAAGATGTGTTAGGGAAGAACTATATTCCAGAAAAAACGTTAAACCCAATCAAAATTATAAGAAGCAAATATACATAATTGATGCATGGAAGGTAAGAAGAGTAGGGCTTATTAGTGCAGGGTTAAATAATGTTGCGAAATTTAAATGACACTGGCATATAATTTTTGAAGTTGGTCTTTGTTACTTGCAAGAACTTGGATATGGAGAATTAGTGTTACGTATCTCATTTCATATCAACATTTCCATTAAAATCTTGGAACGTATAGTTCTATATATCATTTTCAAGATTATGCACTTTTAATTTAATTTAAATAGGCTATTCAATTAATTTATCAGTTTTTTTTTAATTGTCTATTCATTGATATAGGTACACGCACAAAACACGTACACTAAATTAGTTATGCTAAAAATGAAAATAAAAAGTTAAAAATTGAATTATCATTTTACCTCTATAATAAATTAAAAAAAAGTTATAAAATATTAAATAAATAATATCATTTTAATTAGAGCTTAAATAGGGCAGGGTGAGGAAGGGGGGAAGGGGCGAAACCTTGGGGAAGATGTAACCCACCTCACCTTCCTGCAGGACATGTCAACATTAATTAGTTGGAAATCTTTATTCTTTTAGGAATAAAATTAAGGAATTTAGTTTCAAATATCTATAAATATAGATCCCTATTTCGTTTCAATCAAAAGATGTATATCTATCTCTTCTTGCCATGAATGGGAAGTCACGAAGAAATATGGACACCCTCAGTAGGCTATCCATGAAGTCTCTTCCCGATTCAAGTGTGTTTCAAAATTTTGGAATAATTTAATCTCCCAACCATAATTTAAGAAAGCGCATCTCAATATTCTTGCCAACAACCACAATTTCCCCCCAAAATTGCTTATTCGTCAAATTCTAAACTTTTTTGGATATACTAATTCTAGTTTCTATTATTTATCTTTATCCAACTCGGTGCCTCAACTTATTAAAGATATACGCAGACTTGATTGCCCTCCAAACTTTGAACCAATATTCGGGTTGTGTCTATTGTTGTTGTGATGGCTTGTGTTTTATCGGTTTTATCGGGATTTGGAGTGAACTTGATAAGACCCAACACCCTTCCATGTTATTGTTTTGGAACCCATCCATAGGAGAGCTAGTCAAACTTCCCACTCAGTATCCACAATCATCATTCAGAGAAATATATTTATGGATTGGGATTCGACTCTACTATTGATGACTATAAAATCATTAGGATTGATGCATTTGTTTTTTGAAAATGGAGGACCCAATGAAATTCTCGCAATTAAAAGTGCTTCCTGGAGGAAAATTAGTGATTATGCAGAGGGGATAAACGACATTCAAACACGTATAAGGGAGTTATGTATGGAATTTTTAGTGGGAGAATATCATTGGTAGGGTGTCAACACGTATTGTGTGGTATCTTCTAATATTTTGAATTAGACGTATGGAAAGATGCCATTGTCGGTGACACCATATTCCAATAGAACTGAAGAAAAAAATGCAACAACAGTGGGTGGAAGACTTTGTTATCATCATAACGATGGGATAACTTTTAGTTTATGGATATATAATGAAAACTTATGGCATAAAAAATCTTGGATGAAATGGTTTAGTAGACCAAGTGGTGAGAAAGGTATAATCACACCAATATATAGATTTTTAAATGATGGAGTGATGCATAGCTTCTTTAGTGTGAAAGAAAATGAAGAAAATATATACAAGACATCCAATGGATCAAACAATCTAAAGTGGCCTCTACACTCTAATCCATAATGAATGGTTTTATTTATACAGAAAGTCTGATCTCTCCAAAGTAAGTTGAGAACAAAAAAAATTACAGCGGATCCACAAACAAAAAATGCAATTAAATTAACAAAATAAGAAGGCTAGCACACATGGTCAGAGAGAAATATAAAAAAATATCCTAGCTTAAATGCAGACTGAAGGAGATGAGGGACAACAAGCACAAAATCGTCGATATAGGCCATACAA
Source organism: Capsicum pubescens (assembly GCA_030864215.1). NCBI lineage: Eukaryota > Viridiplantae > Streptophyta > Magnoliopsida > Solanales > Solanaceae > Capsicum > Capsicum pubescens. Next base: position 321,475,012 of record CM061548.1, read on the forward strand.
CATTCAAATTCCATAGACTACAATGTATCTATGGCTTCCAATATTTCAAGGAACATATGAAGCTACAAGACAGAGTTCAAGGCAGCAAAGTAACAAGGGGAGAGCACCTGCAACAACCAACTACAATCATGTTTTCTACTATATGCCTATGCCTCATCCTTATTATGGAATGCGTCCACCTTAATCAGATGTTTGAGAAGAATTAGCAAAAAGGTTACCTTCAAAACTTATTTATGTCAAATAGCTACTAAATTTATTTTTCATTTAATTTTTAGGGTTAGGTTCCAAAAAGTGAAAAAGGTGAGGTCCGCATGTGGGCCAATGAGCGTTTTCAACATTTTCAAAAATTGAAAAATTAAATAAACTACACCTAACTCCCTCTACTTCTTTTAATTTTAAACTAAATACCTTCTCTCTCTCCTCTAAAACTTCTCCTCTTCCCACTACTTCAAAGAAAAAACTCCCACACTCTATTTTGGCTTCATCTTCTTCTCTAGTGGTGTAACGCCCCGAGTCTACACCCTGGACATCACACGGTGCTCATAATATCGAAGGACCATAACCTAACCTATGACTGGTACCTGCTGCAATATTTGAATAATAATAATAAGGAATTACGGAAAATGGGATGATATTTCTATTAGGTTCACATCTGAACATCAAATACTGATAATGAAAAACTGGAATCTGAATGTCTGTCTGAAATAATCTAGTCTGAAAAGCCTCTAACTGACCTATCTGAAAATGGAGTTGATGGGACAAGTTCCCAACTAACTCCGACTACTGATAATATACTGAAAATGTTGAAATAACAACTCTGTCCTCGAACTATGAGGACTCACCACTAAATCTGCTACTGATGATATGGGTTGCTAGGTATGTTTAGGAGCCCGGGCATCTGAACCCATGATATAAGATATCATAGTGCAAAAAGAAGGTATGCATCAGTACTTTGAATGTACTGGTATGCTAAGTGAGGTAGGATGGTATGCATGGGTTCATAAACATGAATAATAACTATTGAGTGACATGAATATAACCGACTAAGAATATATGTATATCTAACACTACTGTAAATACTGAATATGCAATGATATGCTCATAACTACGCATATTGTAACTGAGATTCATGTTAACACTAGGTACTAAATTCTGATAATTGAATGACTGATATCTGAGTTTACTGATACTGAATTATTGTATACTGAGTGACTATTTCTGAAAGTCCTAATTCTGTAGAACTGAATTGAGTTCTATATTGAGTTGGGTGACTGTGTCTAACAGTCCTGATTCTAAAACTGAATTGTGGTTTTATACTCAGTCTGAAACTAAAACTATGGAAGTGTTTATCTAACCAACATACCCCGAGTATGACTGAGTTGGGGTCCAACCTGTGACCCTAGTTGGAAGGGTGTTAGCACCTTCCCAAGGGATTCTAATAATGGCTATGAGTTAACCCTCTTTGACAGGAAGCTCTTTCATTAACCCTCCCTGGCAGGAAAACTCGTACGAGATTTATCAACCCTACACAGGTAGGAATACATCTCAACCTACGCTAGCTATGTAGCTCTGTAATGCAGGGATTACTACTAAGGGTCAAACCCTTTACTGACAGGAATGTCACCATCCCTGGGTTCACTCAGTGCTAAATCCTACTCCTAACTGAATAGACACTGAAGTGATTTCTAAACTGTTCAAGGCTAGACTAAACTGTTATTGACTGTGTTGACTGACTGAACTGGACTGAGTTCACTGAGTACTGTAATTTGATTGAATATTCTGAGTTCAATTTGCTGACTGGATACACTGAGTCTATACTGACTGAATGCTACTATATGTGACACTGCTGAGACAATTATGAAGCTACTGTAATTCTAGGTAAACAACTAGATTGTTGGGTAATAGATACCCCCAGGACTCGATAACATGAAAATTAAAGCATAGCATGATCTTGAAAAGTATTATAATGTTCTTAACTCATACACAAAGACATTTTATTAAACACTTGTAGGATATAATCTTGTACATCTGCTAGCATGTCATGGTTTCCCAATTTAATCCACATGAACCAATTTTCAAACACTTGGGGAACATAATCTATGCACATAATAATAATCTACATGTAGGCATCATGATTTCCATTCCCAACTTACAAATTCAAGGGCTTTCACATGAATTCATATAATACTACATATATGTCAAATAAATTTACATGAATCTTGTAATAAATCAAGAATTAGAAACCCAATTAACATCATAATCATGAATACATTCAAGCCCAACATGGAATTAATGAATTCAATAAACTTGAAGTTTTAAAAGAGGTTCTTCAACTCCAAGGGTGGAAGGAAACCCTTGGATGAACACTTCGCATACTTTGATGCTTGAATTCGTGAAGACTGATGGCTTGTTCTTAGAGATTTACTCTTGAAATTAAATGCCCTAGTATTTGTTCTTGAGTAAATTTGAAAGAAAGCGAGCAATTTAGCCTCTAGGGTCGTTTGATTTTAGTTTTTGGAAATCAAAACGGGTGGGATAATAATTCAAATACTCCTCTGGACACGGGTTTTTAATGACTGAAAACATGTCCAGTGATGCGCAGACCGACATGCCACGTTGATGGCATCAATGCGATGACTAATGTGCCGCATTAAGTTCACATTAGTTCACTGGAATTGTACTAAAAGTTGGGGGAAAATTATCTATCGATGCTATTGGCGACGCAATGCATCGAGATCGCTCCGACCCACTATTTTGGTGACCTGAACATAGTTCAAACGAGGTTCAAAAAATTCAAAACTCACCCGAAGTGACCTACTGACATTCCTAATCATGAATCAACCTAAAAATTGATATTTTAAGGACATAAGGGTCGTAAAATAGGATTGCCAACTTATGAAGGCTAAAAATAATTTTATGTATAAACACTTAGCTGAAATTTCTAAGTCTGGGACCTCTTTTCAAGCTTTAACGTACTGAGTTAAGCTTAGAATTTTGTGGGGTCTTACAATATCTCCCCCTTGGGAACATTCATCCTCGAATGAGACTGACTAAGCTGAGAAACACTAATAGACTGAGACTACACACTGAACATACATATCAATGCATGGAATACCTGACTGAAACAACTGATAAGCTGAGTTTTCAAACTGAACATGCATATCTGATGCATGAGTACATGGTTGAACTGATTTATGAATGCATGATTATCATCAAGATGATATGCAATGGTAATGAACACCAAATTTGTAACTGTAACTGAACATGAAACTGAGCAAATCTAAGGAAGACTGTTGTTACCTTGAGCTGAGTCTGAGTTTGTGGAGAAGTGAGGATATTTGGTCCATATATCTTCTTTTGCTTCCCAAGTAGCTCCCTCCACGAACTGATTTTGCCAAAGAACTTTGACTAGAGGAACTTCTTTGTTCCTCAGTCTACAAACCTGATGATCGAGGATTTCTACTGGGATCTCTTCATAAGAGAGATTGTTCTGAATATCTATACCCTCTATAGGGACTACAACTACTAGGTCACCTATGCACTTCTTATGTAAGGAGACATGAAACACTGGATATACTGAACCTAAGTCTGAAGGCAACTCAAGCTCATACGCTACCTTTCCAAAATGGCTGAGAATTCGATAAGGATAGACATATCAGGGACTGAGCTTCCTCTTCTTGCCAAACCTCATCACTCCTTTCATAGGATATATTTTCAAATACATATAATCACCAATCTCAAACTTGAGATCCTTCATTCGCATATCTGCATATGACTTTTGTTGGCTCTGAGATGTCTTAAGCCTTTTCCTGATCAACTGAACTCTTTCTAAGGCATCAAATACTAAGTCAAGACCTACCACTGTGGCATCACCCACTTCAAGCCAACCAATGGGAGATTTATATCTCCTCCTATAAAGCGTCTCAAACAGAGCTATTTGAATGCTGGAATGATAATTGTTATTATATACAAACTAAGTCAAGTGCAAGTGGTTATCCCAACTACCCTTAAAGGCAATGGCACACGCCCTTACCATATTTTCCAAATTCTGAATGGTCCTCTCTGCTTGACCATTTATCTGATGGTGAAAGGATGTACTGAGGTGAACATGGGCACCAAGACCCTTTTATAAGTCTTTCCAAAAATAAGAGGTGAACTGGGTACCTCTATCTGAGATAATGGACAACAAAACTCCGTGCAATCTTACCAACTCTCTAGCATAGATCTTGGCACAATCCTCAGCTGAATAAGAGGTATAAACTGGTAAAAAGTGAGCAAATTTGGTCATCCTATCTATAATGACCCAAATCGAATCATGATGGTGACGAGTATGAGGCAAAACCATCACAAAATCCATGTTCACTTCCTTCCACTTCCACGTGGGAATCCTAAACTCTTGCATGGAACCACTAGGTTTCTGGTGCTCAATCTTAATTTGCTGATATGTGGAGCACTTAGTCACAAACTCTGCAATGTCTCTCTTTATCCCACTCCACCAATAGACCTCCCGTAAATCACGGTACATCTTAGTGGACCATGGATGAATAGAGTAACGTGCACCACATGCTTCTGCAAGAATTTGTTTCCTCAAGTTATCTACACCTGGCATGCATAACCGACCCTGGAAATGTAGCACATCATCTCCCCCTTGGGATAAAACCTCTACTTTACGATCTCTGACTGACTCTTTCAAGTTGAATAAACTGGGGTGTCTGTCCTGTTTTTCCTTCACTTCAGAAACCAGAGATGATTCTGAACTATTCTGCACCCACACACTTCCCTCTACTAAATAGACTAAGCGGACACCTAGTCGGGCAAGCTGATGAACTTCTTAAACTAACTTCTTATTATTATCCTCTACGTGAGAAACACTACCCATAGACATTCTATTGAGAGCATCAATCACTATATTGGCCTTGCCCGGATGATACAGGACGCTCATGTCGTAGTCTTTCAACAACTCTAACCACCTTCTCTGACGTAGGTTCAGATCTTTCTGACAAAACATATACTGTAGGATTTTATGGTCTGTGAACATATCTACATGTACCCCATACAAATAATACCTCCAAATCTTTAAGGCAAATACAACAGCTGCTAACTCAAGATTATGAGTTGGATGATTCTATTCATGAGGCTTAAGCTGTCTAGAGGCATAGGCTATAAACTTACCTCTCTGCATCAAAACACACCCCAAACCAACTCTGGAAGCATCACAATATACCACAAACTCGTCTGAACCATCTAGTAGACTTAAAACTGGGGATATAGTTAGTTCAGTCTTCAACTCCTGAAAACTCTTCTCATAAGAATCTGACCACTGGAATTTGACTTTCTTTTGAGTCAATCTGGACATGGGGGATGCAATATATGAGAATACCTCGACAAACCTTTGATAATAGCTAGCCAAACCCAAGAAACTCCTGATATCTAATGGAGAAATGGGTCTGGGCCAGTTTCTCACTGTTTCTGTCTTTTAAGGATCAACTCTAATGCCATCATCGGAAACTATATGGCTAAGAAAAGATACTGACCTTAGCCAAAATTCACACTTACTGAATTTGGTGAATAAATGATGGGATTTGAGGGTTTGTAACACTATTCTAAGATGGTCTAAATATTCATGTTCACTACGAAAGTAGACAAGAATGTCATCAATGAAGACTATGACGAACATGTCCAACTATTGCTTGAACACGCGATTCATCAAGTCCATGAAGGCTGCTGGAGTATTGGTAAGACCAAATAATATGACTAAGAATTTGAAGTGACCATACCGAGTTCTGAAAGTTGTTTTTGGAATGTCACATTCTTTGACCCTAAGTTGATGATATCCTGCTCTGAGTTCTATCTTAGAGAAGTAACTGGCACCCTAAAGTTGGTCAAACATGTCATAGATTCTGGGAAATGGATATTTTTTCTTGACCATGACTTTATTCAACTGACAATAGTCTATACACATCCTGAGAAAATCATCTTTCTTATGCATGAATAGAACTAGTGCACCTCATGGGGAATGTTGGGTCTGATGAACCCCTTATCTAGGAGATCTTTCAACCATTCTTTTAAATCTTTGAGTTCTGCAGGTGCCATTCTGTATGGTAGAATAGATATGGGCTGAGTATCTGGAAGAAGGTCAATTCCAAATTTAATTTTCCTTTCGGGAGGAATCCCACGAAGATCTTTGAGAAACACATCAGGAAATTCACATGCTACTGAAACTGACTCAAGATTAGGGGTATCTAAAATAGAGTCTTGAACTCAAACGAGATGATAGACACATCCCTTAGATATTATTTTTCTTGCCCTAAGGTAAGAAACAAGCTGACCCCTAAGTGCCGAAGTACTACCCCTCCACTCAAGGATAGGTTCAGTCAGAATTTGAAAATGGACAATTTTGTTTCTGCAGTCAACTGAAGCATAACATGAATAAAGACAATCCATGCCGGCAATGACATCAAAATTGGTCATCTTTAATTCTACTAAGTCTGCTGAAGTGACTTTCTGTGATACCATAATTGGACAGTTCCTATATATCCGTCGGCCTACGATAGATTTACCCACTGGGTAGAGACTGAGAAAGGCTCTGCTAGGATTTTGGGACTGACTCCGAAGTCAACAATTGTATAAGGAGTTACAAAGGACAAAGAAGCTCCTGGATCTAGCAAAGCATAAATATGTAAATGATAAACTTGTAATGTACCAATGACCACATCAGGAGAACTTTCCTAATCCTGTCGGTACTAAAGTGCATAAAGCCTATTTGGGCATTTCCCACTGGTGGCACTGGAAGCGGTACCTTGTTGATTTGAGTGACCAAACTGACCTGAAGGACGATTATGCTGATTTAGAAAATCCACCTGAGGACACTCTCTGACCCTATGGCCTGGCTTGTCACATTCAAAACATACATCACTGCCAGCCCTGCAGACACCCTGGTTGTTTCTACCACACTTCTAGAAAAGGGGGTTTGTTTGGGCACTTCTAACACTACCTTGAGGTTTAGGGCCTGGTGCCCTATCTTTATTGTCGTCTTTGAATTTTTGAATTGGAGCACTGGCTAAGAAAGAAGCTAGAACGGAGGATTTTGGGCAGAGCTAAGAACGATTTCCACCTTTTGACTTAGGCTGGGTGAAGTTGAATATATTTGCTCTATCTTTCTTACTCTCCCTCTCCTTCTCGTTATTCTTAGCCTCCTCTATCTGTTGGGCATGGACCATAAGACTGGATATGTCCATCTCCTTAATTAGCATTGCGGTCCTACACTCCTTGACCATACTGTTAGACACCCCAGACATAAACTTACTCATCTTAGATCTGCTATCTTCTACCACATGAGGAGCATATCTGTCCAATTGAGTAAGTTTGAGAGAATACTCTTTCACTGTCATGTTTCCTTATTTCAGATTAATGAATTCCAAAACTTTTGCTTCCCTCAACTCTAGTGGGAAGAACCTATCCAGAAAAGCAGTGGCAAACTCCTACATTTCTATGGGCCCTGCATCATCGACCCTCTCTATCTTCCACTGCTTAAACCATGAGTGAGCCATATCCTGTGACTGATATGCGACCAACTCAGCATTCTCACTAGTTGTCACCCCCATAATATCTATGACTTTCTGCATTTGATCAAGGAATTCTTGTGGGTCCTCATCTGACTTAGACCCAATAAAGGCTGAAGGGTTCATTTGGGTTAAGTCTCGAATTTTTGAATTATCCACTGGGTTGGCTGAAATGATAGTTGGGCGTTTATTATGGGCTTCCATAGAATGCGCTAGAGTGGTGAAAGTTGCTATGAATTCTGCGTAGGAGACATGCTCATCCAGGGGATCTGCCTGAACGGGCGGAGGGGGTGGATAATTTCCTATTCTCCTTCTGTTATTCTTTTTAGGAGGCATGTTCTATAAATGGAAGTAAGAAAGGATTAGACTGTGAGTGTAACTTGAGTTCATGCTCACTCACACGATATGAATACTGAAAAAGGGAAACCTTTTCCTAAAATGCCTCATAGCCTCTTGTCCATAAGTGTGGCGCGTTATACACCCATGTACAAAACTCTACTAGACACGACTTTCAAACTTCCTAGGACTCTGTTAAACCTTAAGATATGATACAAAGTTTGTAATGCCTCGAGTATGCACCCTGGACATCACACGGTGCTCATAATCCGGAAGGACCACAAACTAACCCATGACTGGTACCTGCTACAATATCTGAATAATAATAATAATAAGGAATTGTGGAAAATGGGTTAATATTGCCATAAGGTTCACATCTGAACATCAAATATTGATAATAAAAAATAGGAATCTGAACGTCTGTCTAAAATAGTCTAGTCTGAAAAGCCTCTAACTAAACTGTCTGAAAATAGAGTTGATGGGAAAAGTCCCCAACTAACTTTGACTACTGATAATATACTAAAAATTCTAAAATAACAACTCTGTCCTTAAACTATGAGGACTCACCACTAAATCTGTTGATGATGATCTAGGCTACTATGTACGATCAGGAGCTTGTGCGTCTAAACCTATGATATAAGATATCATAACACAAAAGAAAGGTATGCGTCAGTACTTTGAATGTACTGGTATGCTAAGTGATGTAGGCTGGTATGCATGGGTTTAAATGCATGAACAATAACTGACTGAGTGGCATAAATATAATTGACTGAGAATATATGCATATCTGACACTACTTTAAATACTGAATATGCAATAATATGCTCATAAATACGCATGTTGTTACTGAGATTCATGTTAACACTAGGTACTAAATTCTGATAATTGAATGACTGATATCTGAGTTTACTGATACCGAATTACTGTATACTGAGTGATTGTTTCTAATAGTCCTGATTTTATTGAACTGAACTGAGTTCTATGCTGAGCTGGGTGACTATGTCTGATAGTCCTGATTCTGAAATTGAACTGAGGTTTTATACTGAGTCTAAAACTAAAACTGTTAGAGCGTTCATCTAACCGACATACCCCGAGTATAACTGAGTTGGGGTCTAACCTGTGACCCCATTTGGAAGGGTGTTAGCACCTTGCCAAGGGATACTAACATTGGCTATGAGTTAACCCTCTCTGACAGGAAGCTCTTTCGTCAACCCTCTCTGGTAGGAAAACTCATACGAGAAGTATCAACCCTAGACTGGCAGGAAGACATCTTAACCTACGCTGGCTACGTAGTTCTGTAACATAGGGATTGCTACTAAAGGCCAAACCCTTTACTGATAGAAATGTCCCCATCCCTGGGTTCACTCAATGCTGAATCCTACTCCCAACTAAATGGACACTGAACTGATTTCTAAACTATTCTAGGCTAGACTGAACTATTACTGATCGTGTTGACTGACTAAACTGGACTGAGTTTACTAAGTACTATAATCTAATTGAATATTCTGAGTTCTATTTGTTGACTGGATACACTGAGTTCTGTACTGACTGACTGCTACTGTATGTGACACTGCTGAGACTATTCTAAAGCTACTGTAATTCTAGGTAAACAGCTAGATTGTCAGGTAATAGATACCCCCAATACTCGATAACATGAAAAGTAAAGAATAAAATGATCTTGAAAAGCATTATAATGTTCATAACTCATTCATAGAGACATTTTATCAAACACTTGTAGGATATAAGCTTGTACATCTGCTAGCATGTCATGATTTCCCCATTTAATCCACATGAACCATTTATCAAACACTTGGGGAACATAATCTATGCACATAATACTAATTAACATGTAGACATCATGATTTCCAATACCAACTTACAAATTCAAGGGCTTTAACATAAATTCACATAATCTACACACATGTTAAGTTAATTTACTCGAATCTTGTAATGAATCATGAATTAGAAACCCAATTAACATCATAATCATGAATACGTTAAATCCAAACATGGAATTCCTGAATTCAATAAACTTAAAGTTTTAAAAGAGGTTCATAAACTCCAAGGGTGGAAGAAAACCCTTGAATGAACACGTCACATACCTTGATTCTTGAATTCGTGAAGACTGATGGTTTGTGCTTGAAGATTTGCTCTTGAAATTAAAAGCCCTACGATTTTTTCTTGTGTAAATTTTAAAGAAAGTGAGAAATTCATCCTCTAGGGTCATTTGATTTTATGTTTTAGGGATGAAAACGGGTGGGATAATGACCCAAATACCCCTCTGGACGTGAGTATTTAATGACTGAAAAATGTCCAGTGACACGTAGACCGATGCACCATATCATTGGCATCAATGCGATGACCAACGCGCCACATCGAGTTCACGTTGGTTCACTAGAATTGCACTGAAAGCTGGGGGAAAATTATCTGTCGATGCGATGGGCGACGCGATGCGTCGAGATCGCGTCGACCCACTATTTTGGTCACCTGAACATAGTTTAAACGAGGTCTGAAAAATCCAAAACTCACCCAAAGTGACCTGCAAACATTCCTGATCATGAATCAACCTAAAAATTGATATTTTAAGGTCATAAGGATCATAAAATAGGATTGCCAACTTATGAAGGCTAAAAATAATTCTAAGTATAAACACTTAGCTGAAATTTCTAAGTCTGGGACCTCTTTTCAAGCTTTAATAGACTGAGTTAAGCTTAGAATTTTGTGGGGTCTTACAAGTGGCAAAGGGCTCTATTTTTCATACTAAGGTAAGTTAAAACCAAGTTTTGATTATTTCTAAATTCATTTTACCGATTTTTATTTGTTATCCATTTTTTAGTGAATCCTAGTATAGGAAATTTATTTTGAAAATAATTGATTAAATAGTGAAAATATGAAAATTTTATAGCTAATTAGTTGGATTCCATTGCAATATTGAGTTTTGATTTTGCAGATTCGACAAAAATTTTTGTCGATAACGCTGCTGGTTTTTTATTTTTTTTAAAGAAATTTTGCTTCAGTTTTGGTATTTTTGTGTACTAAATTATTGAATGGTGGAATAATTCTTACTTATTTTGGCTATTTGAATTGAACATTGACCTGTTTCTATTAGTAGATTTGTGGTCTATGAATTGACAATGCCCTAGATTGTGTTAAACTTTTAGGTAAAGGAAATTCTTTTCAAATATGATTCATTAAATAGTGAAAATATAAATTTTTTATAGCTAATTAGTTTGATTCCGTAGAAAAAGTTGACTTTTGATTTTGCATATTTGACTGAAAATTTTCCATTGAATACATTGTTGGATTTTGAATATTTTTCAAAAACATTTGATTTAGTTCTGTTATTTTTGTGTACTGCATTGTTAAGTGATGGGATAATTCTTAGTTATTTTAGTTGTTTCATTTAAGCATTGACTTATATTGTGGTCTAACTCATACGCAAGTGTACACGATCGTACAAGTAATATAGTGACAAAGATAGTCGGATATCAACCCACGAGGACTACTTAACCAGTAATGCAACCAACTTTAATTTTTGACAAGAATGTATTAAGTGTTCTAAAGTATCAAGATGATTGTGAAGATTCCTGTAAAAATCTAATTAATAAAGAAATGACAATATGCTATAATAACAACGTAAGCAGGGTTGTAAACAATACTAGTGAGAATTCCAGGGTTGAGACACTTTTAATCTTACAAATCTCTATTCTTCTCATAGTTTATTTGATTATCGGGTTATTAATTCACAGGGTTTAGAGTATGGTCATGGTCTCTGATCTTCTAATCTTCTACCTATATGGACATTACAACTACATCATTGAGCGGGGATGCAATAATCTATTTAGATGCATTAAGATTTCATCCTGCAAGTGAACCAAACAAGGCTTCTAGGTATATCTTTATCCTAGATGCTAATTCAAATCCCTCATTTTATAAAAGGATGAGAACTTTGTTCCTTAAACTCTTTATTCTAACCTATGATTCTCCTCTCGAATTCACAAAGGAATATAGGTTTATTTTAATGGTGGCCATCATCAAAATAGTAAGCACAAGAGATTAAGAATAACCTATATGATAATTCAACAATAAACTACTCTAAGAATATCAAAGTGTAATCATATTTTCGGCCTCAACCCCAGAAAAAAGGTGTTTAGCCACTTATGTTCGAATTCAACATAAAAATGAATAATTAATCATACCAAAAAGTAATCTTGAAAGAATGAAGTTCAAAGAACCGTAAATGTAGTATTGTAAGTTTTTTGTCTCTGTTGTACGTCTACCCAAGTATCCTCAATTGTGTTGAAGTGTTCCTTTTATGGTAGGACAATTTTAACCTAGAGATGAGCCACTTCCGCGTCGCGAAGGTCACAACAATGGAATAGGTGCCGTATCATGGCAGTAAATCCATAGGAATAGGGTCCGCACCACATAACTTAGTTTGAGGGAATAGGGTCCACGCCGTGAGGCTATCGCAGACCCTCACTGGAATTCACCTTTTGTCCAATAATTCATAGGGCAATGTAGGGCGCAGTTTGGGGGAATAGCCTTTGCGCCGCATTGCTTATTCCTTCTCAGCTCATTGCTTCTTTACTTGCTTCTGCCTTCGAATGCATGCTTCCTAAGCTCAATCCGCTTCTTCTCATGTCCAAAAAAATTAGTCCCAAAGCTTCAATCATGACTCGCTTCTCGTCATGCATCCAATTGCATCCAATTTTATCAAAAATCAACCCTGCATCACTAATCATGTCCATTAGCTAAATAATGCAATTATAACTCAAACACAATAAGAATAACACATTTTTTCTCTTAGAACAAGTCCTGGCATGGGTAAATATTGGTGTTTGGACATATAAATACTCTCAAGATCACCACCCCACACTTAGAATCTTATTTGTCCTTGAACAACTTAAAGAAAACACTATACCCAATTAAGCTTAACACCACATTCTAAGCAAAATACTTGTGTTGGGTACACATAAGCTAAACATGACTTTTTAGCCAAAACATGTCAATCTACTTCTATATGCATGGGATTATTCTTTTCAAACATCCTTTCCTCAAAAGTGAACTTCCAATTTGTTGGCAAACTCAATCAAGTTACTCAATCAACAACACTATAAGTCACCTGACTATCATCCACATACACCCCCACAACAAGAAAAATTCCCACATTCATTCCATAATCTTACAATATATACGACAAAATAGGAATATCAAAAACTAAATTGCTCACTCTCAACAAAGAATTCATACATGATAGACAATGAACCATAATCTTGCCCTTAGTGTACTACTCCACTAATAGTCAAATATTGGGATAAAGGATCAACTAGCTCTTTTTTGGTTGTAATGTAAGCTAAGGGACGGTAGGAACTATTTGGGTAAATAGTGGATAGTCTCCTTCAGCACTTTAGTACATCACATAAACATTTAAAAAATCAAAGTAACAACCAAATTCTTCCTTCACTAACTTCCCTTCTTCTCTTGCTTTAGCCCTATCTTTTTAAACTTATTGCACACCTTGTGGTGGGAGTGTGGTGGGAGTGTCATCTATTCACCATTTTTTCCTTTTTTTTTCAGCATTTTTCTTCTTTTTCTTTTCTTTATTTCATACTCTCAACCACCACAGATATCAACTTCCTATCTCAATAGCAATCTCATAAGGGCTTCAATTTCACCATAATCCTTATTTGACTTTCTACTCCTTAACTCTAATAAATTTCAACTAAAGCGCTTAGTAGTTTTGGATCAAATTATGGTTAAAGAACAAAAGGGGAGTAGGATACTTATGAGGCTACCAAAGAAAATAAGATATAGGCTCAACGGGGATAACTAAGAATATGAACAAAGGGTAGGTAAATGAAGTCTAAAAATACGGCTATCAACAAAAATTCCTACATCATTTCCTAAACCCAACATCCTTTATTTCTCTTCGTAACCACACCGGGAAAGTTCTAGACATCACTATGCATGTAGAATAACTAAAAACCTCTCTCACTGTTGGTGCACACTATTCAAGTTGGATCCCTATGGTTTTTGATCTGGCACTTGTCAAATTCAAATTTAAGCCAATAAATAAAAAATAACACCTATTAAGATTAAGTGTCTAAAACTAGCTCCCTTTTTATTTATGACAAGCTTCTATTTCCAAATAAGTATTTTCCAAGTAAAGTGACCACATGGCCCAACACAAAGCATCTCTCTCCATAAAGTTGTGGTTCGGTTCTTTTTGCTTCTTTATTTTCTACAACTGACTCCCCTTAAGACAATCATTATCCATCCATCATAGGAGAGGGCACCTAACTATGACGACTTATTAAGAATTGCCTTGATGGAAAAAATAAAAATTTTACTCTTACTGTTAAACAAAAGTAACTACCAAGAAACATAACTAATAAGCAAACTACCACTAAGTAAATCTCATCAATATTAACTATTACAAACCGTATAGTTCTGAATAGTTAGAATGAATGAATCCAACACACAACCAAATAAAAAAAAATATCCAACAGAATAAAACAAAATAAAATATCCAACACACATAACTAATAAGAGTACACGGAATAAGATACCACCACCCTACACTAAAAATGAAGCACTATCCCAATGCTTGCAAATAAAACTAAGTATAAGGTGGGGAGAAACTCCCTGGTCACATATCGTCCATGTCATTATCAAAATCTGGAGAATAAGCCCCAACACCTAAGTCAGGGCCATCTATGTCTTCCTCCTTGTCTGACTCCAAATCAGAATCACACATCCGATGCTCTTCATTAGTGGGCACATCATCCTTAACAGGCTCAATAAAATCCAAGACAATCCACAATATGGTCCTCACATGATGACCAGAGGATAATCTAGCTTTACTGCTCAAATCTTCTTTTGTGTAGTTGGGCGTCCACCAATCTGGAACTGCACCAACTTGTAGCCCATACATCCAGGCTGTGATCTCATCATTCCAATCTTAATGCTCGGTCATTGTCAATGTATAAGATACCGTAATCCCCTTAGTAAGAGACACGTCCACAGGGCGAGTATCCACAACCGGTCTATAATCGAGTGCCTCCTCTTCTACACCCTGATTCCTCAGGAGCCTCATTAGTAAACCTCCAAAGCCATACCTGAACCCCTCGTAGAAGCACGTCTTCCTCATAGACAAAAAATTGCAGTACCTACATTCACATCAACATCATCATGCATTAAGGAATTATAAGACATACCCTATTGCATGTCATATCAGTCATGTGTGTCTCATGTATGATACAATGGTAGATAATATTTGCCCACATGTAGGTGTAACTCCCTGAGAGTACACCTTGGATGCCACACGGTGCCTACAGCCCCGAAGGACCACAAGCTAACCCATGTTGGTACCTACTGTGATCACTGAATAAAATTACAGAGAATATATATGGAATTTAACTGAAAATTCCATAAGGTTTTAAATATGAAAACATTACTGAATCGAAATACTAAAAACATCTGTCTGAAAAAAATATTGTAAGACTGCCAATAACAACTGATAACTGAATAACTGATTGAAAGTGGTTGAAAGCCTCTAACTGACTGATTGTGGAGTTGATGGGAAATTCCCCAACTAACTCCGACAGACTACTGAACTAATCTAAAATAAACACAAATGGTCCTCGGAACATGAGGATTCACCACTACTACTACTACAGATGCGCCGGGGAGATCTAAGTGCAGTCAGGAACCTGAGTGTCTGAACCCATGATATAAGACATCATAGCGTAAGAAATGAGTATGTGGTTAGTACTTTGAATGTACTGGTATGCTAAATGAGGTTAGGCCAATGTGCATGGTTCATATGCATGAATGATACTGACTGAACACGTAGCATGAGATAATTGATGTATAGTATGCGAGAAATGCTGTAAAATTTGAGAATGCATGACCAAGCATATGACATGATACTGGAATAGTCTGTAAACTGAAATACTGAAATACTGATATTAAACAACTAATAACTGTATGCCATGGTCAAGCAAGTCTGAAAAATGAACTCTAAACTGAACACTAGACTAAGACTGTGGGAGCTATCATCTAACTGACATGCCCCAATAAGGAAATTAGGGTCCAACCTGTAACCCCAGTTGGAAGGGTGTCAGTACCGTGCCATGGGTACTAACACTTGTTGTGTGGATCCACTAAAATAAAGTCCTGAAGGACTAAAGAG
Source organism: Capsicum pubescens (assembly GCA_030864215.1). Taxonomy (NCBI): domain Eukaryota; kingdom Viridiplantae; phylum Streptophyta; class Magnoliopsida; order Solanales; family Solanaceae; genus Capsicum; species Capsicum pubescens. Next base: position 321,491,107 of record CM061548.1, read on the forward strand.
TGGCCCTAAACTGGTAGGTAATCAAGTGAGATATATGTCAACCCTCAACTGGCAGGTTAACATCTCAACCCACGCTGGCTACATAGTTTTGGAATGCAAGGACTGCTACTAAAGGTCACACCCTCAACTGGAAGGTGATCCCCCATCCCTGAATTTGCTCGGTACTAAATCCTACTCCCAACTAAACTTACTCTAATTATTGGACTGAACTGAGCTTATTGACATAATGCACTGACTGAACTGATAATACTCTAATATATATGAAACCCTTCTAAAAGTATTTAAACTAAGTAAACATCTAAGTTTTTGGGTATTCATAAGCCCAGGACTCGATAGTAATATCAATAAGAACACATGAGAGCATTTGAAACCATAAGACAACTTGGAGAACATCATAAATAGTCATTGTTCAAAATTCATCTATGAGGTATTTCATCAAATACATGGGGGTCATGAGTTAAAGCATGGAATTAGTTTAATACATATGATAGTAACATAACTTCAATACTAAAATCATGGGTTAGGGATTTCAACATGAAATTTTCATTCTTCAAACATGTCAAGAACTAATCCAACAAGAACACTTGTAAATATGGTATAAAGTCAAAATTCATGGATGTTCATGGATAAATTTCATAAATACATGTTAATATCATAATTGAACTTAAAAATAGGGTTCTTGAACTCCATGGATGAAAAGGGTCCATGAATCAACATCTAACATACCTTAATTGATGAATTCATAAAAGTTCTTGGTGGATTTCTTGAGAATTGAACTTGAACGTTGAAGGGGATAGGGTTTGCTCTTGAGAGAGATTACTTTTAATTTTGAGTGAAATATGAATGATGAGGTAAAGATGCTGCTTTGGGACTTAAATCCCATGTTAAAGTGAGGGGAAAAGAGGAAACTACCCTTTTGGATTTAAAATTTGTAACTGGAATGTCGATTAATACTTCACCGCGACGCAATGATGCCTTCATCGCTATACTCACCGTGATGCGGTGATATCGCGATGAGTCACTAGAAATGACCATTGCTGATTTTCTCTTCACAGCGACGTTGTGGCTTCTTCACCGCTATACTCACCGCAGCGCGGTCTTATCGTGGTGAGATACTGCTTGGAAAATTCAAACGTGGTCCAAACTCATTTGAAAAACCCAAAACTTACCTGAGACATAATACTTACACCCCTGAACATGAATCAACTCAAAAACCATCATCTCGGAGCCCGGAAGGTCAACTTAAAAATTCTCGAAGTTAAAGAGAGTCAAAAGTGACTAAGTCCCTCAACACTTAGTCTTATTTTCAGGTTCTAAGTGTCTTAAGCAAGTACTAGGGGATGAGCTAAACTAGAAATGTACGGGGTATTAAAGTGGGCCTCCTTGTTTATATGACTGTAGAGGAATGTGAGGTGAATGTCATTGTCTTTATGATGTGTCCATTTGGCTACAGAGTTGTTCCCGCATAACAAATGGCAAATGTCTGTATATGGCGGTTCGATGTTCATCTGCTTTAGCATCTACCTCAGGTGTACCTAGAAGGACATTCAAAGAATGAGTAGTGAAAGTGACCACCTGGCCTTGTATCTTCACCTCTGAGTCCCGCTCCTGTGGGTCCCAGTTTGCATAAAACTCTCTAAAAAGGTGCAGGTTGCACTCATGATGCTACTCAAACAAGAAATTCTTGTGTAGATCCTCTATCCTGCATACCATGGTGGGAAACTCTCTTAACAAGCTTTCCCAGTCAATGAATTGATCTGCAGAATACTTAGACTCATTGTGCTTTGCATACCACTTTTTTCTAGCCTCTACAACTCATCCAGTGTCGTACCTCCTAGCTTACCCGTGTGGGATAGCCGAAGGTCGAGGCACACGACCAGTTTGTTTACTCTTTTTTCATGTCGGCTCAGAAGGTCTAGCCATGGTCTTACCCTTTTACTGTCGACTAGCCATATCACCCGTTAATCACAACATTCAGAAACACATCAAACAAGGCACCTATTTTGAATTAGCAAACACTGAGCATGGGAAAGTGTTAAGGACACCCCTGTAACGACCCCGTTTGGGTCATGATGGCACCTACCACATCTCACTAGTAGGTAAGCCAATATCATAACCCGGATCAATTACAATGGGTTACCTCGTTAAGAACGTCCAACATGGACTCTATATATGAACACAATATATAAAAATAATATTTCACAACTAAGGACAACTGATATTCAAACGCAAATCCGACTACCTGATAGTATTAATACAAGAGTTTCTAAACTTGACAAGAGGAACTTACAATCCCAGAATCTAAAATGTCTTAAATAATCTCATACATTTGTCTTGAAAGTAAAAGTACAAATAAAGATAGAGGGGAAAGAGGGAAACTCGATCTCCAAGAGCTCACCCTGTCTCCAAATAGTCAACTCTCGCGAACTAGCTCAACGGAGGCAACTAGAACCTGGGTCTGAACCAAAAAGGTACAGAAGTGTAGTATGAGTACCAAAACATGGGTACTCAGTAGGCATCATCGGCCAACTGAGCTCAAATATAATGTAAAGACGATATAAAGTAAGACAATGATAAAAAATTCAAGGGGTAGGATCGGACCTGAATCTGCTTTGATACCATTGTAACAACATTTATACTACTAAAGAAATAACATGACATACTATTTCAATATACTCTATAATCACCATAACAACTCAGTATTATTTTGAAAGTGTACAACCAAATACACAATAGAAAAACATCTACTTCCCATAATCATCATCAACTATCTTTAGAACATACACACAAAAAATTACCACGGCGTCCCATACCATAGGAAAGTACATGAAAGAGAGCACAACAAAGAACTCATCACGTCGTCCCATACCACCAGAGAGTACACAAAAGAATACAACAAATAATACCATAAAGCACAATTACTCCATCAATTTACCAAAAACCACGGGTAGCACAACCTCGCCATGACTCATTACCGAAATCCACTTCCAAATACCCATACCGTAATTCAACATAAAGAAAGCAACATTGTCATAGCACAGACATGTAATCATTAATTGTATGAGGACTACTTTGCATGGCAAAAAATCAAAGGACAAGATGAGTCCCTCTTTTATACACTACTATTTAAATAACGATGGTGCCAAAATCAGCTTCACACCTCGACTAAACCACTAAACAACCTACGATATCCTACAAGCATGAGAATTGAGTAATCTTGCTCAGTGCTCACGCAGGATAGAATAGATGTTGAGTGTTACAACTTGAATCCCGATCTAGAATAGTATTCAGGTTGTTACTCTTATGCCTTAACAACTCAACCAACCATCTTAGTAGGACAAATTTACAATATTAATTTCTTCTAAATAAAATTATCTATTTAAAATGTACTTCAAAAGTATTATAATCCACAATCTTTATAGTTAAAAATATCTAAAATGTTTAACAAAATTTTAACAAAAAAAATAAATGCTTAAGTAATAATACAGTTGTGCCATTCTTTTTAGAGAGAAGGGACTAATAAATTCAAGTGTCCAACAAACCACAAGAAGAAAACCACCAGTCCTCTTAATACAGTGGTTCACACAGAACCACAAAAAAAGGATGCAATTTAAGCAGTGATTACAAGAAGTACCCGAAGATACTATAAGTTCTAACAAATCATACAACAGAATGCACAGAGTAAATTTATTAGTACCATGCATAACACCAGAAGCTTCATGAGTGCTGACCTCTTCCGGATTCACCGGGCATCATCACAATATCAACATATTCCTTAAGATTTATCTGGCATTATCATAATATCACATATTTCTCCGAACTCAAACCGGGCATCATCATAATATCACGTATTCCTCCGGACTCAAATCGGGCATCATCATAATATCACATATTCCCCCAGACTCAATCCGAGCATCACCATAATATAATATATTCCTTCAAACTCGAACCGAGCATCATCATACTATCACATATTCCTCTGGATATAATAACATACATCCACATGAATAGACAATCCAATAAGCATACACAAAACCTCACAATATATAAAGAAAGAGGGATGTCGGATAACACTTGCCATTTTACTTACTAATACGCTTCACACGTAATATGAGCATCAACAAGGGCATGAATATTTACCAAATATGCACAGTAATCACTTAACAAGGGTATTCAATTCATGATCACAAGATAATCTGATAATCTAGTACAACCATCACAACTCCTACACATATGTATATAACTTGGACAATCACAATGTATTTAGGTCGCTAAGCATTTAATTAGTTCAAGATTAAGGTGTGTCAAGTCCCACTTCTAAATCCCGAGAATGCTAAGCTTATTAACATATTTCTAGCTTCTACCCAGAATTAGGCTAAGTCATCCATACCTCCCCATAAGGGCTTACCAATCCTTTCTAGGTCTATAGGGAAAGTCTCTTCAAAAATCCTTCCTAAGTCAACCCAACACCACGGTCATCTCCTATCTAGGTATTATATAGGTCAATACACTCCTAAGGATAGAGAAGTATACCATTCATGTCTACTTAGAACAACTATAGTGTTCTTACACTAGTCATGACACCACAATTAAGCTAACCAAGGTCCTAGACTACGGGTCAAATATCATACCTTACAAATCCATGGCCTATAGAAATTAATGAAACCCAAGTTCACCATTTAATTAACTATAGTCTAAATTCTCCGCTCAATCTCGGAAGATATCAATGATTACATTAGAAACAAGCTCAATCTATACTACGGGTAAGCCTAACCTACCTTGAATCCAAGCAACTCACGAACCAACGAGCTTTCTCTCTCTTCTGAGAAGCTTTCTTGTCCATAAGCAATGCTATCAATAATACAATCTAAGGATTATAATAAGAACGACAATACCCATTGTAGCACTATTGTTCCATGGGTTTCAAACGGACACCAAAACCCCAATTGGGTTTAACCCTTGGAAACGAGTTTCCAAGACCAACCCATATCCTAATTATCTGTAGGGAGTTAAAACCGTCAAGTAATTTGAGTCAATCACTCAATTTTGGGGCTTCAATTGACCCACAAAGATTTTGGTCTTTTGAGTTAAGAAACCATGAAATTAATATCAAATTAGAGGAATTCTTACCTTAGACTTGTAGCAAAAGGATTGATTACACAAGTTACTAAGCTCCTAATCAACCCACAAGACCCTTTTTTTAATTCACCAATCTCATATGGCTGCTAGGGGTTTAATTGAAATGAAAATGCCCCAAAATCTGCCAAAAAGCCTTTTTTATACGGTTTTAGATGGGCCCACAAGGTCAAAACTTATTTTTGACCTTCCAGACTCATTCAGACTCTATTTTTCGCAAACGAACTATGTAACCTCACTAAATTCGACATTCCAGACATATTAGTAAAGCCGAATTTTCTATCCGAGGTCATTTAGGCCACTTGTGGATCCCACACCCATATATTTTGATTTTTTACTTTTCGACTAATAGGTCAAAATGAACTCGAATGCTATGGGATCCAAACAAAGGGTCTGTCTATCCTAAAATTGATATTACATAGCTATTGGCGCAGTTAAAATTTTCATCTGAAATCATTTTATAGGATTTTTTGCTTAGCGGCCATTTGGAATCGACGAAGACTTCAAATTGGAAAAGTGATTCTAAAAACCAAACAAACCGTCAGGTAATTGAACTATCAGTTCCTGCAAGTTACTAATGACTTGGGATGGCTATGGATAAGCTCTATCAGCAAAAATAAGCAAGAACACAGCTAATGACCTTAAGGGTCATTACAACATCCACTACTAAGGAACTTTCATCTCCGAAAGTTAAAGATAAGCAAGTACTTGAAGTCTCGAACAATTGAGGATACTGGGCCCGCATCTCACTCTCGATCTCCCAAGTAACTTCCTCTACTAGGCGATGCGTCCATTGAACCTTGACCACCAAAATCTCCCTAGTATACAGTCGCCTTACATCACTAGCGAAAACAAGCATGGGCTCCTCTACAAAGGTCAACCGATCGTCCAATTGGATTAAGTCCCATCTAATCACATGAAAAGGATCCAGAATATACTTCCGCAACATAGAGACATGGAAAACCGGATGGACAACGACAATGTCTCGAGGTAGAGCCAATTCATAGTCCACCTCACAAACCACATAAAGAATCTTAAAAGGACCAATATAGCGATGACTAAGCTTACCCTTCCTTCCGAACCTCATCACACCTCTCATAGGTGAAACTCAAAGGAAAACATGATCACCCACTCCGAATCTCAAAAGATGGAGTTTACAGTTGGCATAGGCCTTCTGCCTACTCTGTGCTACTCTCAACCTATCCTAAATCACCTTGATTCTATCCAACGAGTCCTGAAGCAAATCAGTACCACGGGGTCTAACTTCGGATGTCTCAAACCATACTATAGGAGAATGAGACCTCCTACTATACAATTCCTCATAAGGGGTCATCTCAATAATCGAATGATAACTAATGATGTAGGTGAACTCTGTTAAAGCTAAGTGTTGATCCCACTGGCCTCCAAAGTCCATAGAACAAGCTTGGACCATATCCTCAACACCTGAATAGTCCACTCGGACTGACCGTCCATCTGCGGATGAAAGGTTGTACTCAAATCCACTAGGGTACCCAACTCCTCCTGGAATTCTTTATAAAACCTTGAAGTAAACACAGAACTATGATCTGATATAATAGACACAAGAACCCCAAGCAAACAAACTATCTCCCGAACATAAATCTGGGCTAGTCTCTCCGTACTGAAGGTCATCTAAATAGGAATGAAATGTGTCGACTTGGTCAAACGATCCACAACAACCTAGATACCATCGTGACCGCGGGAAGTACGAGGTAAACTACTAAAGAAATCCATGGTGATCCTTTCCCATTTCCACTCGAGAATGGGCAATCTATGAGTCAATCCGTCGGGATGCTGATGCTTAGCCATAACCTGCTGACAATAAAAATAATAGGCTACAAAGTTTTCCATATCTCTCTTCATACCATCCCACCAATATAACTGCCTCAAATCTCTATACTTCTTAGTCGTACAGGGATGAATAAAATATCTAGAACTGTAAGCCTCATGCAGAATAGACTGGATTAGATCATCAAGTCGAGGACCACAAATACGACCCTAAAATCTAATGATACCCTCAGGATCCACGGTGTGTCTCCCAGACTCACCGCTCACTACCCGATCATGGAGAAGGCACAACTTATCATCCTTAAACTAGAGATCATGAATCTGCTCAAACAGGGAGGACTTTGCCTCTACAAAAGCCAAAATTCTCGTTGGATTAGAGATGTCAAGGCGAACCATCAAATTCGCTAAGGACTGAATGTCCTATGCCAATGGCCTCTAAGAAACTAAAATACATGCCAAACTACCCATACTCACCGCCTTACGACTCAAGGCATCCGCTACCATATTAGCCTTACTGGATGATACAAGATAGACATATCATAATCCTTTAGCAACTCCATTCATCTACACTGGCCAGCATTAAGCTCCCGATGGATCATAAGATGCTGAAGACTATGATGATTTCGGTGAAAATCTCATAATGCACACCATACAAGTAATTCCTCTAAATCTTAAGCGCGAAAACTACCACTGCCAACTCCAAATCATTAGTGGGGTAGTTGCGCTCATGCACCTTAAGCTGTCCAGAAGCATAGGCAATAACATGACCCTGTTGCATCAAAACACATCCAAGACCAACACCAGAAGTATCACAAAAAACAGTGAATCCCTCACCCTCAACTGGAAGAGCTAACACAGGGGTGGAAGTGAGACAATTCTTGAGCTTCCCAAAGATCAACTCACACTCCTCAAACCATCGAAAAGGAACTTTTTTCTGAGTTAATCTAGTCATAGGGGTTGATATAGTAGCAAAGCTTTTAACAAAACGCCTATAGTAACCCGCCAAACCAATAAAACTGTGAACCTCAGTCGGAGGCGTAGGCCTTGCCCAATCATCAATCACTGAAATCTTAGTTGGGACACCACGTGTCCGAGAAAAGATACTGACTTAAGCCAAAACTCGCACTTGGAGAACTTGGCAAAAAGCACATGCTCTCGCAAAACCTAGAGCATAATCCTCAAGTGCTGATCATGCTCCTCATTACTCCTTGAGTACACATGAATATCATCAATTAACACAATGAAAAAAGAGTCTATATAGGGCATAAATGCAACGGGGGCATTAGTCAGCCCAGACGACATCACCAAGAACTTATAGTGACCATAATGGGTCCTAAAAGCTATCTTTGGGATATCCTCCTCTCGAATCCTCAACTGATAGTAACCGGATCTCAAGTCAATCTTAGAAAACACTACTGCACCCTGAAGCTAGTCAAATAAATTATCAATGCGAGGCATAGGATAATGGTTCTTCACCGTCACTTTATTAAGATGCCTATAATCAATACACATACACATGGAACCATCTTTCTTCTTTACAAACTAAATAGAAGCTCCCCATGGGGACACACTCGATCTAATAAAACCCTTACCAAGAAGATCCTGAAGCTGAGAATTCTGCTCCTTAAGCTTGGCAAGAGACATACAGTAGGGTGCCATAGAAATAGGTCGGGTGCCATGCTCAAGGTCAATAACAAACTTAATCTCACGATCAGGGGAAATACCAGGCAGATCATCAGGAATACATCAGGAAACACACACAATAGGAACAGATTCAAGCGTCGGATTCTCTACATGGGTATCACATATATAAGAGAGATAAGACTTGCAGCCTCTCGATATAAGTCTCCTAGAAAAAACATAAGAAATAAGCCCTATCGGCTTGTGGCTAATCGCTCCCTGCCACACGACTGGGGGTATGCCAGGTATGGCTAAGGTAATGATCTTGGCAAAATAATCCATGACTGCATGATAGTGATCCAACCAGTCTATGCCCAGTATCCCATTGAAATCTAGCATATCCAGAACAATAAGATCAGCATAAGTATCAACATCCCTAACTGTCACAACACATGATCTGAACACTCGATCCACTGCTAAAGAATCACCCACGAGAGTAGATATGCATAATGGCAGTAATAATAAATCACTAGTCAAATCCAACCGTGGTGAATAATAAGAAGATATATAAGAATAATTGGATTCGGGATCAAATAAAGCAAGAGCCGACTTGCGGCAACCAAAATCATACCTGTCACTACAGCATCCAAAGTCTCAACCTTAGGTCTAGTAAGTACTACATATAACTGACCACGCCCGCCACCTGACTAGGCACCTAACCGACCTCCTGTCCTACTTGCCTGAGTACAACCTAGAGTACCCTGGTAACCACCTCTACGACCTCACGAACCACCTTTACTTAAAAGAGGAACTGCCCTAATAGGAGTATCTCCCTGGGCTGAAGCAACCATCGCCCCATGACTAGGGCACTCTCTAGAGAAATAACTAGGAAGACCACAAGTAAAACAAGACTCATGAGAAGAACCAGAACTCACAAATCCGACTGATCCGGCATAGCTACCGCATCTAGCATAGCCCACAGATGAACCTCCCAAAGACTGATCACTGCCCTTAATAGGGCGGCCACTAGCAATTAGTCTAGAAAGCTTCCTGAACATGTCAATTAGTCTGACTCTGAGGCTGAAAAAATAGATGCGGAGAATGTCCAGTATAAGAAATACCACTCCTAAATCGGGAACTACCATGGCTCCCACCAAATCTACCTTGGAATCTAGGCCTCTTGCTATGTCCCTCACGACTCTCCTTGTACTTCTTCTCTATCACTCTAGAATGATAAAAAACCTCAGCAAAAGTCCTACCCAGAATAACTAGACTCTAAGTATCCATCCCAATAGGGAGTCTCAACCCTTTGGCAAAGCATTAAACACACTCATACTCAATGTCCAAAATAGAAATTGTATGTCTGGCCAACTCATGAAAACGAGCCTCATACTCGGTGACTGTCATAGAGCCCTACTCCATTCTGGAGAACTGATCCCTCAGTCGATCTCTAAGACTACATAACATATACTTCTCTAAGAATATCTCGAAGAACTGAGTCATGACAAGGGAGAAGATCTAACTGGTCTAGAATTCGTAAAATTCCTCCACCAGTGACAAGTAGATAAATCCAACTGAAATATGGTGTAATCCACACCACGAGTCTCAACAAGGCCTAAAGCACGAAGCCTATCCTCACAAGCAGTAAGAAACTCAAATGCATACTCCCCAGGAGCACCAAAAAACTTAGGTAGAGCCAACCTAAAAAATTTACCAAACATCTTAAGCTCATCGGTAGACATAACAGGCTGGGTCACAACTGGCGGTGCGACTACCGTCTGAATAACTCCCAACGCAGGAGGAATCTCAATATTACGTGCTACAACTGCAGGTTGTGACCCAGTCCCAAAAGTCTGTGCACTATCATAAGGTACACCACCAACCATACTCAGTGTCTAAATCAGGGCATCTCTGAGCAATGAAGAAGGAATAAAACTTAGTAGAGATAGGGATGGTCCCTGGCCCACCGCTGGCTGTGGCGGAGGAACCTCTGGATCAGGTGCAGGGATAGGTCCCGAGGAAGGCGACCTATCCTGGCCCCTAGCTGGAGACACATCACGAGGTTGTTCTCGACCTCTAGGTCATCTATGAATACAAGCAAGATTCTTGGGCCTAATCTTGGGACTCACACGTTGCATAGGAGAAGCATATCTCCTCAACATCCTACAAAAGGGTAAAGTCAAGAAAATATACTACAAACCAACTCAAACTCTTAGCATGATATGAATGAAAAATATGAAGGATTCCTAAGAATGTCACATAGCCTCCCGAAGATAAGAAACGGACGTAAACGTTCTAATCTGCATGACTGTATTAGACATTTACTCTTGTATCAATAATATCGGTGAAACCTAGGCTCTGATACCAATTTGTCATGACCCCATTTGGAGTCATGATGGCACCTACCACATCCCACCGGTAGGTCAACCAATACCATAACCCAAAGCTATGGCAATGGGTTACCTCGGTAAGAACATCCAACATGGACTCTATATATAAACACAATATATAACAACAATATTTCACAGCTAAGGACAACCGATATTCAAACACAAATCCCACGACCTGATAGTATTAATACAAGAGCTTCTAAACTTGACAAAAGGAATTTACAATCCCAAAATCTAAAATGTCTTAAATAATCTCATACATTTGTCTCGAAAGCAAAAAACAAATAAGGATAGAGGAGAAAAAGGGAAACTCAATCTCCAAGAGCTCACCCTATCTCCACATAGTCAACTGCATGAACTAGCTCAACGGCGGCAACTAAAACCTGGGTCTGAACTAAAAAGGGAGAGAAGTGTAGTATGAGTACAATAACATGGTTACTCAGTAGGCATCATCGGCCGACTGAGCTCAAATATAAGGTAAAGACGATATAAAGTAAGACAATGATCTTAAATTCAAGGGGTAGGATCGGATCTGAATCTTCTTTGATACCACTGTAATAACATCTATACTACTAAAGCAATAACATGACATACTATTTCAATATACTCCATAATCACCCTAACAAATGAGTATCATTTTGAAAGCGTACAACCATATACACAATAGCAAAACATCTACTTTCCATAATCATCATCAACCATCTTTAGAACATATACACAAGAACTTACCATGATGTACCATACAGCCGGGAAGTACACAAAAGAGAGCACAACAAAGAACTCATCACGGCGTCTCATACCACCGGAGAGTACGCAGAAAAATACAACCAATACTACTATAAAGCATAACTACTCCATCAATTTACCAAAAACCGTGGGTAACACAACCCAGCCATGACTCATTACAAAAATCCAGTTCCAAATACCTATACTCTAATTCAACATAAAGAAAGAAACATTGTCATAGCATAGGCATGTAATCATTAATTTAATGAGGACTACTTCGCTTGGCAGAAAAGCAAAGGAAAAGATGAGTCCCTCTTTTATACACTAAATTTAAATAACGATGGTGCCAAAATCATCTTCACACCTCGACTAAACCACTAAACAACCTATGATATACCATAAGCATGAGAATTGGGTAATCCTTCTCAGTGCTCACTCAGGCTAGAACAGATGTTGATTGTTACAGCTTGAAATCCAATCTAGAATAATATTCAGGTTGTTACTTTTATGCCTTAACAACTCAACCAACCATCTTCGTGGGACAAATTTGCAAGATTAATTTCTTCTAAAACAATTATCTATTTAAAAAGTACTTCAAAAGTATTATAATCCACAATCTTTATAGATAAAAATATTTAATATATTTAACAAAACTGTAACAAAAGAAAGAAATGCTTAAGTCACGATACAATTGTGTCATTCTTTTTAGAGAGAAGGGACTAATAAATTCAAGTTTCCAACAAACCACAAGAAGAAAACTACCAGTCCTCTTAGTATAGTGGTTCAAATAGAACCACAAAAAAATTGAATTTAAGTGGTGATTACAAGAAGTACCCGAAGATACTATAAGTTCTAACAAATCATACAACAGAATGCACAGAGTAACTATTATCAGTACCATGCATAACACCAGAAGCTTCATGAGTGTTTACCTCTTCCGAATATACCAGGAATCATCACAATATCAACATATTACTCAGGATTCATCATTCATCATCATAATATCACCCATTCCTCCGAACTCAAATCGAGTATCATCATAATATCACGTATTCCTCCGGAATCGAACCAGGCATCATCATAATATCATATATTCTACCGGACTTAAACCGAGCATTATTATAATATCATATATTCCTCTGGATACAACAACATATATCCATATGCATAGCCAAACCAATAAGCATACACAAAACCTCACAATATATAAAGAAGTAGGGATGGAAGATAACACTTGCCATTTTACTTACTAATAATCTTTACACGTAATATGAGCATCAACAAGAGCATGAGTATTTACCAAACATGCACAGTAATCACTTAACAAGGGTATTCAAGTCATGATCACAAGATAATTCGATAATCAAGTGCAACCATAACAACTCCTACACATATGTATATTGCTTAGACAATCACCATATATCTAGGTTGTTAAGCATTTACTTAGTTCAAGCTTAAGGTGGGTCAAGTCCCACTTCTAAATCCTAAGAATGCTAAGCTTACTAACACATGTCTAGATTCTACTCGAAATTAGGCTAATTCATCCATACATCACCATAAGGGCTTACCAATCATTTCTAGGTCTATAAGGAAGGTCTCTTCAAGAATCCTTCCTAAGTAAACCCAACACCACGGTCATATCCTATCTAGGTATTATATAGGTCAATACACTCCTAAGGATAGATAAACATACCATTCATGTCTACTTAGAACAATTATAGTGTTCTCACACTATTCATGAGACCACAATTAAGCTAACCAAGGTCCTAGACTAAGGGTGAGCTATTATACCATACAAATCCATGGCCTATAACAATAAATGAATCCCAAGTTCACCATTTAATCAACTATTGTCTAAATTTCCCACCCAATCTCGCAAGATATAAATGATTATATTAAAAACAAGCTCAATCTATACTACGAGTAAGCATAACCTACCTTGAATCCAAGCAACTCACGAACTAACGAGCTTTTTTTTTTCTTTTTGAGAAGCTTCCCCTTCCACAAGAAATGCTATCAACAATACAATCTAAGAATTACAACAAGAATGACAATACCCATTATAGCACCATTGTGCCATGGGTTTCAAATGGACACCAAAACCCCAATTCCAAGTCCAACCCATAACCTAGTTATCTTTAGGGAGTTAAAACCCTCAAGTATTTTGAGTCAATCACTCAATTTTGGGGCTACAATTTACTGACAAAGATTTTGGGGTTTTGAGTCAAGAAACCATGAAATTAATATCAAATCAGTGGAATTCTTACCTTAGATTTGTAGCAAAAGGATGGTTTACACAAGTTACTAAGCTCTTAATCAACCTACAAGACCCTTTTTTTAAGTAACCAATCTCTTGTGGATGCTAGGGTTTTAATAGAAATGAAAATTCCCCAAAATCTACCAAAAAACCCCTTTTATACGATTTTAGATGGGCCCGCAAGGTCAAAAGTTGTTTTTGACTTTTTGGACTTATTTAGACTCCATATTTTTTCAAATGAACTATGTAACTTCACTAAATTCAATATTATGAATGCATTGGTGAAGCCTGATTTTCCATTCGTGGTCATTTTGGTCACTTGTGGGTCCCACACCCATATATTTTAATTTTTGACTTTCTACTAATGGGTCAAAATAAGCTCGGGTGTTGTAGGATCCGAACCAAGGGTCTATCTATCCTATAATCGATATTACATAGCTACTTGCATAGTTGAAATTTGCATCCAAAATCATTTTACTTAATTTTTTGCTCGGCGGCCATTTGGAATCGACAAAGACTTCAAATTGGAAAAGTGGTTCTATAAACCAAATGAACCGTCAGGTAACCGAACTATCAGTTCCAGCAAGTCCCTAATGACTTGGGATGGCTATGGAGGAGCTCTATCGATGAAAATAAGCAAGAACATGGCCAATGACCTAAAGGGTCATTACAACCCTATACTTGGTTGCTAGTACAGATGCGTAGGTATGAGAACTAGGGTATTCAGAATTCCCCAAGCACAACTCCTTAGATATCAAGAAAACATCAATTCAGACTTTCGTTTAACTTATAACTCTTATATTCCACCCCACTTCATCAAAAACAACTTTAGGTACAAATATTTCTTTATTTCAACAGGACCACACCAATATGCACTTATACATATTACCAATTTAACACTTTGACACAAGTGCATGCATAATTTCAAGCATAAACTCAGACAAATGGCACACATATCACAATATTGTATCTACCACTAAGTGTGTGGAGATTTACAAACCACCCCATACTTAGTTGCTATTATGTTAGTGTAACTTAACAACCCCAAGGTACTTAGACTTCTATTTTCATCAGCGTACATACCACATGCTAAATTAAGTGCCACAACTTAACCCACACCTTCACTACATATTTTTTCAATCATGCATGTTATCCAAATGTGTAATATTCTACTAAAATCATATGTTATTAGTCTATTTCAACAACTATTGAACAGGAAAAGCACATGTATCATAATAACATTCTTTTATAGCTCAAAAATTCTTCATGAACTCAAAATATCTCACTAAGTACCAAGAAAAGCAAGTTTATACTCTAATTATGCCTAAAATCATTTCACTTCTTGCACCTAAATAAGTAAAAGAAATAAGAATATGAGTACTTACCTTAGTTGTCTTGAAGAAGATGAAGGAAAATCTCCTTTTGTTTGATTAAAATTAACACAAAATAGAAGAGAGTATAAAGCTTAGGGAATAGGGGTGGCACGGCTAAGGTTACTATGGGAGAGGGGAATTGGGAAATAAGGGAGTATTTAAAAAGAAGAAGAAATGAGGGGACCGGGCTTTGAGATGTTAGCCCGAGTTGATGTGGGGTCCGCATTGCATGGTGTAGTACATATGGAAGCCTCCACGTCGCGGGGGTTAACGCATGGGCTAGCCTTTACGTCACCCCACTTAGTTCACCAATTTAGGGCTCGCGTCGCCCATACTATTTCACTAGATTGGGTCTCACGTCACAGGCTTATCGCATACACATACTAGAATTTGTATTTTGGGGGGATATTTATCTCCTTTTTGCTTCCCATCCTCATACATTACCTTAGTGCATATTTTACTTACTTGACAGCTTTCCTTTAACAAAAATCTCACTTAGTTCTCATTCACCCTCATTCTACTGAATTTCTCATTCATGCACACTCAACAAAAATAACATAAGAAAAAGTAGGTTGCCTCTCACTCAACGCCTTAGTTTTGGCCGTGGCACAACACATCTTTTTGTTTCTTTTTGTTTTTTTTCTTTCTTTTTCTCCAAAAAAATACTAATTAAACTACACTACTACATTTCATTCGTGGGTTACCTCCCACAAAGCACCTTAGTTAATGTCGTGGCACGACCCAACTCAACTTCATTCATCTGCAAAGGTGATGGACGTATTGTGCTAATCCTCATAATCTACCCAATAATGCTTACTTATATGTCCATTCACCAGGAATTTTTTGCTCTTGTCCTTTCTCCAAAGTTCAACAACTCCATGTGGGGTCATTTTCACAACTTAAAATGGCCCAGACCACTTGGACCTCAGCTTACCTGGAGACAACATCAATCTAGAATTGAACAGCAATACAAGTTGTCCAGGCTCAAAATCTCAATTCAAAATATGCTTGTCATTCCATCTCTTGGTCTTTTATTTGTACAATTTTGCATTTTCATAAGCATGTAAGAAAAAATCATCAAGTTTATTCAGTTTTAGCAATCGCTTCTCTCCAGCAGCCTTCATATCGAGATTTAATTTTTTCACTGCCAAATAAGCTTAATGCTCAAGCTCCATAGGAAAGTGGCAAGCTTTTCCATATACCAAGCGGTAAGGAGAGGTCCTAATGGGCATTTTGTAGGCTGTCCTATACACCTATAGTTCATCATTTAGCTTCTCCGAATAATCCTTACACTGTCCATTTACTATTTTCTACAATATCTGCTTAATCTCATGATTAGACACCTCTACTCGGCTACTTATTTGTCGGTGATACATTGTGGCCACTTTTTTCCTAACACCATATTTAGCTAACAAATTTTTAAACTAAGTGTTAACAAAGTGCGTACCTCCATCACTGATTATCACTCTTGGTGTGCCAAAATAAGAGAAAATCTACTTCTTGATGAACTTCATCATAACTCTTGTATCATTCATGGGGAGAGCAGTAGCTTCCACCTCTTTAGACATGTAATCAACAACCATCAGAATGTACAAATTTCCATGAGATAGTGGGAATGGTCCCATAAAGTCTATTCCCCACACGTCAAAGATTTGCACTTCCAAAATATTATTCAAGGGCATTTCATGCTACCTTGATATTGTGACCATTCTCTGGCACTGGTCACAACTTTGAAAATAATTCACAACATCTTTAAATAGTGTGAGCCAGAAAAAACCAGACTGTAATACCTTTTGAGTTGTCCTCTCTCCACCATGATGACCTCCATAAGGCGTCGAATGGCAACTTTCAAGTATATTTTTAGATTCATCTTTTGAAACACATCTTCCCATTATTTGATCAACATCCTGCTTTAAGAGAAATGGCTCATCTCATACATAAATATGAGAATCATGGAACAACTTCTTCTTTTGTTGACTAGTGGTCTCTGGAGGATAGACACCAACTACTAGTAAGTTTACTATGTCACTATACCATGGAACTTCAGCTACATCCAATACCAGTAGTTGCTCATCCGGAAAATCCTCTCAAATTCAAAGCATATCATCAGTTACATGATCATGACTCTCAAGTCTCAAAAGATGATCCGCTACTTAATTTTTAGCTCCTTTTCTATCACAAACTTCTAAATCAAACTCTTGGAGCATAAGAATCCACCTAATCAACCATGGATTCGCATCCTTATTGTTGAACAAATTTTGGATGGTGGCATGGTCTGTATGAATAATAACCTTTGTACCCACTAAGTATTATCTGAATTTATCAAATGCATACACAAAGGCTAGCATTTCCTTCTCTATGACTGTATAATTGACCTGGTTTGCATCCAAGATTTTACTCACATAATAAATAGAGTGAAATACCTTATCCTTGTGCTACCCCAATAATACTCCAATAACCACATCACTCGCATTAGATATCAGCTCGAAAAATAATGCCCAATCAAGAGGAATTAGAATGGGTGCCTTCATTAATTTCTACTTCAAATAATTAAATACTTTTTGGTAGTCAGCCCCAAAAGTCAAACAAGGTCTCTTTTTCTAACAAATTGTACATTGGACCTGCTATCTTCTAGAAGTCTATAAAACATCTATAAAATGTTGCATGCCCAAGAAAGCTTCTTACCCCTTTCACTGACACTGGATAAGAGAGATTTTCAATGACCTCTACCTTGGCTCTATCTACCTCAAGTCATCTATGTGACACCTTATGACTAAGGATGTTACCTTCCTCGACCAAAAAGTGGCACTTCTCCTAGTTTAAAATAAGGTTGGTTTCTTTACAGCGTGCCAAGACTTTGTCCAGGTTCTGAAAGAACATATCAAATGAATTACCAAAGAAATGGAAAAATCATCCATTAATACCTCGACAAAGTCATCCACTATATTATAGAAGATAGCCATAATTCATCTCTAGAAAGTAACTAGGTCATTGAAAAGACAGAAGTGAATGTTTTTGAATGCAAATATACCATAAGGATAGGTGAAGGTGGTCTTCTACTGGTCTTCGGTGCTATGGTTATTTGCTTATACCTTGAATACCCGTCTAGAAAATAGTAGTATACCTATCTCGATAATCTGTCCAATATTTGATGAATGAATGGAATGGGATATGATCCTTTCTTGTGGCATCATTCAACTTTCTATAATCTATGCAGATCCTTCACCCAGTCACTGTGCGAGTTGGAATCAACTCATTATCTTTGTTAGTAACAACAGTCATCCCACCTTTCTTTAGGACACAATGTACAGGGATGGCCCATTTACTGTCGGATATGGTATAGATAATCCCAGCATTAAGACACTTAATGACTTCTTTTATGACCACTTTTTTCATCACTAGATTCAGTCTTCACTAGTGTTGTCTACTAGATTTGTATCCCTCATCCATATATACTTTATGTATACAGAAAGAAGGATTAATTCTTGTGATGTTTGACATCTTCCATCCAATTACTTTCTTCCTTTTTTCAACAGTATCAATTCCTTTATCACCTGCACCTCAGAAAAAGCTACAGACAAAATCACAGGCAAAGTATCATCCTTACCAAGGAAATCATATTTTAAATAAAAAGGAAGATCCTTAAGCTCTAGTTTCTGTGTTTCATCAACGAACACCTTTGGAGATGGTCCAATCAGTCTGTTCAACGGCTCAAATTCACTAACTCTAATGTCAGTAAATGCTAAATCTATAATTTGCACCATTTCAAGTGCCTCAACATCACCATAGATATCATACCCCATCAAAGCTCGCTCAAGTGGGTCATTAGACAATAGAAGTTGATGCTCTAATTCAAGGTCTACAATTATTATAGCAGATAATTTTTCATATATAGCAAGCAACTTCATTGCCTTATACACATCAAAAACCACAACCTTGTTATGAGCTCTCATGGTTATCTTCCCTACAACTACATCAATAAGAGATTGCCCAGTTGCTAAGAATGGATGTCCCAAATAAATGAAATGATTGGATCAACATCAAAATCAAGAATAACGAAATCCATTGGGAAAATAAGTGATCCCACTTGCACCAATATGCCTTTAATGATCCCATCAAGCCCAGTAAGAGACCTATTATCTATCTACAAAATAATGGTCGTGGATTTGGGACTCCCAAAACCCATTTTTCTGAGCCAAGATGTGGGCATGAGATTGATGTTTACCCCTAAATCGTACAACAATCAAGTATTGATGGTTTGTCTGATAGTGATCTGCAAAGTGAAACTACCTGAATCTTTTAGCTTTGTGGGTAATTTATTTTGAATATTAGACGTGCTCTCCTCAGTAAGTGCTACTGTAGCATATTCAGTCAAACAATTCTTGTTTTTCACTGTTCCTTTCATATACTTTCATACTTTGGAACACTCTGCAAAATATCAATAAGAGGAAAATTGACATGAACCTGCTTTAAAAGCTCTAAAAACTTTTTATAACTAGTTTCCTCTTGGTGCTTCTGAAGCCTTTAGGTAAAGGTGAAGGTAAAGTCTTCTTTTCCACTTTGGTTTCATCACTTGTAATTTTTTTCAATGACTTTCTCCTTATTATTTTCAACATCGCCATTAATAACCTTGTGACTTACTTACTTAGGTTCCAACTCCTTTAGCTGCAAACCACTCCTAGTAGTGACTGCATTTACATATTTTGGATTCACCTTAGTATCACTAGGTAGACCTCCCTGAGGTCTAGTGTTTTTCACTCCTGCTATCTCACCAACCTAAATCTCTAAGTTCTTTATAATCAATTATTGACTCTTCACATCTGCTACCAACTGTGCTTGAGTAGCTAGCTATAAGTTATTTCAACATCTCTTCAATATTTCTAGAATGATTCGTGTCCTGATTACTCTGAACCTACTTCTGTTGATTTTGTTGTACTAGCCCCCTATACTGATTATTATTCTACGCCTGATTTCCATCCCATGAGAAATTAGGATGATTTCTCTAATTTGAATTGTAATTGTTACCAAAGTTCTGTTGTCCTTGACGATTAGAATTCCCTATATAATTGATAGAATCTTGATTAATTGGACAAGCATCTACTATCTCACACCAAGCATTCACCTATTGAACTACATTGGTTGTTATTTCCGGCTGTGTAACCCCCAACTTCATACTTCTAAACTGATTAGTTATCTAATTTTATAGTGTAGCAAGCTGGGTTGATAATGCAGTAAACTGATCTACCTCCAACACACTTGCAACCTTCTTTGGAGCACTTCTTGAGTCAACATGCCACTTAGGATTCCCTTGTGAAATTCAATTTAGCAGTGTCTATAATTCTCAAGAGCTCGCCCACCTGCTTCTAAATATAAGAGAAATCTTGGTGTTGGGATCAAGACCCTCTATAAGAGTATGAACCAATACATTATTAGACTTATGGTGGTGAGGGAAATTTCTACACATATCCTTAAATCTTTTCCATTCTTGGTAAAGATTTTCTCCTTCTTTTTGCCTGAAACTCAAAATCTCACTTCTCAAATGTGTTGTCTTCCCTGATGAAAAAAATCACATAAGGAATTTCCTAGCTAGATCATCCTAGGAAGTGATGGAGTTTGGTGGTTCAGCATATACCCACCTCTTTTCTTCCCCAATTAAAGAAAAGGGGAAGAGCATCAGTCTGACATAATCAGTAGATACCCCAGTAGGAATATAGGTATCACTGATTTCCAAGAAAGTCTGTATGTAATACTGTGGATATTCATGTGAGAACCCTGCAAATTGTTCCCTCGAACACAACAACTGTACCATATTCTACTTTAATTCAAACTAACCACATGCCTCTGGCTTGCGGATACAATTAGTAGCATGGTTCATAAGTTGTATTTCTACTTCATGAAAAGGTCTGGCTTCTGCTCGAGCAAGTACAATGTGAACCGCCGGAGCTGGACCACATGCAACATTCAGATCAATTGGATCTAAAAGATTAGAATCTCTTTGCTCCGCCATTTAAACTTGTTGAATTGGATAGTAAGCCCTTCACCTCTCATGAAATGCCTGTTCTAGTTTTGAATAAGGCTCTACTAACTCTCTATATCTTGCCAGTCTGGTACTTCGTTGGTCCTACAAAATTCAGCCACTAAGATTAAGCCGTTAACACTTAAACTTATTATCAAAAGACCAAAAATTTAGTAAATTACTAATTATACTAGTCCCCTACAACGGCGCCAAAAACTTATTACGGTCTAACGCACAACCAAGTGAACGTGATCGTATAAGTAATAAAGTGACTAAGATAGTCGAATATTGTAGCCACGAGGACTACTTAACTATCAATTCAACAAAATTTAGTTTTTGACAAGAATGTATTAAGTGTTCCAAAGTATAAAGATGATTGTGAAGATTCCTATAAAAATCTAATTAATAAAGAAATGACAATGTGCGACAATAGTAATGTAAGCAAGGTTGTAAACAATACTAGTGAGAATTTTAGGGTTGAGACACTTGTAACAATCTTACAAATCTCTATTCTTGTCGTAGTTCATTTTATTATTGGGTTATTGATTCACAGGGTTTAAAGTATGATCATGGTCTCTCGATCCTCTAATCTTCTACCTATCTGGACATTACAACTATACCCTTGAGAGAAGATGCAATAATCCATTTAGATGCATTAAGATTTCATCCTGCAAGTGAATCAAACAAGGCTTCTAGGTATATCTCTATCCTAGACGTTAATTCAAATCCCTTATTTTATAAAAGGATGAGAACCTTTCTCCTTAAAATCTTTATTCTAACCTATAATTCTTCTCTCGAATTCACAAAGGAATGTGGGTTTGTTTTAATGATGGCCAATCATCAAAATAGTAAGCACAAGAGATTAAGAATAACCCATATAATAATTCAACAATAAACTACTCTAAGAATATCGAAGTTTAATCATGTTTTTGTCCTCAAACCCATAACAAGGGTGTTTAGCCACTCGTGTTTGAGTTCAACATCAAAAATGAACAATTAATCATACCAAAAAGTAATCTTGAAAGAAAGAAGTTTAAAGAACCCTAAACAAAGTATTGTATGTATTTTTTCCTCTGTTGTACATCTACCAAAGTATCCTTAATTGTGTTTAAGTGTTCCTTTTATAGTAGGAAAATTTTAGCCTATTGATGAGCCACCTCTTGCAGAGGTCACAACAAGGGAATAGATGCCGCTTCGCAGCAGTAAATCTAAGGAAATGGGGTCCGCACATCTTAGTTTGAGATAATAGGTTCCATGCCCTAGGGTTATTATGGACGCTCACTGGAATTCACCTTTGGTCTCAAAATTCATAGGGCAACGTGGTGCATAGTCCGGGGGAATAGCCTCTGTACTGTGTTACTTATTCCTTCTCATCTCATTGCTTCTTTACTTACTTCTGCCTTCGTATGCATGCTTCCCAAGCATAATCCACTTTTACTCATGTCCAAAAAATCTATCTAAAGCTTCAATCATTACTCATTTTCTATCATGCATCCAATTGCGTACAATTTCATCAAAAATCAACCCTGCATCACCAATCATGTCCATTAGCTAAATAATACAATTATAACTCAAACACAACAAAAATAACATATTTTTTATCTTAGAACAAGTCCTAGTATGGGTAAATATTAGTGCTTGGACATATAAATATGCCCAAGATCAACTTGTTTCTGTTAGTAGACTTGTGGTCTATGAATTGACAATGGCAGAATTATTTTTAGGTGTAGATTCTGTTAGAAAATAGGTAAAGCTAGAGTTGCTATTAAAGAAATTATTGCTAGCACGTCTGGTTGTTCTTATAGATGTTGAAAAACAAGTACTGAGGCAGTTAAAAGTGCCTCTAAAAGAAAAATAATTGAAGAGAATGATACAAAATCAAATTTAAAGACCATGAAGGCCATAGATAATATGTCGATGAGTCTAGTAAAAGGATTAAGAGTAGTGATGATGTTGCTAAGTGTAGTGGTAGTGACGCTGGTGAAGAGAATGAGGATAGTGGAAAAAATAGTTTTGATGGAAATAATGTTCCTGGGTCCATGCCAGTTTGTTCAAGGTACATTTTCGTTGAGTGGTATGACCTTCGAACTTTGATAAACGAGGTTGGATCTTTCCCGACAAAGATATTAATTAGATATGGATGGTTGCATACCAAGATTTTTAGCAAATTTTTGTTGACCAAAATTTGGAAAAAAGATTTAAGCAATCCTGTTTTGGACACTTGAAAAACATTTCGCAACATTTCAAGTTCAATGGGCGGATGATCCATTATTTCTTGTTGCAATGTGTTAAGAATGATAAGATGCTTCATGAGATGTGGTGTTGTGTGAATAATAAGTTTACTTGTTTGGGCTTGAAGGAGTTTTGTTTGATCACGGGGTTGAACTACTCATCATACCCCAGTTAATCAAAATTGAAGAAGACATTAGAGAAGGGGGAACATTTTTAGTTTAAGTTGACAAAAAACAAAAGCATTACATCAGCCAACTTGTTACAGTTTATTAGAGGAAATACGTTAAATGAGGACCAGAAGTTTATGTGTTGTTTACTGTGGTTCTTGCATACCATGTTGCTTGCAAAAGATTCGGCGAAGATTGTCGACACAAAACTGATTCAAATAGTGGATTCTTTGAGTCTCTTCGAGAGTTATCCATGGGTAAAAAGAGACATTTCAATTGACCATGAAATATCTAGAGAAGAAAAATGACCTAAAGAAGCAAAGAGAAGTATTTTATGAGAAGTAGAAGGCATCTTATAATCTATTCACATTTCCTTAGGCATTCATGGTATCTATCATCAATCCTTTGGTAAGTTTACCATAGATTCTTATTTTATTTATACTCTGTCGTAGACTATGATACATTTTTTTATTATATTGCTTATAGATTTGAATCCACAAGGCCTTTCCTCATCTTGAAATGAAAAATCAAAGAATGAGCCATTTCCCATTCCCCGCATCCTTAGATGGCAGACTATAAAAAGTGATAAGATAATCGAACGTGACCCATTCAAGTATAAAGGAAAAATTATTAAGGTATGAATTTGTTTTTTATTATGCAATAATATTGCTGTAATATTGAATATTATGTAATTGTGAAATTATATTTTGTAGAATATGAACATGACATGATCCGAACCAATGCCTGATCGTGACGGATATCTCAAGTCCACCGAGGATCGTAGACCACCCTCTTTTTCTAGTCAAGCAGAACATAATACACTAGCCAGTGGATGAATTCTGATCATATAAAAATATAAAGTAAACAGTAACTCCAAGTCTAAGAATGTCAACAACTAATATCCAATCCACAGTAATATCCATAAAGCCTCTACTAAATTGAAAATAATCTAAGTCGGGACATGCCCCTGACAATAGCCAAAAAGAGTCCAAAGAAAAGTCTACCAAAATAGAAAAAACAGGAAGCAACAACCTTCCAGAAGAAGGAGGCTCATCACTTCAGGCTGACTCTCGAACAATTCTGGAATCACCTATCACTGCACAGGTAAAGTGGAAGTGCCTACAGACCTTGCATCACTTGGGGATACTATGTTCGAAAATGGTTAGCGGGTTGAGTGCTAGCATGTAACTCAAGGATAAGGGGTAAAATAATTTCACGACCAGCAGTTCCAAAATCATTCAAAACCAATGTACACAGTCATACGCATATACACACATATATATATATATATCATTCTGGGGTAGGGAACAAGGCTTAGCATGTACTTTTAAAACCTTAACCTAGATTGTGTAGCATAACTATCATAACAAGGCACCCACAAACTATATGGGCCCAGCTCTCCCTCAGCTGAAAGGGCCCCAGTGTATGTAGCTGCACGAACTAGAGAATATTCATATATACATATGCACCTTGGGGGACTCAAACCTCCTGGAATATATCAAGAGTGAATTAAGCACCCAGTCGTTTAACATGGGGGACTCAAACCACCCAATCATATAGTAAGGGGGACTCGAACCACCTGATCATTTAGATCCCATGCATTGTCAATCATGGTTTTCATTATTGGTCCTTTGGGACCTCCACTTTCATGACCCACTACACGACCCCCATTAAAGCCCAATTAAAATACTTTTTACATATTTTCATTCATTGAACCAATTCATTCATTAAGGCATACCATTGGTATCGTCATACCAACTTCATTTGCAAGTTAACATGGTAATGCCATATTCATTTTCCATCACATTGGGGGAATTCATGACCCCTCTAGGCTCAATTATTAATTCATACATACAGTTCCCAAAGTTTAATAAAATCAATTGTGGTTCATTAGCCTTTTATGCCATGCAATAGTATGAGTGAGCAAGTCAAACCATATGACAACCATATTTCAATATTAATTTCACAAATGGGTTGAGGGAACACAATTTTCAAAATCGAATGCCAAGACAAAACCATCAAATTGGGGGAAACCACGACCTCTTAGTTTATTCACCATACCCATGCATCCCACAAGTTCAGAACCATTAATAAAGCAAAACAATGCATAATAAATCATGGAAAAACAATTTAAGAATCACCATGGCAAAGCCCTTAACTCGTATCAAAATCCATGTACAAATAGCCATATAAATTCATGCTTTAATGTAAAACAAGTTTAAGGGTAGAGTCACATGCCTAAAAGTATCACAATTTGATATGACCCGTGTAATACTCCGTACTAATCTTAGCTCGGTTCAGCTTTCAGTTGCATGCGTAAAGGGCTTAAGGCCTGAAATTTGCATTAAGTGTTAGGGACTTAGTCATTTTTAAGACCTCTAACTTTGAGGATTTTTATTTTGGTCTTCCTGACCTTGAGATATTGGTTTTTGAGTTGATTCATGTTAAGGGTATAAGAAGTATGTCTCATAGAAGTTTCAAATTTTTTAGACGAGGTTTGAGATATGTTTGGATCAAAAAACCAGTGGGTCATTGCAATAAGCCCTCATCGCGGCTCTATTCCCGTTCTCATGTAGATCGCATTACGGTAAGGGAAATGAACGACCGCGATAGAACCGCATTGCGGTAAGCCTATTGCGTCTAGTTTTGAATTTAAATGACTGAGGGGAAATGGGCCATTTTCCCCCTCAACCCAATAGTTCATATCACAACTTGGGGCATCAATTAGGGAATTATTTTCCCTTCTTCTCCAACTTTCCTCTCAAGAAAACCCTCTCCTTCCCCCAAGAACAAGAATTTAATTTCTTTCTCCCTAAGAAATCAAGAATTAAAGTTCCCCAAGTTTAAGAACCTTCAAGAAAGCATCAAGATTAGTGTTTTCCTTTCAAGTTAAGAAGCTTAAGGTATGTGAGGTGTTCATTCATGGGTCCCTTTCATCTATGGAGCCCAAAAACCTTTTTTTAAATTAAAGAATGGATTTTTCTATTATTATGGTATTTTTATGTTGCTTAATATGGGTTTAATTCCTATTTTCATGGTGATTTTAAATTCAATTCAGACTATGTATGATCCCATGCAAGATTTGATTTCCTCATGCTTTGAATTTCAGTTTCCCATGTCTTAATTCAAGTGAATTGCTTATTAGACCCCTAAATTATAATTTTAGTCATACAATCATGTTGTTTACCCTATTTAAAGCATTCCCATGTTTAAATTCATAATCCCCACATAT
Source organism: Capsicum pubescens (assembly GCA_030864215.1). NCBI lineage: Eukaryota > Viridiplantae > Streptophyta > Magnoliopsida > Solanales > Solanaceae > Capsicum > Capsicum pubescens. The sequence goes on from CM061548.1 coordinate 321,518,062, forward strand.
TAGATGGAATGTCTATGCTTATGGGTTTTGAACTATGATCCTTTACTACTATTTTTAATCTTGTTATTGCATTCAGTGATTATTCAGTGTTGGTGGGTTATGAATACCCGATTAGGAGTTTTTACATGAATTCAGATCATTTCAGTAATGATTGAGTTAAACCGTAAATTCTATTACTTATTCAGTTGATGTAATCATGATGAGCACTAGAAGTTACGAAATCATGTTCAGTCAAGCTTAGTTCAGTTCAGTCCTAGTGTCAGTTTAGTTGGGAGTAAGATTTAGCACCAAGCAAACTCAGGGATGAGGGCTCACCTAACATTAGATGGTGTGACCCTTCGTAACAATCCCCAAGTTAAAGAACTACGTAGCTAGTATAGCTTAGAAATATCTACCTTCCAGTTGAGGGTTGACAAGGTGTTTACCTACCATTTGAGGCCGACACATATCTCATTAGAGAACCTTCCAATTGAGGGTGACTCAATAGTACTTTGGGACTGCAGTTTAGTAGATCAACACCACCAGTGTTAGTACCCATGGCACAGTATTGACACCCTTCCAACTTGGGTTACAGGTTGGACCCCGATTAGCTCAGATTGGGGCATGTCGGTTAGATGATACCTCCCACAGTCTCAGTGCAGTATTCAATATATTTTTTGTTCAGGTTTGCATTGACCAAGTGTATAGATTCTCAGTTATTCATTTATACAGATTACGGTCTTTCAGTTTCCAGATTATTTCAGAAACATATTTATACTTGGTCTTCCAATCACAAATATTACTTGTTTATGCATTCATGCACAGTTACCCATGTATTTCATCCAGTCCTCATCTCATATACCAACACCTTCAAAGTACTGACCGTATACTCTTCTTTGCGCTATGATGTCTTATATCATAGGTTCATAGGCTCAGTTTCCCAACCGCAGTTAGACAACCAGCGTTACTCAGCAGACGTAGTGGTGAGTCCTCATCCATTGAGTACATATTATCTCTCATTCAGTACTTCAGTATTTCATTATGTTCAGTCAGCCAGAGTTAGTTGGGGGCCAGTCCCATAAACTCCTCTGTCAGTTAGAGGTTTTTAGAAAATCAGACTGTCAGTTAGACGGTTAGTCAATTTATTAGTCCTTTCGGTATTATCAGTTGTTTTAAATTGATAGTTAGTTTTCAGTATTTCACCAGATGCTTTAGATTTGTGATTGAATCACATTTTTGGTATTCAAATTTTATTACTTTAGTAGTTTATCTTCTGCATGCGTGAATGATTATTATTTTATTTAGTTCTCACAACAGGTACCAGCTCATAGGGTTAGCTTATGATCATTTGTGATCGTAAGCACCGTTGTTGTGACTGGGGGTAGGCCTCGGGTCGTGACAACCCAACCCAAGGCCTTGTCGTAATGGGCGTTCCAAATTCGATTGGGACCGGAGACCACCCCCGCTACCCAACCCAACCTCCAGCTGCCTACCCTGAGTTGGCTGAATTTTGAGAATATAACAAGATAGCGAATTTATTTAGTTCAAAACTCTAGGATTGGTGCATAACCGAGACCGATCCAACCGAGTCCAACCGCTCGAACCCAATCCCAACCATCCAACTATACCAAACAAACCAAACCATAGATCCCACGATAACTAAGTAAGTTCCATAAATAATTAATATATGATCCCAAAATGAACTACAATGGAACAACAAGAAATTTTGTCCAATGATGTCATCCCCAATACCAATGCAAATACTATGGCTGACACCCATACCGATATCGCCCATTCCAACCCATAGTAGTTCCATAAAATCCTTTACCCAAAAGAATACAAAAATCTAGTTGGGATATGCCCCCAACAATAGCCAAAACCTATATCCATAAATAATCCAAAGTATGAAATAACATCTATGAAATGGAGCCATTCGAAAAAATGAAAGCTCACCACTTTAATCCAAAGTTTACCCCCTAATGTCCAAATTCTAAGCAGGCGGAGTAGAATGGACCGTTCCTGCATCACGTGGGGATACATCTGCCTAAAGATGGGTTAGCGAGTGAACGCTAGCATGAACTCAGGATAAGGATAAAATAATGTCATATAAGAAAACCATGTAAGACCATCTATATGAACACAACCCATACATATATATATATAACCATGTCGGGAAAAGAGAACCGAGTTTAGCATGCACTTAAAACCTTTAACCTGGGTATGTGAAGTTTAACCGTCCTAAAACCACCCACGTTTTAGGACGCAAGAACAGGAGATACCATAAAAGTCAAGTATTCACATATACCCTTCACTCTCCATAATACATAAGTACAGTGTACCTAGAGGATTCTCGTGTACCTTATGAGTATTATATAAGGTCGTCATGACCTGCCCTTCATGTTGGCAAACATGAGTTTCCGTTGTTCATCCATTGGACTCGAACCTTCACGATTAGCTTTCACACCCCGCCATTATTGCCCAATTAAAACCAATTTCCAACCAAACCATTATTCTATTATTATTAACCAAGGCTACTAGTAGTGGTATCGGCATACCATCTATAACTTGCAAGTATTGTCCTTAGCGAAACCTTTTAGTGGTCAAAGGATTCCCATGTACCCATAGACCCTATTATCCACTTAACTTGGGGGATTCCCATCTACCCCACAAGTATTCATTACCATATTAACTTCGGGGATTACCTTGTACCCCACAAGTAGGTTTATTAAGCCAAATCATTCCCAAACCATTTAAACCATTCATACTATTTAGGGTTTCACTACCAAGTTTAAACCATGCTTAAGTTTCATTGAAAACCCAATAATATAGTGAAAACATTGTTATAGGCATTTTATCAAACACAATGGGGCCATAGTTTTCCAAAGCCAATTACCAAACAACCATTCCTATGCAACCAATTATCCAAAACCATCATTAATGCATATAAAAACATAATTACAATATAGGAAAACCATAACCAAGCATTTAGCCAAAACCCCCAAATTATGTTTGAAAACCCTAAATCATACAACATTCAAATCATCAAAACATTGTGTAAAATCCATGCCTTTAGTTGGAACTATCAATGAGGTAAGAGAACATGACTTAAACCAAGATAATGATGGAGATAAATCACCAAGACAAGCCCCAATTTAGTCCTTAAGATAAAACTCTAGCTTCCTTTGTCCAAGAACTCTAGAGAGGACTTAAGAGTGTTTCCAAGTGTTTAAGAATAAAATAGTAGGGCAAATAACCTCCCAAGTACAATATAAGTCATGGTAGCTCATTAGGATAAGTGGGAAAATGTCCATATTGCCCTCACTTAAACTGCACTTAATTCCTGTCATAGGGTAAGACTGAACCTTACGAGTCATACCCGTCCTGTACGAGTGGTAACCACCTCTTGTGACCTAGGCTCCCCCCTTGGACCCAACATTGTCCAAGGTATGATACACCCAAGACCAAATCATATCCAAGTGTACGACCTATAAACTTTTCTATCCAAGATCTCCACCGGGACCTCTTCGTAAAACAGGGAATCCGAGATACCAACATTCTCAATATGCACCACCAAGGAAGGATAACCTACACATTTCCTCAACATGGACACATGAAACATAGGGTGAATAGAACTCAAACTCGCAAGAAATTCTAACTCAAAAGACACTTCCCACTCTCTTAAAAATCAAATAAGGACCAACGTAATGGGGAATGAGCTTCCCCTTCTTTCCAAAATGCATCACTCCCTTTATGGGAGATAGCTTTAATAACACCCAATCACCCACATCGAACTCCAACTCTCTTCACCTCACGTCCGCATAGGACTTTTGGCTACTTAGAGTAGTCTTATGCCTATCCCGAACCACCTTCACTTTCTCCATAGGTTGATGAACTAAATCAGGACCGAACAACCTTGCCTCACCAACTTCGAACCACCCAATGGGAGATCTACACCTTCTACCATACAATGCCTCAAATGGTGCCATACCATTGCTAGAGTGATAGCTATTATTGCATTAAAACAATACAAGAGGTAAGTGGTCAACCCAACTACCAACAAAGTCTATTACACAAACTCAAAGCATATCCTTTAAAGTTTGAATGGTCATTTCTGCTTGTCCATCCATCTGCGGGTGGAAAGCGGTAGTAAGGGTCACTATAGTCCCCAAACCTTGCTGAAGCCAAAAATGAGATGAGAACTGAGTACCCTGATCAGAAATAATGGAAACTAGAGTTCCATGCAACTTTATAATCTCCTGAATAAGCAACCTTGCATAGTCCTTAGTAGAATAATTAGTCCTCACTGGCAAAAAGTGAGTAGACTTAGTCATCCTATCCACAATAACCCAAATATAGTAAAACTGGTTTCGAGATCAAAGAAGGTCGGTAACAAAATCCATATTTATCACTTCTCATTTCCATACAAATAACTCTATCTCTTTAGACAACCCACCAGGTCTTAAGTGTTCCATTTTCACTTATTGACACACCATGCACTTAGCCACAAAATTAGCCATATACCTCTTCATGTTATTCCACCAATAGATCATTTTAAGGTCATGATACATCTTTTTCGAACCAGGATGGACCGAATAACTAGACTCATGAGCTTCGGTCAAAATTCTACCTCGCAACCCATCCACATCGAGAACACACAACCTCTCTTGGTACCTCAATATACCAACACCACCAATCTCAAGAGCCATCACCGTCTGCCTACCCACATCATTCTTGATTTGCATTAAGATAAGGTCCAACACCAATTTTTCCTTCACCTCAGCAATAAGAGATGACTTCGCTAACTCTTGCACAACCACATCACAATTCTCAGAATCTAAAAGACCGTTCCAAGATTAGCCATACGGTGAGTATCCTTCACCAAGTACCACTTCTCCTCCTCCACATGAGACAATATCCCCATTTATAACCTACTAAGAGCATCACCAACCACATTCGTGTTACCTGGATAATAGTGGAGACTTATGTCATAGTCCTTGAGCAACGTAAGATATCTCCTCTACCTGAGATTCAACTCCTTCTGGGTGAATACATACTGCAGACTCTTATGATCTGAAAAGATGTCAACATGGACCCCATATAAATAATGTAGCCAAATCTTCAATGTGAACACCACAGCCAACAACTTCAAATCATGAGTTGGATAATTCTTCTTATGAACTTTTAACTGCCTAAAAGCATACGATACTATCTTTCTATGTTACATCAATATATATAACTAAGTCCCACATGGGACGCATCACAATAAACCACAAAACCATTACCACCCTTGGGCAGAGTCAAAATCGAAGCAGAAGTCAATTTATCTTTCAGTTTCTCAAAAATTCCTTCACAAGAATTAGACCTTAAAAACTTCACCCTCTTCTGAGTTAACCTAGTCAAAGGTGCAACAATCAATGAAAATCTCTCCACAAACCTCTTATAATAACTCACTAAACCCAAGAAACTCTAAATATTAGTTGGAGTCATAGGTCAAGGCCACTTCTTAACTGCTGCAACTTTTTATAGATCCACTGTGATCCCTTTGCTAGAAACAACATGACCCAAAAAAGTAACAACATTCAACCAGAACTCACACTTCAAAAACTTAGCATACAATTGCTAATCTTTTAACGTCTGCAACACAATACGAAGGAGATTGGCATGATCCACCTCACTTTTCGAATATATCAGAATATTATCTATAAACACAATCACAAATAAGTCTAAAAACTGATGGAATGCCCAATTCATAAGATCCATAAATATCGTCGGGGTATTAACAACCCAAAATACATGACTATAAACTCGTAATGGCCATACCTAGTACAAAAGACAGTCTTAGGGATATCCTCCTCCCTAACATTAACCTGATGATAACCCGACCGAGGTCAATCTTAGAGAAATACTTAGCACCCTGAAGTTGGTCAAACAGATCATCAATCTTAGGAAGTGGGTACTTATTCTTCACAGTTACCGTGTTTAACTGATGGTAATCAATATATATCCAAAGGGAACTATCCTTCTTATGCACAAAAAGAACTGAAGAACCCCACAGAGACACACCATGGTGGATGAAACCCATTGTCAAGAAGATCCTTTAACTGCTCTTTAAGTTCCTTAAACTCAGCCGAAGCCATTCTATAAGTAGGGATAAAGATAGGACAAGTGTTCGGAATAAGATCAATCCCAAAATCAATTTTCCTACCGAGAGGAACACTAGGAAGATCATTAGGGAAAACCTTAGGAAATTTCCTAACCATGAGAATGAATCATAAAGAAGGACCCTCCAAGTTAGAATCCTTAACCCGAACCAAATGATAAAGATACCCCTTTAAAATCAATTTTTGGGCTCTAAGATAAGATATAAACCTCCCCTTAGGCACTAGGGAACTCCCTTCCCACTCAATAATTGGATCATTAGGGAATTTAAAGATGACCTTATCGGTCCAACAGTCTAAGAAGGTATAGCACGAGTGCAACTAGTCCATTCATAAGATAACATCAAATTTAGCATGTTTAATTCAAACAGATCTACCAGCATTTCCCTTCCACCAACAGATGTCACACAACCTCTATAGACCCTTCTAGCAACCACTGAGTTACTCGTGGGGTAGAAATAGAAAAGGGATCTAAAATATACTCAGGACCGAAACCAAAATATACAGCCATAAATAGGGTCACATAAGAAAGAGTAGACCCTGGGTCAATTAAATAGTACACATAATAAGAAAAGAGTTTTAACATACCAGTAATGATATCCGGTGAGGCCTTAGACTCCTGACGGGTAGTTAGAGCATACAAGAAATTTTGACATATGTCGGTACTAGATATGGCACCCCTTGGTGCAGGAGCTGACAACATGGCAACTGGAACCTTATTAACCCCCAAAGAAACCTTGCCCCTAGGTTAATACCCTAATATATTCCCAGCTGGCCACAATTGAAACATCAATTCTTCCTCTTATCATAGAAACAACGATGCAACCCACCACATAGTCTACAAGAAGTATATGACGGAGCTGACTAGGCCCCACTAGCCTAAGATTGGGCACACTGTGCCCTAGAACTATCATCACTCTGGAAATAATGATTTCTGAATTACTTTGGATAGGGTGCACTAGCCGTCGAATAGGAACCAGAGTTGCCCCACTTCTTCTTAGACTATTTCCCACCATCCCTACCACTCTACTATTGACCTCTACCCTAATCTGGATATCGAAACTTCTTGCTCTGCCTCTACCCCATATCTTCTTACTTTATCTTTTCCTCCTCAACCTGCTGCATATACACCATAAGTCTAGAGATGTCCATATACTTATTCAACAAGGAAACCTTACTCTCCAAAATTAATTCATGAGATAAATCAAAAGCAAACTTTCTTATTCTATCCCTCATTCTAGACATCAGCTCAGGAGCATACCATGACAACTAGTGGAATTTCAAGGCATGCTCCTTCACTGATATCCAATCTTACTTCTAATTCACAAACTCCTCCATTTTTGCCTCTCTCAACTCCTAAGGAAAGAAGCGATAAAGAAAGACACTAGAGAAATCCTCCTACAAAGTAGTTTCAGCATCATCACCCCTAAGCCTCTCCCACTCCTCATACCATTTGTACGCCTCATCCTTTAACTGATAAGCAGTGAATTCCACACCCTCTACCTCAGTAGCATGCATAACCCAAAAAATCTTCTCTATTTCATCTATAAAACTTTGAGGATCCTCCTCAACCTTAGTACCAGTGAAAGTTGGAGGGCTCAACCTTATGAACTAGCCAACTTTAGTGGCCTCAGATGAACTCCCAGCAATTACAGCGGAACCCGTCTGACATGACTAAGATGTCACCAATTGGGTCAATAGATAAATAGATTGGCAAAACTCAGGATTAGTAATATCTCCTCGAGATGACTAAATAATAGTGTCACTATCTAGAGTAGGATTAGTAGAGGTAGGTGGGACACCATAGGGACAATCAAATGTATCAACCCTATACTGGGTTTGTACCCCATAAGTTGGACGAGATCTGCCCATATTGTCCTTAGGTAGGACTGATGAGTTTCCATGAGCTTCAAATTGCCTGGGAGGCATGATCTGAAAGGAAAATAAAAGGGATTTAGAGAAATCCAAGACCTTAGACTCTATAGCCCAAAAATAAGACAAACAAAAAAAGAAAACATTTGAAAATAAGACAAACCAGAAAGGAAAACATTCCTAAATGCCCCATAGCCACCCCCTTATAAGTGTGGCGTACTACACACCCGTAAAAAAAACTCTACTTGACAATACTTTATGGACACCACATGACACCAAAACATACACTCTGATACCAACTTTGTCATGACCCAAACTAGGGCTTGGTCATGACGGGTATCTCAATTACATTGAGGACCAAAGACCACCCCCTTAGCTTATTCTAATGTAACCAGTATATATAAAATAAAATAGGAAAGATAAACCCAAAAGTCTATATGAGAGAAAAAAAAGTTAAAAGTGCAGTGAAAATGCAAAGGGAGAAAAGAAAACTGACTGGCAGGTGGGGCCAAAACATTCACTTGTCAAAATAATAAATGCCTCATATAACTATAATATAGAGAATGAGATGCATATTAAATTTTTTTGAAGAAACCAATTACTTAAATTCAACTGTAATGATCTTAACAAGAAGAATAAGGACAAAAATAAAATATATAAGAAAAACCCCATCACTTGCTATGTGTAATATTTTATAGTCCCCAAAAAATTAGAATATCAAAAAGGCCCTTGTACAGACTATCAAAAGTACAACATCCTCTCTTGTAAAGTAAAGTTATATGTATACATAAATCTATATCTATATTTATGCTATATTAAAAGTGTGAAGAACCTTAAAAGTATTGTTTGAACTTTTTGTCATTCATTAAAAGTTTATGCTTTAGATAAAATTATTTTGTCACTATTTTCCTAATATTCAAAAGTTGAAAATTAATTAAATATTTATAGTAAAACTTGTTGTTATTAGAAGTCATCAAAATTAAATGATAACTAATACGTTTTTCATTAGTTTAAGAATTCTAAATCAACTAAAGTTTATTTAAGAAGATTTGAAAAATCTAGAAATAAATATGAAATCAATAGAAGAAGAAAAAGGGCAAAAATCATTTTCACCCTCCAACTTTGATTAAAAAATCAAACTCCCCCCTCAACATTGAACAATAATTGTACTCATCCATTTATCCCATGCAATGTCTATTTTGTCCTTGTAATTTTAATCCTATATTTATGTAATATCTTTTTATATTATATGTAATGAATATTTTTTTAACATGGATATTTGTAGCATTTTATTTAAGTTTATTAACTTTATAAGCAAATTAATGCTTTTTATAAATTTATCACAAAATTCAATGTTATTTTTTAAGATCATTATTTTAGTATTATATGTATTAAAGAGTCGTTTGGTGTGATGTATAATTATAATAATTCAGAGATAAAGTTCATGATTATTTATCCTGCATTTAATTAGATGTATTAGGTAGTCTCAAAATTATTTATCGCACCATTTATACCACAGTGATGAGATAAGTTATCACACATACATGTTAGTACAACTTATTTTGTGATAACTAATTCCGGAATAACTTGTTTTCAAACAACCCACCCCTAAGTGTGTATATATACATATGTATGTACATGCATGTGCGTATAATTTCGTGTTTTATCACTCCTTACTAAATTAGTTTCATATTACTTAACTTTTTGTTGATATAACACAATTCTTAAGAAAATCTTACTTAGAGGTATATTTTGCTAAATTAGCCTTATTAATGACAATCTGAAACTTTAAATTTATCTATACTGTTACTTTATATAGTTATTTAATACTAAAGGGTAGAAAAAAATATAATACAATTCTCTTGATTTCACAAATTGAGCAGATAAATTAAAACATCTATTTTTAGTATGAGAATCAAGTGATAAGAAACGGTATTATCTATTGTCTATATCAGTAAATAAGTGTGATTATCATTAATAGAGTATTACATATTTTATAATTTATATAAATAAATATAATCTTTTAAATTTGACCTTATTTTTATTCGAGAAAAATATCTAGTACCCCCGAACTATGACCAAATTTGCTACGACACATGTCAACTTCACGGGGGTCCTATTACCCCTTAAACTAAATTTTAGCGTATTTTTGTCAATCTTTTTAGCTAACATAATACCTTTTGTCAATGATTTTAGATGGCGTGACACCTTTGATGTGGGCTCCATTTTATGTAATAAAGGTGCCACATTAGCACAAAAAATGACAAAAATACGCTAAATTTGAGTTCAGGGGATAGTAGGATCCCTGTGAAGTTGGAGTGTGTCGTAACAACTTTGACCATAGTTCGGGGTGGTACTAGAGGCTTATCGCTTTCATTTATTGTTTGTATTTTCTACATTGAAATATGTTTATAAAATTAGTATTACTTATTATTTTTACTTGTAAAATAAATATTATAGTTTTGGTTATTATTAATAAAACTAATTTTCTTATCATGCTAATTTACTTCATAAAGATCATCATTAGCTTATATATTTAATTAGTATTTCTTACTTTTTTTCCTAGAAGATAATGTTTATGCTTTTATGAAAATTTTGTTATATGAATTTTTTTAAAAAATAAAAATATGATGATTTTAAAGAAGTTAAAAAAAAATTGATGATAAAAGGTAAAATAGGAATTTTAAAAAGTCAATTAGGATAAAGGGGAGTATGATTATTGTTCAAAGTTGAGGGGGGAGTTTGATTTTTAAGACAAAGTTAGGGAGGAAAAATGATTTTGACCCATAAGAAAAATATAAAAAGTACCAAATTTTTAAAAGTTTTAAGTAAGCAGTAAAGATTTTGTAAAAATTTAACTTTAAAAATAACAAAAAAATTTAAATATAGAAAAAACAATTGCACTATAAATATGGTTGAAATCGATGTTCTCTTAACCTCTAGTAGCAGGGAAAAGAGGTATTGTATGACAAACGTAAAACTGAAGATCTATTAACCACTTGGAACTTCTGGTGATAAAATATCTGTGTTTACAATAAAATTTATGTTATTTTTACATTATTATATAAAGTGTGAAGGATCTTCAAAAAGTAATGTGAACTTTTTGCACTTCATTAAAATCACCATAGTAAACTAAATTATTTAATTTTAAATAATCAAAAATTACACGTACGAGACACGTGCGATTATAATATTAAGTAAAAACATGAATCAACTTCATTTGATTCTCTCGGAAGACATATAAATGAGTTAGTACATAAAAATGATCCTACACTTGACACCAAATTATAACTTTGACCTTAAACTTTGACAGTGCACAAATATGACCTTTAACTATTCAAAACTGGACAAATATGACCTTCAATCCTACGTGGTAAAATGCGTGTTCAACACGTAAAACTGGGAGCCGTCAGCTTAAAATCTAATGGCATAATATATAAATATGACTTTAAACTTTGACAGTGCACAAATATGGCTTTTAACTATTCAAAACTGCACAAATATGACCTTTAAATGACTATTCACTATTATTTTTTCATTATTTTCAGCTCAAAGATGAAAATGGCATCTAATTTCTTTTGTCATTGGGGAAAAAGAGAAATATTGAAGATTTATTAATTAGGCGGGTCAGCCTCATATGAAAAAATCGAGCGTGTATGTATATATATTGTAAAGCAGTGGACGAATTTAAGTTATATAATATATCTAAATATTATTTATTTAAATATTAAATTAAATATGAATCTATACTAATAATAAAATTATAGTTTTAATAAAACGTTATTAAATTAATGTTATTAAGGATAGTAGTAGTAGTATATTAAATTAACGTTATCAAATTAACGTAATTAAAATGTTATTAAATTAACGAGGGGTGGACCTACGTGGTTGCCATAGGGTTCACCCGAACCCCCTCAGTAAAAAAATTATGTTGTATATATATAAGATAGAAAATGTATATTTATCTACGTTTATTAATGTTGAACCACATGAAACAAGACACTTAGATAGCCCAGTGGTGTTATTTGCTCTTCTTGGGCGCTTCCTTCAGCCTACTGTGCGGGTTCGATCCCTGCTAGTGGCTGTGTTTTTAATTAAAAAAAAGCTAGGTGCTGCTGCTATAGAAATAAATAAAATAATAATAATAATAATTTTTTTAAATTAAAAAAAAGTTAGGTGCTGCTACTATAGAAATAAATAAAAAATTATTACAATAATAATAATAATAATAATAATAATAATAATAATAACAATAACAATAATAATAATAATAATAATAATAATAATAAAAACGGCGTCGTTTTAACACAAAAAGTAAAACTTTGACAATGCACAAATATGACCTTTAACTATTCAAAACTGCACAAATATGATCTCTCTCCAAGTCAGCCCTTTTAACGACGTGGCACCGTGTGATTGGATTACCTTTCCATGTAGGCGTGAGTGAGACTCACGCATGGGGTTGCAAAATCGGAGGTCATATTTGTTCAGGTTTTGAATAGTTAAAGGTCCTATTTGTGCACTATCAATGTTTAAGGTCAAAGTTATAATTTGGTGTCAAGTTTAGGATCATTTTTATGTATTAACTCCATATAAATACAACATATGTTATATGGATAGGATATCCATAAAATATAAAACAACGTCATTAGCATTTGTGTTGGTGATGCGCTTTTTTTCTCTTTTACCTGATATGTAAGATATATGCGTATTCTTTTTTCTTAAAAAAAAAGTGAAATAGTTTTAATGTTTTATAGTAAAAGAGTAAATACATAATTACCCCACTGATGTTGACCGAAATTTTCAAAAAGATACCTAAACTTTGAATTCGACCTATTACCCCACAATTCTTACTTAATCCGTTGCAAACACGCCATTTTGACCCTCTGCATGTATACACGCACCACAGGCGCGTGAAAGGACTCGAATTTGACTTTTTTGACCAATTAAAAGCTGCCACGTGTAAAATCATTGATATATAATTTATATTCTTTTTTTTAAAAAAATAATATTTATTTATTTTATAAAATTATTCCTACCCCCTCTCCGTCCCCCCACCCCCAACCTACCCACTCTTTCTTCTTCAACTCAATTCACCATTAAAGCTTCCATTGAAGCTTTTTTTTTTAAATAATTCATTAAAGCTCCATTTTACAATTAAATCATATCATTTAACTACCCACCATTTCTTCTTCAACACAATGTCTTCTTCAACACCATTAAAGCTCTTCAACACAATGTCACCATTAAAGCTCCTCCATTGAAACTTTTTTTTAAATCATATCATTAAAGCTCTATTTTCAGTTAAATCATATCATTTAACTATCTTTAAAACTCAATTTAATCATAAAACTATTTTTTGAAGTGATTTGAACCAAAAAAAAAAAGAGGAATGCATGCTGACGGAGTTGGGGGTGGGGGGTTAGGGGGGAGATGCTAATGGGGGTGGGGGTATTGGACGGGGGTGGGGGTGTTGAATGGGGGTGGGGGTTGAGGGGAGCTGCTAACACGGGGAGGGGGGAGGTGCTGGATGGGGTGGGGGGAAGAGGGGGTGGGGTGGGGTATTAAATTAAATAAAAAGGAAAATTTTATTAAAAAAATATGAAATCAAACGTAGTTGACACGTGGCATCACTTGATTGGCGTGTGTCTTCCCTCACTTTGTTGTGACTGAGATTCAGCGAAAAATGGTGTATTTGCAATGAAATAAAGAAGAATTGTGGGGTAATAGGTCGATGTTAAAGTTTAGGTGTCTTTTTGAAAATCTCGGCCTACATCAGGGGGGTAATTATGTATTTACTCATAGTAAAATGTATGCATGCATTGTTACCTATACATACATTATGTCAATTGATCATCTAGGATACTTTGCACGTTTTTAGAAATTAGTGTGTATATGTTTTGTATGTGTGCCCCACATCAATTAATAAAATTATATATATATAAAAAGAATAAAATTATTTTAAAAAATAGCATTATGTTTAAATAAATGTTATAACATTTCTCCCTCGTCGTTAGATCATGATAACTCCCGGTTAGATGATTATCGCCAATGCTCACCTTGAGCTTGATGATTATCGTCCTCCTTCACCAATTGCAAGGACTCCCCAGCTGCTTGATGCTTGCGCTACTCCCTCTGTCCATCTTTACTTGTTCACCATTCTATTTTAGAATGTGACAATACTTGTCTAGTTTATAAAATCAATAAATAATTTATCTATTTCTACCCATTTTATCCTTAGCATTAAATACGATTTACTATCTAATGCATTTTTCAAAACATTAAATTTATTTCATTAAAAGGATGATCTAGTACAATCACCAATTTATTTATTATTTTTTAAGATATGAGCCAAGTTAAAAGTGGGAAAATATTTATGATCGATGGGAGTATTAATTAATGTCTTCTTCATCTTCTCTTCAATCATAGATACTATTAATATATCACAAAAAAAAATTCAATTGGCAATTATCTATCAAGAATAAATCATAATTTATTTTTATAAACTTCAATAGCATATTAATATTTTAGAAAACTTATATCAAATCACAAGATTTTTTTTTATATAAATTTATAATCTTTTCTAAATCTGATCCAACATTAAGCCATACATGTAATTAAGAAGAAAGACAAGAATATAGGTAAAAACATACAACTTAAACAAAAATTCTTTGTATAATAGGTTAATGTTGGCATGACAAACAATATTAAATAAAAATCTAAATCTAACTCCCGCATTTAGACCCCTCCCATGCAGTATATATATATTTTTAGTAGAACATATATGTATAAACCTAATTAATTAAGAGAAGATAGGTAAGGTTATAAGTATAAAAGACATTAACAATAGAAAAAATTTAGGGAAAATGACACTGTATAACACTTTTTAAAATAAATAGTCCAAATTTAAGATTTGTCAAAAAGTGATCAATCGGATAAAGTATTTCCACTTTATAGTTATTTCTTAATTTGGTTCACTTTGGTTCATGTAGCTCAAATACAGTTCATATACAATACGGATACAATTTATATACAATACTGATACAGTTTTCAACTTGGGTCATTTGGTCCGTTTAAAAATATTTCAATTTTTTTTTGCTATAAATCTTTTAACTGAAAAATATTCTTTTTTTTATTGTTTAGAAATAATAATTAAATATAATTATATAAAAACAATATAATTGTTATATAGAATATGTATCTATATAAGATATATGTATAAAAATTGTATAGTTCTATCAAATTTGTATATGTATAAAATATATAGAAATTGTATAAAAATTATATAATTGTTGTATAAAATATGTAAAAAAATGTACAATTATTGTATAAATTGTGTTTCAAAACTGTATAATTTTCGTATAGAATATTGATATGTATAGAAACTGTATAGAGGGTGTGTAGAAACAGTATAGAACAAGCAAACAAATTAAAATGGCTAGAAAGAAAAATTTAAATTCTATGATCATCTTTGTAGAAATAATTTAATTTGAAGTGTTGTTTCTGTCCTTTCCCTAAAAATCTATACAGTTAAATTGGACTTATAGACATTAAATTATTTGTAGCTAAATTTTTTTTCATTATTCATTACTACTATTATTATTTAATTTTTGGTCAATAATTCATGTTTTTTTAACACCGAGATAACTTATTTAGTATATTATTTATTTTCTACTCTTTCATCCTTGTTACTTTAAATTTATATTTACTGTTTTAACATTTAACATGCTAGTATAATTGATTTACTCATATCTATAATTTCTTTCACCACTTATACATATTTAAAAGTTTTTTCAATTTAAAAGGTAAATTTATATAATACTTTTTAATATATTATTTCATTTTTAATTTTAAAAGACTAATTGTGATTATAGTTTATATTTTATAATAATACTATACAAAATATTCTAGTTCGACTCTTTTGATCTTATTTCTTTTTGAATCTTTTAATTTTTTTTTCCTATCATGTAAAAATGTTATTTTTTTTATGTGGAAGTTCTGAATCGATAATATAAGTTATATATATTTAAATATAAATTAAATTTACATATAACCGTTCTAAAATATGAGAAATCATATATAATTCCTAAATCTTGAAAAAAGTAAAATTGGGCGAGGTTAAAAATCTCATGTCCTACTTGCAGCTAGAAACATTCAAGACTTAATAGGAAGTGAATTGAAAAGGGAAGGAGATGCACTTTTGATTCTTCTGACTACTTTATTTGATAGTAACATACTTTTTTAGTTCAATTTTTCGACCAAAAATTTCTCAACAGAAAGAAAAACATGAAAAAAATATTATAAGGGAGAATGCAGTGTCTAATTGTTAAATATATATAACTCACGTAAAATCTTAAAACTACAAACTAAAAGAAATAAATAAAGACAAAGGATGATGATTATGAATGCAAATACACTTGAATCAAAGGGAAAACAAGAAGAAAAAAAATCATAGAAGTAAAAGAAACATATTTCTTGTAATGTTTGATCCCAAACATTACTTAAATAGAATTGTAGAATTTATTTTCAACTAAGATAATATTCTAGTTGATTCGAAAGTATTAAATATTACGGTATCAAAATTCTAATTGATTTAGAAGTATTATATATTATGGTATCTAATTATTTATGATAGTGTTATTTTTTATTACTAATCAAATTATTTAAAAATTGCATATGGTATTAAATTATTTATGCCAATATTTTGTGTCTTACTATATAACTCACGTAACAACAACAATAACAAACCCAGTAAATTCCCACATCATGAGGTCTGGGGAGGGTAGAGTGTACGCAGTCCATACCACAACCTCTACAAAGGTAGAGAGGCTATTTCCCATAGACCCCCGGACTATATAACTCACGTAATTCACAAAAATTTTCTAACAAAAATAATACAATATAATACGTAAATAATAAAGATTCTCAAATCTAACATAAGTACTACACGAAAAATTATGAGTTTTACTGGGAAACTTTCTATTTTTTGATGTTAGTTTTTTTTTTTATAAATTTAAATACGTCATATAGTTTAAACTAGTGGGATATGCCCGTGCTGAACACGGACCCGATAGTGAGAAAGCTGAAAATAATGAAGATTATTAGGTAGATTTGTAATGATATTGTTGTTGTTAAAAGGGGAAAAAATATAAGAAGTTGCTTCATTCGAAGTTTTCATCAAAGTGCCACAATTAATTTTGCCAATCAACCAAATATGTTATATCAAATAATTTCGAAAGCCAATCATGTTAATTATTGTGATTTACAAATTTTTTTCGTATTTTTTTGAAATATATAACAAATTAAAAAAAATAACACAAATAAATTAAAATGGATGAAAAAACTGAAGTCAAATGAAAGGACAAATGAAGTTGTGCCAAAACAGACAGACTGACCTTTAAATTTTTTTAGTTGTTAACTATTGTGATTTAGAGTATTTTTAACGTATTTTTTTGAAATATAAGATATTAAATATTTTTTTTTAGATATTTTATGTTGTTATTGTAATTTATAATACTTTTTACATAATTTTTAAATAATTTATATTACTCGTTTTGTTCAAAATTTTGTGTCATTGATAGTCAAATAAACTTTTTAAATAATTTAATTTTTTTAATTATGATAATTTATAATACTTTTTCTTCTATTTCAATTTAAGTGACACAATGCGTAGATGGTCATAATAATTAATGAAGGGTGATATCATAAAATCATGATTGAAGCAGCAAAACAAACATGTATTAACTGACTTATATATAATAACTAATTAGAAGTGATGCAACAAAATTACTATTAAAAATATTTATGAAAAAAATTAAGTGGGCCTCATATAAGACGTCAAGTTAATTTAGCATTAAATATTATTAATTTTTAATACTTAGATGACTTTATAATAATTTTTTAATATTAGTTTTTTAATACTTAGATAAATTATAATAATTAATTAGGGGTAATTTAGTAAAATTACGGTTGAAGCAGCTGAAGCAGACATGTCATAAATGACTATTTTACTTTTTTATTAAATATTATTAATTTTTTAATACATAAATGATATATAATAATTAATTAGGGGTGATATAGTAAAATTACGGAGTAAATAGTTGAATGGTCGGCAAAGAGGACGAGAGGAAGCTGCTGAAACTGTGGCTTATTAATAAGGAAGAATTTATTACATGAAGTTTAGTTAATTTAAAAATTTTGAATACTAGAAAAATAGTAAAAAAGATGATTTTGTATATTACAACGGCTTTTAATGAATGACAAAAAGTTCAAATTACTTTTCTAAGGGTCTTCACAATTTTAATATATTGTAGATGTAGATTGTAGTTTTATATATATATATATACTAGTTTAACCGCACACGCCTCTCGCACGTGTGCAGAGATTTTTAATAAAGTGTGAAAAGTTTAAATTACTTCTCAAAGATCATTCACACTTTAATATAATTATGTAGACATAACATATATTTTATTGTAAGCTCATATATATTTTACCAGCAGAAGTTTCAAGTGGTTAATGGATCGTCATTTTTGCGTTAGTCATACAATACCCTTTTTCCTTGCTGCTATAGGCTAAGAGAGACGCATCGATTTAAATCATATTTGTTGTACGATTGTTTTTTATTTTACTTTTTCTATATTTAAAATCTTTTCTTATATTTAAAGTTAAATCGTCAGAAAATCTTTGATTACTTACAATTTTTAAAAATTTGATACTTCTTACATTTTTCTTATTCTAACACTTTTATATTTATTTCTAGATTTTTCAAATCTTCTTAAAATCAATTTTAGTTGATTTAGAATTTTTAAACTAATGAAAATGATATTAGTTGTCATTAATTCTGATGACTTCTAATAAAAAAGTTTTACTATAAATATTTAATTAATTTTCAACTTTTAAATATTAGAAAAATTATAAAAAGACAGATTTTCTCTAAAACAATGACTTTTACTGAAGGACAAAAAGTTAAAACAATATTTTTAAAACCATGCACACTCTTAATATATCATAGATACGTATACACACAAACATACACACACTCACGATGACTCGTGCCCATGCGGAGGTTATCACAGTTTCTGTTATCTATATTTTAGAATAATCAAGATGGTTAAGTAATTAACTATATATACTGCATATCATATAAAATCATTTGAGGACCAGAATTTGTACAAGCTACCCACAAAAAATTATACAATGTGCAATTATATATTTCAGCTTTATTTTCATGGTATATTCTTCAGCTTGTTAAAGAAATCTATTTCAAGGAGAATGTTGATGTAGCAGCGAAAACAAATGACAAAAATTTTACAACACAAATTCTTCTCATGGTTCCGATTTATGCTTTCATTCTGCAAGAAAACATATTATATGATAATATATATAGAAATATATTCAGTAAGTTTATCATCTTTTATCAACATGAAGGAATGACAATGATATGTGAAATTCTAAACCAACTCTTCTTTTTTCTTAATTCTTATATCTACTGAAACCCTCCACCAACATCGCTCTATTCAGAACGTGTGTTAGATCGACAGAAAAGTAAATATATGAAGGACAAAAAGAGCAATAATTTCTTAATTGCACCTTCTATAAAGTCCATTTTTATAAGTTGGCTGATTCATTAGTACTGAAGCGGTCAATAACAACACCTCCTACATTTTTCTTCATATGGCAGAAGGGAGGAACGAATTATATGAAAAGGTTTTAAGATGTGGAGATACATAGATAAAATCGTTGTACACGTAGTCATGTCAACTCAACAACAATAATAATAAATTACTCAGTAAAAGTCCTCAAGTGAGGTCATGTCAACTCATAAAACATTAATAATCATCTGCATTTGACAACATTAGGGAATGCTATTTAGTGAACTCCGAGAGGTAGGACCTCCAAAGATGGACGCTCTAAAATCATAGGTACTCACAATATTCATTTCATACATGAAATAAATTTCTAAATGTTAGAAATCTATAAAGGAAACAAATTTCGCTTCAACGTTAGAAATCTCTCAAACATTGTTAAAATTCACACACAGACACCTTTTCAATTAGTTTTTATCTTACTAAATTGATTATTCACACCCTATATTTTGCTTTTTGCTAGTGCAAAAATGACCATAAGACGTAATTTGAATTGAGTGGAGACTCTACTTTCTATTATACCAATTGTTTTACTGGATATTATACCTGGTGAGTTCACTTTAATAATTTGTTAGCTATAAGCTCGTCATGATTATTGAATCATGTATAACCTATCCAAGAATGTTTCACTCATACAGTCTAACTTCAAAAAATAAGACGTTACTTGACACCATCAAAATAATATTTTTTTGATCAACTACACATCTCATGCCTGGTTCATGAAGCTATTATTACTTTGTGATAAACATTTCCATTCCCTTGTCACCTAACCTATGTGACAACTTTGGACTCCAAGAGTCTTATACTCCTACACATTATCAGAAGTCATCACGAGGCAAACTTTTGATTTTGCTTAACTGACTTGTTTAGCTAGCTCATAAATTTAGGATCTTGTAAGTTGATATACTCAAAATCGAAATTTAAACAAATAAAATTCATATGAAAATGATATTAATGAAAGAACTATAAAAATTTCGAATACGTTCTCAATGGCAGAAGAACTACAACCAATTTGACGCTTTGCTACAATCAAGGTGTTGCACAAAAAATTGCAGTTTTTGAATTTTAAAATCACCCTTTCATACAACGAGTTTTTTGCCTTTGGATTTGTAATAATAACTTGTCACGAATATAATTATATGTTGATCTAAAGAGCCATAACTATGTAAAGTCCATAAGAATCTCATCGTTTTTAGTCTATCAGTAAAAATATTACCTTTTTATTAGCGTAGAACACTACACAAATATTAGCAATAGAATTTATTAATATCTTTTTTGGCACAGTGTCATCGCTCTATCAATGACACACCAAACCTACAAACTCAGTCATTTTTATCAGAAACATGGCTAGCTCATTCAACAATCATGTTATGCTGAAATGGAAATCATGTTAGAGATCAGACCTTTTTTTTCAAGACATTTGAAGAAAATGAGGGATTTGCCTCATCTAAAAGGAGTTCACTAGCACATTCCAGATCAATAACTTATAGATTAACAATTCTGAAATTATACTACAAAAAAAATAATTAAACTACATAAGAAAATACATCAGCAACCCCTTCTCATCAATGAATTCTTGAAGGGGTGTGGTTCACTCGATAAATGCCTACCTCTCTATCTATCTTTAAGATGTTTAAATTTTTCAAAACTCCATGTACATGTAGAAGAAAAATTCTATCCGCACTCGAACAATGACATAATTTTTATTTATTTAAATAACAATTAAGATGAAGCAAATCAGAAACTGAGAGTTTTTTTATGGTAAACAAATCAAGTTTGTAAGTTTCCTTATTATGGGTAGTTCCTATAAAGCATTGAGCTAATAACATATGCAATACTTGAATACTTGATGTAATACTTGAATACTCGATGTAAATACTATATAGTTAGTTCTCATCATTCATACACTATGAGTGTATTAATAGCATCCCATTTACCTTTTTTCAATTTCTACTACATATAAAAAGCGTGTACTTGGTACGTAACTATTTCAAAAATATGTATGCAAAATGAGAGACAGTACTATATATTGCACATTAACAAATGTTTCCGACCCTAGGCCATGATGGACTTCATTAGTACTTTACACAACATCTAATGATATCATTCTTTTGCTTGTCACACTCCAAAAAATTGCTCATTTTCGGGTGTTTATATTTACAGATTGTGGAGGTTGGCAACCCCCACAAAATGATATCACGGTGGTCCCCGCAATTACTAGCGTCGCAATCACTTTACGGTGATTTTCTATTTACCGCCGCAATAGTTTAGTGGCGGTTACAATGCGGCGGTTTTAACTCCAGCAATATGTAAATTAAATCAACTGTTGCCTAACATTTTAAAAAATATAACGGCGATTGAAACCTCCTCTATAATTTCAACAATTTTTTTTTAAAAAATATAACGGCGGTTGAAACCTCCACTATAATTTTAACAATTTTTTTGTTAGCAGGGCTCAGGACCCCCACAATTCATTTGATAATTTTATTAAAAAAATAATTTAAATTTGAATATTCTTTAATAGTTTTCATATAATATTACTCATTGTTGGATCAAAAAAATACATCTTAAAAACAACAAAAATCAAAATATATTAGATCATAAAAATTGCGTACTACAAAGTATTGCCATTAGTTTTAAACATCTAAATTAAACACAAAATATTGTTCCAACGATTCGAAAACATTGTCATAATTACAAATAAGATTATATAAAAAACATCAATGAATATCACTAGAATAACTACCACCAGATAATCTTCCATTCACATCCGAAAGAGCTCCACTAGATACATCACTTGACTACAAAATATAAAAAAAATAGTAAGGTCTTTGGATGCTAAATATTTTATAACAATATTTTAACTTAATTTTTTTTAAAATGACAAAGGTAGTCAAGAAAATTATTTACCGTAGGAGAACTGAAAAATCAAGCAAACTATTCAGATATCGTGCCTTCTTTCATTATCATATATGCCTTGAAAGCATTCATCATTAAATTGTGAGAATTCACCATTTCTTTGTAGTTCTCTTGGCTTTGTTTATGAGCATTTAACATTTGAAAGTAGTTTTCTTGGCAATTGGATGGACATGAACTGTTACTACTTGAAGAACTCATACCACCAAAATAAGGACGTGTTTGTTTAAATGATCTTCTAGGAACAACTCCTAGTCCCAAGCACCTCACCCTTCCAGAATGCTCTTTTCCTAGCACCTTACCAACAACATCATTTGGAGAAACTTCGAACTCGTCCATTGTGCTTTGACTTACTGCGAGTTCAATTTTATCCTAAATATAGTACAACACAGAAACCATAGTATAACTTCGATTAGCAATGAATAATAAACAGAAGTTAAAAGGAAAAATAGAAGTTAGTTCTTCGATTAGCAACACACTGTTCCTTGTCTATTGACTCTCCGAGTTTGGTGCTAGGATCTCCGGGAAGCCCATCTAGAAGATTAAAAGTTAAAACAGAATACATGCTAGACCAGGAGAAGTCCTCCACTGGTGATAAAGAAAATGTTAATGATATCACATCTAATGTGCATCTGTGCACTGATGCTAGGGACCATGGTCGAGGCAAAAGTATGCTTTTACCAAAGGAAAAGGTAATGATATTGGATCTAAACTATCTAATCCCAATTGCATTTTTCTTCAGTATGTAAATGGTTTTATTTCCCTTTCAAACTTGGAGTATTTATATTGTTTTAAGCAAAAAGGATACCTATTGTAGATTGAACAGACAACTTCGGAGACGGGAGGATTGAGTCTACCATTTAGTTCACCATTAATGCTCGAACTATTACAAACCCTGCTAGATCTTCTAGCAAGGTATCTTCTCAATGTTCCCTTATTCACCAGTGAGAATTCATCCCCAATAGCTCAGTTATTCCATAGGGATGATATTTTATTTTCACCCCTTCTATTCCTTGTTGGTTGAGTATTATCAAGAAAAAGAAATTAGATATGAAACTGGATTCAGGCAAGAGACATGCATGATAATTTGTTTGTTTCGTGGTGCTAGTTAACTGTTTGGTATTTATTCGTAGGAAGTAAAAAAACTTCTACCTAATCCGGACATATGTACAACAACCACTGCTATGCCTCAGTCCCTAAAGGACGTACATTGATTAAACATCGAACAACCGACTGACTGCATCTAAATAGTAAGCTCACCCAGAGATGAGGGCTCTTGTATTCCAACTTTCATGTTTCAACATATAGATGATAATACTTTGATTTCAGGCTATCAACCAAGACACCAAATAGTAATAGAATCAAAGAACAAAAAAATACAATTGCATTTCCACGACTACTAGTAAGGGCAACAATACAATGCACTACGACCCTATTAGTATGGACATACTCCTACCTACTATAAACTTTCATCCTAATTTGTGTCCTCCGCAACTTAAAAATAGGTAGTTTAACAATCCTAATTTGCAACCACCATACACAGATATACTAGTAAAGAAACTAGTGGCAATTATCAAGGACCAAAAAATGAACCCACCCCTCTACCTATCTCTACTTAATAATAATTACAGTAAACAACAATTGCTATAATTTAAAAGTAAACATGAAAGCAACTAAATTGCATTCATTCAATATATTAATAAGAATGCATCTAGACCATTGCTCTACTTCAAAAATTCTAACATAGAATGAGTATCCTAAGACTTGGAAATGACAAAAATATAATGTAGCAGGAGACAGGTAGTAGGATGCAGTTGAATTACACCATGTTGTTTAATACTGACTATTCATTTATGCTTCAGAAACTTGAACATACCTCACTTCAGTTTTAAGAAAGAGTTCACCATATGAAGCAACCACAAACATGAAAACATTAAGAACAAGAAAACAGAGGTCACTTCTCAGGAAAATCCAAATGGAATTCAGATAATTACACATCGCAATCCAACTATCAAGTAAACTAGATAGGAGACTAGTCTACTTAAATCACTAAAAGACTTCAGATTGACATCATTCCATGGTTTCCTTGACACGTACATTGAATAATAATAGGCCAATGCATGCAACGCCTCAGAAAATAATATATAGTATGAATCTAACTTATATACATCGACGACTTATGTGTTATCACTACTAGATCAAATGACCTACTACAGGCAACTGTATATAACAACCTTAATTTGTCTCCACCATACACTCATATACTGGTAAAAAACCTAGCAGTGATTATCAAAGATCATATGAAATCAGTTCACTTAAATCACTAAAAAAACTTCCATCAAATACTAATAGACCAATGAATTAAGGAGTTGAACTTATATACAGAGACAACCAATGTGTTTAAAGATTTAATGCAACACAATATTTTAAAGCTTCCTATGTTCATCAAGTTCATTGAATTTTCTTCTAGGTAAATGAAACAGTTCAACTTACATAGTTATGCAGTGAAGTGACACGTCTATTCTTGACTATATCTACAAAAAAATATATGTTAGGTATATACCTATTGAGGCACCTAAATCCCTTCATCCCCACCCAAGCTGACAACTAAGAGACAATTGAATCCACCCCCACCACAAACACACACTTTCACCATAGCCCTCGGCGACACAGAATAATTACAGCTTTCCAACACTTTCTACACAATCTATATGGATCATCTATCTATGTATATAACGAAAGGTGCAGGATAAGATAAAAGGGGTCCCTTTAGTAAAACCAAATTACACAAGATAGCAAGAAATGATCACAATCCACGCAAGTGCACAACTTAGACAAGCTTTCTCTTAACTTGAACACTCCTGAACTACAAGCTGACAACTATGCCATCCCAAAGTCCTAAACTCTTTTTCAGCTTCAAATTCCCGCAAACACCCAAGGCCTCCCAAACCCCATTCTAAACAACCAAAATATACCGACTCCTATATATATACCTACCCAAAACCCTAAACACTCCACTTACACATCTCCTCAAAAGCCTCCGAACCAAAATGTATATCACCATCACGCATCCGAAAATCACAATATGAACCCCATATACGTTAAAGCACTCCCACTTACCCATCCTCAACTTGCATTGAACCTCCAAAAAATGATTACACAATGCAGTTATTGATCGAAAGGTTGAGGCAATTAGAAGGCAGTAAAGAAATGAAAGGTCTTAGATATGAGGACCTGTGCATTCATTCTGACGTGGAACTGCCGGGGGGGTATAAGCCTCCTAAGTTTGAGTTATACAATGGGACCGTGGATCCCAAGGTGCACCTCCATGTACACTGTGATAAATTGATGGGAGCAAGGAAAAATGAAAAGATTAGAATGAAGCTATTCATGAGAAGTCTCACCGAAGAGTCTTTCACATAGTATATAGAGCAAGACGCGAAGAAGTGGATGGGATGGCTTGACATGGACTCTAGTTTTGTTGAGAGATTTGGATACAACACGGGTAGAGCTCCGAGCTGGTCTTATATGCAGTAACTAAGAAAGAAATCAAATGAGTCCTTCCAAGAGTATTCTATGAGATGGAGGGCTGAGGCTGCAAGAGCTCGACCTCTAGTCGAAGAGTATCAAATGAAAGAGTACTTCGTTAAAGAACAAAAACCATAATACCTCGATAAACTATTGACAGTTACTGACAAGAGTTTCTCCAAGATCATCAGGATAGGAGAAATTTTGGGAGATTGTCTAAAAAATAGTAGCATCATCATCTTGGACGCTTAGTCTGGAGGAGCTGCAAAGAACAAAAGAGAGAAAGCCGTAGGGGTTGTATGGTGGCCCAACCATCAGAGAGCGCTCTGAGCTATCAAACCTTTGCTCTATCCCCTCCACTTTACCCATAAGATCCAACATCGTACCCAACACCCCCTACCTACTACAAATGCTATATCAAGATCCACTAAACCAAATACCTACTCCTTACCAAATGAACCCACAATTCTTAAACACTTCTTATCCGATATACAATGCCCAACCAACTCACATCCAAATACCCCAACCTTTTCACATCCCCCCTGCCAAGCCTTCTGCACCCAAACCTAAAGGCAACTTCAAAAGGAAACAATATACATCCTTACCCGAACCCTTGGCTCAATTAAATGAATGGCTTAAAAGAGTAGGCCACATCACACCCATTCCAGCCGTGCAAGTCGATACTAAATCTTAATAATATCAACATAATAAGACTTTGCCTACCATTCTGGGATGAGAGAACATCCCATTAAGGCATGCTTTGCTTTGAAGAATAAGATTCAACAGTAGATTGACACAAAAGTCATTCATCTGATAGACCCAGAACCAAATATTACCAACAATCCTCTTCTAGACCATCACGTGAATATGATCAATATTGATGAATATGTGGACTTAGAACAACGACAATTCTAACCAAGGAAAAGAATTGTCATTATCAATGAGTAGAGAGAATCCCCTAGGGAAAGAAATGGATCGAAGACTAATCCATCTAGACCTCATCGGGTACTTGGGTTGACTTGATAAATTGTTATGTTTTCATGATTTTTTAAATAAATAGGCTCGGCATTCGAGCAAGCTTGGCATTTCAATTTTTCTTTAAACCATGTTTTTAGACACTCTAGCATCCTTAATAAGGGTTTTTTGAATGATTGATCTTTCCCATTTCTTTTTATAACAAAGTCACTTTTTAAATTGTTGAATTTGAGTCTGTGACATATAACGAGATCATACAAAAATGAAGAAAGATGAATCTCCGGGGAATTTATTAGATTCAGAAGATAATTCAAGACACTTCATGCTTGGACAATTGATTTTGAAACTGAAAAATGTACGTGGTTCATCGAGTCTTGACAGGAGAATCACTCATACTTGCAGAAATGGATGGCGTAGTTTTGTATAAGCCCACTAATTTAGACATTGTTAAGAGATATTATGTTTAATATTTATTTCATACCCTATTATATTGTAATTTGAACAAGGTTTGACCTGATTCCCATTAACGAGGGATATATAGGCGCTCCTGTGGAGTTCGATCACATTATAACAAAATTCTCTTTTCCCCATTTATGAGCATTGTAACTGAGGCAAAATTTTTTAGAGGACCTCAAAAATTCTATATGGGCATGACGACGGCTTAATTTATGAACTGGGGAAGAACTGTTGAGATGGCCTAAAAAATTCTTACATGCAATCTTTTACGATCTTTGCGATAAGTCAACCCTATACCAGGGTAGAAATTTTTAAGTAATCCTAAAAAATTTCTTAACAAGAGAACAAGGTCTTATAAGATATTGTATTGTCTCGAAACATATCACAGTCAATGATTCAACAATGATTCACATTTTACAATAAATTTTACATATCACTTTCAAAAGACAACTATTTCCAAACATGATTTTCTTTTAAACAATTATTTAATTTTTGTCTACCCGAGTGAAAACCCAGACGAGGCTCAACACTAGGACGATGACAATCAAGCAGAAGATACTTCAATCGAGGTAGAGGCACAAATCAACCTCCCCCTTTTACAAAATCATAATTTTTCTTTGAGTGTAGATTAACAGGTAGAGATAATAGGGATCACTCCATCACGAGAGGCTCAACATTCGATCCAACGTCATATCAAGAAGCCAGACAGCTAATCCAATGTTTCATCGAGAGGCTCAATAGCTGATCCAACATCATATCGAGAAACCCAATAGCTGATCTAATATTGCATAAAGAGGACAATAATCGATCCAATTTCATATCGAGAAGCCCAATAGCTAATCCAATTCTACATCAAGAGGTCCAACAGCCAATTCAAATTCATATTGAGAAGCCCAATAGCTAATCCAACGCTGCATCGAGAAGCTCAACAGCTGTTCCAACATCATATCAAGAAGCCTTATAGCTGATCCAATGTTGCATCGAGAGGCCCAACAACCGATCTAACGTTATATCGAGAAGCTCAAAAGTTGATCCAACATCCTATCGAGAATCCCATTAGCTGATCCAACATCATATCGAGAAGCTCAAAAACTGATCCAATAGTACAACAAATACGCTTTCTTTACTCCCACATTTACTTTATGTTTATTAATTTCTTATCATTTACATACCCTAACCTTTGTTATCTAGTATATTGTAAAGTAAGCAGGTAACAGAGAAGGAGTAACAAACAGGAATAATTTTTGTTCCTGCTTTTGAAATATCACCCTATTTATTCATCTATCACGTAAACTCAACTCGAAACTCACCTACCTCTTATTTTCATACCGCTCAGTTCGTCGCTGTTTCAAGTCTTACTTATTCCCATCTCATTGACACATGATATCATTGTTGACACCCCTATCCCTTGTCATTCACATTCTTTAGGAATATTATTTATTCCTAAATCTAGAACTACACATAACCTGATTCTCGTAAAACCAGAGAGATGTAGGTGACTTTGGGTGCATTTGTTTTTTTTAAGATTCAGACATCTGAATCTGAATGCACATCTGAATGATTAAGATGTTGTCTCTAGATCTGAAAACTAAAAGACTAAAACTATTTGTTTTTCAATATTTGAATGTGCATAATTTTTTTATTTGTATATATAATAAAATCAAAAATACAATTCAAATACAAAATTAATTATATATTATAAAAGTATGTAATTTAATATAATAAAATTATTATATGATTGAGAAAAAATATTTATGTTTGTTAGTGATAGTGGAGATGGTTTAAAATGTTGGTTGCGGTGACAGTGATTGATGTTAGTGATAAATAATATTGATGGTGATAGTTGTGATGGTTGGTATTGTAGTGACTGTTATGATGGTAGCAATTGATGGTGGTGGTGGTGGTTGTGATGCGACGTTGCTTGATGTTAATAGTTTGAGGTGTTGATTGTGTTGGTTGAAACATGAATGCATGATGGTTGATGATGTGTTGGGGCTAGTTGAAGATATT
The DNA here is from genome assembly GCA_030864215.1 of Capsicum pubescens. NCBI lineage: Eukaryota > Viridiplantae > Streptophyta > Magnoliopsida > Solanales > Solanaceae > Capsicum > Capsicum pubescens. Next base: position 321,547,601 of record CM061548.1, read on the forward strand.
CTTGTTGAGATAATGGAGATGGTTGTTATAAAGATAAATTGTAGCGATGCCAGTGGTTGACATGGTGGTAGAGGTGGCGTTATGATGTGTGATCCTAACATATTTGAGGTTTTTAACTTTAAATAATTGCAAAGTCTTAAGCAACTTTTGGTTGTTTTTGATTGTTTTCTTGTGATATTGTAGTTGTAGCAAGGATGGGAGGAAAACATAGAAAAGATGAACAAAATAAGTAAAATCTAGTACAAGTGAGATGATATGAGTTTGACGGTATTTCTTGCAAGCCGTTAGAGATGTGGTAAGCTACCAGAAAAAGGCGTCAGGAAGAACAGTGAAGAAGAGTTGTTGGATGAAGGTGACGACATTCTCAATATGTCGTCACAAGTATGGTAAGCCGTCAGAAGATGCTGTCAAGTGGGACAGAACATGGTGAAATAAGCTCAAGGTATGACGATATTTGCTACACGCCGTTATTCCTCTGGTAAGCCATCGGAGGACATCGTCAGAGTGAGGCAGAACAGGTTAAGAAGGCACGACTTCTGAAGACATATCTAAGACGCCGTCAGAAGCCTGACAATCAACACCAATATGCCGTCACCTAAATCCGAGCCCAGCTGTGATTTTGTTATTTTATTACCTTAATTAGGCTTTAGTATAAATAGCATCTTTTAGGGTTTCATTCACAACTTCGGAAGCAGCTTTTGACATCTTGTAACTTAGTAAAGAGGAGTTCACTTGTTTTTGACTCTCTTAACTTAGAATTCAATTTTCCATCCTTTGATTTAGTTGTGGGAAATTCTTATTGTACTTGAAGGAGAAACAACTTTGAATTTCATCTTTTGTAAGTTCACTTGCTTTAAGTTATGAATTTAATCTTTGTTATCTCTTTCTATCTTATGAACAACTAAAACTCACAACTAGGGTTGTGGGATCTATGATTATTATTTCATTAATTTAATAGTTGGATTAGGGTTTGAGTGATTGTGGGAACGTCTTGAAATTCTGTTGTTTAACTTGAATCTATTGGTTGCAAATATTAGGTTATGCCTTAGGTTTTATTTGCTTTTAACGGAGAAATAGACTAGAGGTCGTGAATTATCAACAGGGACTCGGAAGCTACCAACCTTCTATTTAATGATTGATGCCGTAACTGGATCAATCTACCTGAGATAACGTCCGGTTGGAAATAGATATGTTATCTAAGTTCGAGAGAATTAGATAATAAATTGTCTGGTGAGGTTGAGAGATAAGTCAGATAGTATCATCGGCAGGGATAATCTTCTATTCTCACCTATCACGAAAATCATGAACAGTTATTAGTCAATGGAGATTAATAGTCATAGTGATCACAACCCTAGTTTCTCTATATCATTGATTCAAACTATTGAAATCTAAGTTTTGAGTTCTAAAATAAGTTGAAACGTTTAAATTTATTTGATTGATAAAAACCTCTATTTTGTCTTTTCTTATTATTTATTTGAATTTAACTTGTAGCTATAGTTTCGAACTAGTTTAATCGCCACTCACATTGTTCCCTGTGGATTTGACCCCGACTCCAAAGTTGGGTAAATATATTGACGACGACCGCCTTGCACTTATTTGAGGTGTAAGTTGAGCGTTATAAAAAATGGCGCCGTTTCCGGAGAATAATTTGGTGTATTGAGTTAGTTTGAAATTTTAGCTTACTTGCTTGAATTCAAACTTGTAAATATTTGTTGTGATTTTCTTTGTTCTTGTGTTAGGTAGATTTTCTTTATTTTTGTTTATTTCTTACTATGGCATCATGGAATGAATATAAGTTTGATGGTTGGAAATCTTATCTGGATGATCGATGTCCATATTGTGATGGACCCCACTTTTGGAAAGATTGTAGATATGCTCCCCGAAGAGAGATATGTGCACCATCTCCATCCTACCAGGAGTATAATTGTTCTTTATGTGGTGGTCAAGATGGACATTGGAGTGATTGCCCAAATGCCCCTTCCCCCTATTGCGCTAACCCAGGTTCTAGTTCTTCTTATGAGTATGACAGGTCTTATGGTCAAGAAAAGGAAGAACGAAGCACTGGAAGGAGTGACATTGAAGCTATACTTCAACTAATGTTAGATCGTATAGACACAATGAATGATACCATATGTGACATACGTCAAGACAGTAGGGCATTTAGTGAGGGAAGAGAAAGGATAGAAGAGATGGATATCGAGGCCAATCATCCAAAATACTTTTCTACATTATGTTTAGATGATATCTTGTCTGTGGAATTATTTAAAATAATGAAAGAGTGTGACGATGAAGAGCAAGATTCTTATTCTGATGATGAGCTTGATGTTGATCAACCCTTGGAGATTTTCCAACCAACCAAGCCAACCATGAGAGATGATGCCAAGATTGAAGAAATGGTGCTAGAGGCAAAAGAAGAAGCAAGTCAATCTCTTATGAAGACTCTAGACCAATTCAAAGTAAAAATGTTGAGAAGATGAATAAAAGTGAGTGTGTAGAGGATAGTGTAAATTTTGAAGTAGGATTTGTTGGGCCACACTCGAAGGATTTTTCCACATTATGTTTAGATGATACCTTGTCAGTGGAATCATCTAAACTAGTGGAAAACTATGAAGATGAGGAACAAGAATCCTATATTCTTTATTTTACACTTGATAAACAACATAAAAACACACCTCACTTTAAGTTCGAGTTGTTTACCATGCATCATTCATTACTCGGCTTTTTAATCTTTGTACCACCTCCCTATGAGTGATGCAAGAAGATGGACTCTAAGTTGGGGGTGAAATTCATATCCTCAAGGTGGAGGAAAAAGCTGAGTTGGGTCGTGCCGTGACATTAAACTAGGCGGTTCTTGGGAGGCAACCCAAGGTAATTTGTTGTTTGTATTCGTATTATGTGATTGGCATCAGATCTTTACACCCATGGTGCCACAGGTATGTTTCTAACTCTTTTTTTTATTTGACGTGTTGGGAACAATGCATGATATTAAGTTGAGGGTGGGGCTACTTGTGGGTGTTGATGTCCTCCTGGGGTTTTTGTTGTCGTGCCTCTTTTCCCCGGAGTCTTGTTCCTAGTAGAGCCGGCATGTTTAGGCGTATTGTGTTTGTTTTGTGATGTGTTGTGGTTAACTGGAGAAAAATAAGTATCTAGAGAAGTTGACATATTTTTGTTGATTTTTGAGACTGATAAATAGCTCTCCGTTGGTCTGTTTTATAACTGTGTGATATACATTATGTTTGACCACTGTGCATCTTGTTATGGCATTAGTACTAGTGACATGATATCCACTGCTAAATAATTGCATGAACCGGATAGGTAGTAGCTTGTGATGCACCTTTGTGCCATGTGTGTGTGAGATACTACTTAGTTCCCTTTGTGTATTAAATCCAGAACTTACCCGGTTAGTCTTACCTTGGTTGAAAGATAGGGGTTAGGAAAGGATCATAGGCCGTTTTGATTTTTAAGTCACTTTTTTCCTAAATGACCTTCCCTGTATGCATGATATCTCTTGATCCCTATTTTGAGCCTGAATTGACCATTTCTTTCTATGACACCTATCACCTTCCCGTTTAGATCATAATGAACCTATTTTGTCCCTGGTCTTCCTTGGACACTATGCACCTAGACTTAGGTAAACAACCTAAGTTGAGGGTGGCTATCATAGGGGTGCATAATGTAAACTGAGTATGAAGAAAGGTAGAATAAAAGGAAAAGAATAAGTGAAAAAGAATAAAAAGCTGAGTGGTGTGGAAAAAGAATAAGAAAAGAAAAAGAATGAAAAAGAAGAGCCACATCCATCCTGAATAATGTGTGATCAAGAAAAGGAGAAAAAGAAGAAAAAGGTTAAGAAGTGAACCCTAAAATTTAAGGTAGTGCCAAGGAGGCTTAGTCACTTTAAATGCCATTAAATATCATACCAGCCCTTAGCCTACATTACAAGCCGAAGAAAAGACCTATAGTGATCCTAACTTACCTGTCTGGACACCTTGGTAATGAAAACAAGGGCAAGCATATGGTATTTGACATGCATTGATTGGAATTTATTTCTGAGAGTAAGTGTCTCTTGACCGTCCCCGTATTGACATGCTTGAGTTCATATATGAGTGAGGAGGTACTTCTTTGTTGTAAGGGCACATCGGTTACATTGCTAGCTGTTAACTTGTTTGGATAGTGTAATATTGGTACATGCATGGTTGTTGTTGCTGAATTGATGCCATATCTTGATTCCTTTAGGTCACATTGTTAATCTTCATGGATATGCACAATTGGATTGAATATAGAGAGTGGCATAAGTTTTGAGCTAAACTTGATAATAAACTGTGATAGGTATTTTATGTGTCTCTTAGTTAAGCATCGTAGTATGGTGTTATGTAGTTTCTTGAGGACAAGCAATTATTTTAAGTTGAGGGTGTTGATGTGTGAGTAGATGCTAACACATTTGAGGCTTTTAACTCTAAATAATTGCGAAGTCTTAAACAACTTTTGGTTATTTTTGATCATTTTCTTGTGATATTGTAGTTGTAGCAAGGATGGGGGAAAACATAGGAAAGATGAACAAAATAAGTAAAATTTAGTACAAGTGAGCTTATATGAGTCTGACGGCATTTCTTGCAAACCTTCAGAGATGTGGTAAGCTACCAGAAAAAGGCGTCAGGAAGAACAGTGAAGAAGAGTTGTTGGATGAAGGTGACGATATTCTCAATATGTCGTCACAAGTGTGGTAAGCCGTCAGAAGATGTCGTCAAATGGGACAAAACATGGTAAAATAAGCTGAAGGTCTGACGATATTTGCTACATGCCATCACTCCTCTGGTAAGCCGTCAGTGGACATCATCAGAGTGAGGCAGAACAGATTAAGAAGGCATGACTTCTGATGACATATCTGAGACACCGTCAGAAGCCTGACGATCAACACCAATATGCCTTTACCTAAATCCGAGCCCAGCTGTGTTTTGTTATTTTATTACCTTAATTAGGCTTTAGTATAAATAGCATCTTTTAGGGTTTCATTCACAACTTCGGAAGCAGCTTTTGACATCTTGTTACTTAGTAAAGGGGAGTTCACTTGTTTTTGACTCTCTTAACTTAGAATTCAATTTTTCATCCTTTGATTTAGTTGTGGAAAATTCTTATTGTACTTGAAGGAGAAATAACTTTGAATTTCATCTTTTGTAAGTTCATTTGCTTTAAGTTATGAATTTAATCTTTGTTATCTCTTTCTATCTTATGAGCAACTAAAACCCACAACTAGGATTGTAGGATCTATGATTATTATTTAATTGATTTAATAGTTAGATTAGGGTTTGCGTGATTGTGGGAACGTCTTGAAATTCTGTTGTTTTAACTTGAATCTATTAGTTGCAAACATTAGGTTATGCCTTAGGTTTTATTTGCCTCTAACGAAGAAATAGACTAGAGGTTGTGAATTATCAACAGGGACTCGGAAGCTACCAACCTTCTGTTTAATGATTGATGCCATAACTGGATCAATCTACCTTAGATAACATCCGGTTGGAAATTGATATGTTATCTAAGTTTGAGAGAATTAGTTAATAAATTGTCTGGTGAGGTCGAGAGATAAGTCATATAGTATCATCGGCAGGGATAATCTGTTGTCCCCACCTATCACGAGAATCATGAACGGTTATTATTCAATGGAGATTAATAGTCATAGTGATCACAACCCTAGTTTCTCCATATCATTTATTCAAAATATTGAAATCTAAGTTTTGAGTTCTAAAATAAGTTGAAACGTTAAAATTTCTTTGATTGATAAAACCCCCTATTTTGTCTTTTCTTATTTATTTGAATTTAACTTGTAGCTATAGTTTCAAACTAGTTTAATCGCCACTCACATTGTTCCCTGTGGATTCGAACCCGACTCCGAAGTTGGGTAAATATATTGACGACGACCGCCTTGCACTTATTTTAGGTGTAAGTTGAGCGTTATCACGTTACTAGTGATAATGGTGGTGGCGGCCGAAGAATGTATGGAGGTTGTGATGTATTAGTAGTAGTTAGTGGTGGTGCTAGTTATGATGGATGAGTTGGTCGGTAGTAGGGATTTGCTGGTAGTGGTTGATGATGGTAGTGCCGTCGACGACGGTGGTGGCGTGAATATAATAGAATAATAAAGGTAGTAGGTGTGGTAGCGGTTGACAATAGTGGTTGGTAGCAATATTTGTTGTCGATGGTGATTGTAATGGTGGAGGTGGTTGGTGGTGGTGGGTGATGGTTTACAATGGTAGGGGCGGCAGAGATGGTTAGTGGTGGTGACTGTTGATTATGAATACAGTGGTGAATATTATCAAACACTAGAATATCTCTTCAAACCTATTAAGACTTAGTTCTAGATCAGAATGATTAAGATCTATTCAGACTTATTAAGAGCTAAAATCTTAATAAAAAATAAATACACTTAATGGTATGAAGTCTGAACCATTCAGATTCAGACCTTCATTTAGTGCAAACAAATGAGGCCTTAAAACTAAAGTCTCGGCCGCATTATTTTTAAAACCACCTCCGGTTTCTCACATTCCAAAAAATCCTCTTCTTGTCCGGACAAAATTGGCTACTACGTCAACTTTAGTTGCTTAACAATTCTTTTATCATTCTCAAGCAACGAAGGGGCAGCTGTTGACACCCAATTCTGACCGCCCGACGCTCCTTTTAGGTTGTTATTTTATCAAAATTATTAATTTTAAAATATTAGTATTATTTACGCATCATTTTAGCATGAAATAAATATTGACGTGTCACATCCATGATTTAAATTTATACAAGTTATTTTATTACATTTTTTAAATTTAAATATAATTAATATTTATTAAACCAATTTACCAATGCATTGTCTAGTTCTCATTATTATTATTATTATTATTATTATTATTATTATTATTATTATTGTTTATCACTACTATTATTAAAATAACGACCTATTTCTATCCAATTTAGTTTTCATGTTTAATTTTTAGCCATTTTATTTCTAATTGGTTACAATTTTGGCCATAAATTAAATTTTTATTTTTTCTCAAACTTTTAATCATGTTTTATCTCAACTGTTGATCAAAACGATCCAACGTCTGAGATCAAATCCCCTATCTATTTCCTTTTAAACAACCCTTAAAACCATAATCCCTTACCAACCACACTCTTTTCTATCTCTATATTCTCTTTCTATATACCTTCTCTCTATCCATCAATGGCTGCCTTCGGCGGCCAGCCACTACCTCACTTCTCTGCAATTTCAGCTAGTAGAGCACCAGCGCCGCCTCCCAACATCACCAACCGGTGGAACCAACGTCAATATCAACCTGATCAACACCGCCATCATCGATGAGATAATCGAATTAAGCTATCACCTCACTCCTCTGACTCGCCAGAGCTGATGGTCGGTGAGTTCAAACTCACAACACAACAAAATTGGAACTCTGGTGATTGATCAAATAGGACAAATAGCAAGAACTCAGTTTCATATTAGGCCAGAAAAATATTATCGGCATACCATCGGCTAAATCTAGCAGCTCTATCCGTACCCTAATTCCTTTGAGTATTTTTTAAGTTATTGTTTTAAATGATACTATTTGTCATCTCCAGTTATGCTTGTGAATTAATTTCATGTTAGGAATGTTAAACTTTTTTATTTTTTTCCTGATTACTTGTTCAGACTATCCCGTTCTTTATTATGTTGGATTTATTGTAATTTTGCTCATTGTTGATTGCTTGTTGACACCATTTGTGACATATATATTTTGAACCCTCCATGATAATTTTCAACTGATTCAGTTCCTTATTCAATAATTTCTCTAATTGTTTACTTTTGAAAATATATTAACATGATTTTATATTCTTGGTTAAGTCTAAGAAAATGAACCCGTTTTGGATAGATTTTGATTGAATGAGCACATAATTTTCTTGCGGTGGTAATTCTTTGATCCATTGATAGAGGGTTTTGAATATTTTCTACTTTTTCGTTTCCTTGACTGATTGCCTTGTCTTTTTCTTAATTTTGACAGCTTTTTCATTAATCTATTTTTGGTAGTTTCAGCCTAATTTGCGATTCTATTTTAATTCGGCCTATTAATTAAGGAAAATAACTTTTATATTGATTTACTAAATACTATATCTTCCACTTTTATTGTTTTTTACCTTTCACAATTCCTTTATTATAAAAAGGGAACCCTTTCTCTTATTTGGACACAGGTTGCTCACTACTTACTCTCTACCCTCTCTATATTCTATGCAAGAAACAAGAATTTTAAGCACCACTGTTTAAATAAATAAAACACTTTACTACTTTTTATTCGCACTTATCGTGGGAAATTGATAGTAAATTTTTCTGTGGTGATCCTTGTGGTTTTCTTATTATTGTTTCATTGACCATCAACTAGTAAGTCCTCTTATCAATGAAATTTAATTTTTTCATATGGAAGAATGTGGATAACTTGGAAAATGTGCTCCTGTATGTTGGAATAAGAATGATACTGCATGCTTTTGTGTTTCCGTCTGTGTTTGCTGCATGTGTGTTGTATAACTACCTATGTAAATAATAAATTTGGGAACTTCTTGGGGGCGGGGTTTATGTGTTTTATGTGCTACATAAATCACTTAGGCAAATTTTGAATTATGATTAATAACAAATTTATTTTGTCACCTAGATCTCTTCTTTTAGGAGTTTAATTAACTATCCGACGTTTTAAGCTCTAGCATGTTATTTTAACCAATGGCAAAATAATTAATGTTCAACGTCTGTATTTATTTTCCTGCATGATTTTTATTAATTGCTAACGTGTCAACATTATTTTTTTCAGCCTCTAAGAATTAATTTTCAATGTTTGAAAAATAGTTTCCTATAAAACAACTTTCGAAAAAATCAATTTCTAATAAAATTATTGTTCAGCATTTAAGTAATTACTTTGCAACATAAATTGATTCCCAGCATATTAAAACATATTTTCAGAATACAAAAAAATAAATTTCCAGTATTATTTTTTATTAATTTTCAGAAGTGCTTTCTTACAGATTAATTATTTTTAGTATTAGAATATAGTTTCATGACACTCTAAACATTTTTTGTAATTTACAACATGTTTTTTGCAAAATAAATTAATGGGTATCACTCCCCAATATATTTACTTTGACATATTTTAACAAATTTACGACACTGTTTTGAAATGGCTTAACAACTATCTTCCGTCAATAAATGATTATGTGACACCAAGATACCATAGCTATAGGTTTAAGTAAACAAAAGTAATTGTTTCTTTTAGCATGTTAACCACTTTAACCAACTCTTAATTAACCAAGAGACCTATTTGGGATTATTACGTGCTACATGTGGTCCAACGTGTATTGTTTGATGCTCTTCGAGTCCCACTAGTAAACCTAGCTTTATTTTTCTAGATCATAAATTCAAAATAACAAAGTTCGATGCCTCTTGGAGTATAGGTTGGGACGATAGGTATTCAAGAGACGTTAGCTTTATCCTTTCTTTTAGAATGCTTTTAGGTCTACAACCATCCTAGGTGGGGGTTGGTATTCATTCGAAAGTGATGATACCCAACATATATTACACGACGTATCACATTGTCACTTGTCTAAGAATCCGGCTACCGGATAATGGGTCGGATAATGATTAATAAGTTGGGGTTCTGATCCGAATGAAACCAAAAACATTTCCTTGGTTTGACTTTTAGAATTTATTCTTTTATTCACTTTACATGCTTATTTATTTTGGGTAATTAATTTATTATATAAGCAGTTCCTTTTGTTATAAATTCTGTCATTTCTCTCCCCCCACTTGTCTTATTTACATGTTTTATGATTTTATCACTTAGGTACTTGGTAGTTAAAATAATTAAATTACATGTTTTTTTATTCATGTTTTTTCACTTAGTAACATTTAATTTAATTAAATAAGTTACATTTATCTTATCACATAGAATTCCCACGTAAAGTACGAATTCGGCCGAAAACCACCTTTGTAGATCTCGGAAGGTGCCTAACACCTTCCTTTTGAGGTAATTTGAACCCTTACCTAAATTTCTGGTGAACCAAAACTAAACAATAAAATAGGTTCGTAGTTAGCCTAGAATGGTTCTCTAACGCACCTTAATACGTTAGGTGGCGACTCTTCACACCCCTTAATCAATCCAAAAGAGTAGTTATGTCGAATCTCGCTTTTCGTCAGAAAAATAGGGTGCGACACTTGCTACCTCAATGTTCAAAAAGTTCCCCTAACCCTTTCTGAAAATTCTGAAACCTTCTCATATTACCCTTTTAACATACCTAAACATAATTCAAGTGAAAAATTAATATTTCGATCACGAAAAGGTCAAAAATAAAATGACAAAAATTTTAAGGGTCTTACAAATATCACAGACTGTCTAACTTGGGAAGTATCCTCTTGCACTCTGAGGATCGATGAGAGATTGTTCAAGAAGTTTTAATTCATCTCATGGTGCTAAGGTCAAGGATAAGTAGGTTTAGGGTCCTATACTCATGCAAATCAAAGATGATGTGGGTCAACAAATAGTTATAGCCTTCGAGATTAGGGGAGATGGCATCTTGATATATCAAAGAAGGTTGTGTGTTCCTGAAGCAGATTGGTTGTGAAAATGAATTTTGATCGGAGCTCATGAGTCAATATATACAGTTCATCCGGGCTCGGCCAAGATGTATCATGACTTGAAGGAAGTTTACTGCTGGAATAATATGAAAAGAGATGTGGAAAATTTTATTACTAAGTGTATGATTTATCGGTAAGTCAAGGTTGAATATTTGAGGCCTGGTGGCACATCCCAAGATATAGAATTGCCCATATAGAAGTTGGATATGATTAATATGGATTTCATTATGAGTCTTCCCCGGTCTCAGAATCAGTATGATTCTATTTGGGTCATTATGGATAGAATAACCAAGCCTTCTTACTTCTTGCCTATGAGGACAAACTACTCAGGGGAGGATTATGCTAAGTTGTTCATTCCGGAGATAGTCAAGTTACATGGAGCATCGGTGTCCATCATTTTAGATCGAGGTACGCAGTTCTCTTCTCATTTTTGGCATCCTTTATAGAAAGGTTTGGGTACCCAGGTGAACTTTAGCATCGCTTTCCACCCTCAAATGTAGGGACAATCAGAACACACTATTCATACTCTGGAGGATATGCTAAGGGACTCTGTGATTGACTTTAAAGGTAGTTGGGTCGACTATTTTCTCGTATTGAGTTTGCTTATAATAATAGCTACCATTCTAACATACAGATGGCCCCTTTAAAGACCCCTTACGGTAGAAACTGCAACTCTCCTATTGGTTGGTTTGAGATGGGTGAGACTAGGTTGTTTGGCACTGACATAGTTCACTAGGCCATGAAGAAGGTGAAGGTGATTAGAGAAATACATAAGACTTTTTAAAGTCTCTAAAAGTCTTAGATGGATGTGAGATAAAGGGAGTTGGAGCTTGAAGTAAGTGATTGGGTATTCTTGAAGGTTTCCCCTATGAAAGGAATTAAAATATTTGGAAAAAAAGGAAGCTTGGTACCCTCTACTTTGGTCCATGACAGATTTTAAGAAGAGTTGGGAATGTCTCTTATGAATTGGAGTTACCAATGAGTTTGGCCTCTATTCACCCCGTTTTCCATGTATTTATGATGAAAAAGTCTGTGGGTGACCCTTTTTTGATAGTGCCTATTGAGGATGTGGGTGTTAAGAATTCATTGTCCTATGAGGAAGTTATGATTGAAATATTGGATAGGCAAGTTCTTAGGTTAAGGACTAAGGATGTGGCATCGATGAAGGTTCTTTGGAGAAATCAAAAGGTAGAAGAGGCTACATAGGAGTCTGAAGAAGATATGAAAGCCAAATACCCTTTTTCGTTTCCAACGTTAGATAAAAGTACTTAAGGTATGATTTTTTCCCCTATTGTCACATTTTAAAATTTTCCTTGGATTATAATGTGTTATTTCTATTATCGTGCTAAAAATGTCCTAATTCTTCATTCGGTGACGAATGATCCAAGAAGGGGGGGGGATAATGTAAGACTCCATAAAATTTCGATCATATTATTTTTTACCCTTTCATATGTGTAACATTAATTTTTGACTTAAATTATGATAAAGGATGTTAAAAGGGTATTTTGAAAAAGTTTTAAAATTTTTAGAAGGGGTTCAGAGTTATATTAGGATCTCGCAGTAGTGAGGGTCTATGATAGTGGTATGCTATACCACTTATCCTCCGCGATAGAAGTGTGGAATGTTGGCTTGTCACCGTGATAGCAACATGCCACATTACTATGTTATTTTCATCTAGTTTTGTTTTTTCACTTGGAGGAAAGGGCATTTTGATCCTTTACCCCTTAGACAACTTATAAACACCTAAATGAACTATTTCCTTCAGTTATCAAGGTAAAACATTGGTTTTCACCTTTTTAACTCCAAGTCAAGAAATTTCAAGGGTTTTACAAGGATTTCATCATTTGAGCTCTAAATTCCAATTCCTCTTCGATTTCATCGATAATTCAGGCATGTTACTCATTCCTTAACTTGTATTGTACATTGTGGCATAAATTTATTCAATATTCAGGTATTTTGAATGAAGGGTTTGAAATTAGTTTTAGGGTTCTCGGTTGTTAACACTTGAATTATTTTTCCCTTGTTTTTAATGTACTGTTCATGCTTTAATTGATGGTTTTTGTAGCTGAATTGGAGCATTATTATAATGGTTCAAATGGGTGACATGGGTTTCATCAAATTGATGAATTTTTGGCTTGGTAATGAAATTTATCTCAACCCACTTTATATTCATGATTTTTAATATGGATATTTATATAATGTAACTTCTCTTTTGAAAATATTGCAGTGCATTTAAGGATAAATGATAAAAAGAATTTGGATGTCCTTGGTGGCTATAGTTTTAGATTTTAAACTAGTAATTGGAGTTAATTTAGTTAATTGAACTGGTTTGGCATAAATAGAATAGCTTGCAAACATATTGGTAGAACGATACCAAGTTGGAAAATGCCTTAATATAAGACTTCACAGTTAATGGTTGGTTTATGTGCAAACTGTTTTAACTTGGGTTTAAAGTGAATTGTGTAGCTCACCTGAAGGTGGAGTCCCGGGGAGGGGGGGACCAACACTGGAAACCACATTTACCGATGTTGGGGGGGGGGTCTATATGATTATGTGTCTAGATACACATTATATTTTGGAAATCTGTCACCTTAGTATCTTTAGCCATTCCTCGGTACATGCGGCTAACATTGACTGGGGCCCTTCCAGTAGGGAAGCCAGACCCATAGCTCGTGGGTGCCTGGAATGACAGAGCGAGATATATAGTTCAGGATAATATTTTAAACTATCATATTTCATGACCCTTGTCCTTATCCCGATATCCTATATATATTTATAAATGTTATGCATGTGGTTTATGACTAGATTTGGGTAAATGCATTATTTCATCCCTTTTTCCTAAGTTACACGCTAGTGCTCGCCCTACTGACCATCCATGAATGATGCATCATTTCATGATTTAGGTGTTGAGGACTTTTTTGTTGCTCCTATGTAGTGTTAGATGGTTTGGTACTTCTGTTGATCAGTTGCGAAGTGGTGAGCCTCCATTTTTTGGAAGGCCCTGTCATTTCATTGGGTTTCTTTTATCATTCTAGTATTTTATGTATTTTATTTTTCAGAGTCGGGGGCATGTCCCGATTTAGTTGGTATTCTTAGATTAGAGGATTTCGTCGACATGATTAGGATATTCTTGATATCTTTGACTCTTTGGATTTTTCTTTGGTTTTATATATCTTTCATTGATTTGGTTGACTTTCTCTATTTATCTTTTATTGTTCTCTTGAGGTAAGGTTAAAGGATTTTTCTCCACCCAGGGTGGGCTTGAGATACCCGTCTGGCTAGGCCTGAGTTCGGGTCGTGACACAATGATCCCTCAACTATGCATCTCAGCTTTCTCAAATTTGGCATGCTTCTCATTACATGTACATGCCTCAATTTAAAATTTTTGAAAATTGAACAAGGTAACTTCAACACTCCATGAAATCGGTTAAAAATGAAATTTTTAAGATTCCATAGATCAGCTACGAATAGAGGAATTAAATCAGCAGTTGTTCGAGCAGAAAAGTATCTCATATGAATTAGATTTTTTAATTAAATAGGAAAGCTATCACCTATGTTGATGGTTCCAAAATCAACACTTTAACAAGTTTGAATTTGTTAAAGATAAAGGATATATCACGTACCATCGTTATATAATGTCACGACCCGAGGCTACCCCTTAGTCGCGACACGGTGCTTAAGGTCGCATACGACCCCAAGCTAACCCATGATCTGGTATCTGTTGTGATCACTGAATAAAATAATAGTAATATAACATGTGCAAGAGATAAGCTGATAAGGTAATGTCAATTTGAAATACTGAAATACATAAAAAAATGACATGTCTAGAATATCTAATAAACACTAAAAACTAGACTATCTGTCTGAAAGCCTCTAAACATACGAAGTTGATGGGACAAGCCCCCAACAACTCTAACTGAACTGAACATAAATAAATATTAAAATAACAGGAATAACATGTCACGTCCTCGATAGATAAGGACTCACCAGCACTGCTGCGGAAAACTGCTGAGCTGTCTAGGGGTGATTGGGAAACTGTGCATCTGAACCTATGTTATAAGACAACATAACACAATAGAAAAGTATACGTTCAATACTTTGAATGTACTGGTACGTGAGGTAAGGACTAACTAAAATACATATGGCAACTAAACATGGGGGAATAAACATGTAAAACTGAGAATGCATGACCAAGCATAATCATATACTGAAATATTCTGAATAATTGAATAACCAATGTCTGAATAATTGAAAAACTGTTATCTGTATACTTGGTCATGCAAACATGAATTGTTATACTCTGAATACTGAACCAAGACTGTGGGAGCTAGTTATAACCGACATGCCCCAATCTGAGCTATTGAGGTCTAATTTGTAACCCCAGTTGGAAGGGTGGTGGTACCTTTCTAGGGGTACCAACACATGATTGACGATGTGGATCCATAAGGATGATGTCCCAAAGGATGAGCATATCATGCCTAATTGATGAGGCACCCCTAAAAATATACGGTGGCACCGTAGGTCTAGAACCTAGGGACTGCTACTAGCGCCTCATGCCTAATTGATGGGGGAGACGTCATCCCTACGTTAACTCGATGCTAAGTATTACTCCCAACTAAATAACATTGGTGTTATTAGTCATTTATCATGTCATGGTTGTATTCGTAAGTGCTCAGCATGAACATGATGTTCTGAATATGATAATTAAACCATGCTCTGATTGACTTGTTACTTGAAAATAGAAACATATTAAAACACATAGGTATCAGGTGTTCATAACCCTCCAACACAAAATGATACAGAAATAGAATAACAATATTTAAAATAGTGATATAAAGTCATAGTTCAAAAACCCAAAACATAAGACATTTAAATGAATTAGTGAGAAACATGAATTTGATCATGGGAATGTGTTAAACTTGAGAGGACAACATATTTTCATGGTTTAATTCATAATTTTATGATGTAGCATGAAATGACTTGAATATGACATGGGTAACTGAAAATTAAACCATGAAATAACCTAATTTACATGGGAAAACATGTTGACATGGATTGAATTCAGATTTCTAAGAAGACATAGATTAAATTTATGATTTACATGGATAATTTCATAAAAAAATTTTAAAAACTCATACTTGAAAAATAGGGGATTTTTGGACTCAATTGGGACTCAATGGATGGAAGGAATCCATTGATGAATACCCCACATACCTGTAGTAGAAGCTTTAGGGAAGAATCCTTATAATTGTTTTTTCCTCTAAGAAACCCTAGTTGTTGTTCATGAGTATGAGGGAGGAGATTAAAGTGTTAAGTGTTTGTTTTTTTATAGAAAATAGGCTTATTTGAGGGTTATATGTCGTGGGTAGAAGTTATAAGAAGGAAAAAAACCAAAAATACCCCTTAGAAATTGTCTGAAAGTCATCCCGACGAGTTTGGGTATGACTTATAAATTCTGGGTATTTGGGTCGTACCTTGAGTCGTCATCAAGAACCCAAATTTTGACCCCTACTGTTGTGGGTATGACTCCTTCTGACAAATCGTATGGTCTACTTATGAGTCGTATGATTGAGTCGTACCCTATTGGAAGCTTTAACAATGCTTCAGTAATTTGACCATAACTTTTCACCCTAATATTGGATTAAGGCAAAATTATTATAGTTGGAAATCTAATTAAATTATCTATCTATTGATGGGTCTTTAGCTTATAAATTCTTAGTAGAATAAAAGTTATGCTCATTTAAATATGACTATAGTTGTATTCTTCATAAGAAATTAATTGCTAAGGAATGTTTCGACTTGTTCATAAGCTAGGAGTTATTTGAGGACTTAATATATGTCTAAGTAACTTATAAATATATCAAAACATGAGGCCTGATTCCTTGATCCTTCATTGATTTGGTGATCAAAACACATTATCTCGTAACCTGGACAGAACTCATCTCACCTCACATTGATTTGGTTACGACTGAGCATGTATGACTTGTATGATCACCTTATGACTTCTAAGGCTTAAGTCATACCTTAAATATAATATCACCCATCACACACTATCATGGGTACGAGTTGAACATACAACTCGTATGATGTCCGTACGACTCAAAGGCATGAGTCATATATTGTATAGTGACTTCAAAACACGGGGTATTACATGTAATATTAATGATGTAGTTGTATTTCACCTCATGCTCAACATGATAAATTACACCTAAAATATATACACAAATCTAAATGCTATAGGTCAAGAGTAGATCCCTGAGATTATGCCTTTTACCTATAATATTTGAATATGTATATCTGACACAATATCTAATAAGTGATATGCTCTCTGACAAATATCTTGACATTGGTATACTATCTGACTATCTTGACACTCTCCCTCAAGTTGGAGCATACATGTCATATACTCCGATCTTGCTACAAATGTATCCAATCTGAGCTCCTCTAAGGGACATAGAATATCTACCAATTGGTCATTTGAACCGACAAAGTTGGTGGCACTGCATCCAGACTTAATTTTATACCTAATAAATGACAATCCACCTCTATATGTTTTTTTTTTCATTTTAAAGATGGATTTGATGCAATATTCAGGGCAACCTGATTGTCACATATAGGCTTTATCTGTTTGAATTCAACACATTTTAACACTTGAAGAAGTTGTTTTATACAAATAAGCTCGCATATAGCAAGGGTCATATCTTGATATTTAGATTTTGTACTAGATCTGGAAACAAGATCTTGCTTCTTACTTCTTAAAGAAATTAAATTGCCTCCAATCATAATGCAATACCAAGAAGTAGAGCATCTATCTATCAGAGAACCTGTCCAATACACAGAGAATATCTGACAATGTTTGTGTGACCTTTGTCTTCATATAACAATCCTTGTCCTAGATCTTTTTTATGTATCTGAGGATGCAAATTACTGCATCCCAATGATCTTTACATGGAGCTTGGAGAAACTGAATAACCATACTTAGTTCAAATGAAATATCCAAGTGTGTGATAGTGAGATAATTCAATTTACTGACAGTCTTTTATATCTACTAGGATCTTTCAGTGGCTCCCCTTTTTTAGGGACGAGTTTGATGTTTGGATCCATAGGAGTGTCAATAATTTTGCAATTTAACATGCATGTCTCTTCTAATATGTCCAAAGCACATTTTCTTTGTGAGATAGCAATACTTATCTTGTATTGTGCTACCTCAATTCCCAAAAAGTACTTACTTCCCCAAATTTTTGACTTAAAAGTGACTGAACAAATGTTGCTTTAGCTGTAATATTGTAACAAACCAAAAAGTCATTCTTAATATCTAAATGATGAAACAACCAATAATGCATTGCTTCCGAGGAGATAAGCATTCCGACAGATGCAATTTTGGAAAATAAAGAGAATATGTCACCATATTCAAGACCATAAATCTAGGTGTACCCTTGGCAACAAAGCAAACTTTCAATCGATCAATTGTTCCATCCAAAACCATTTTTATTAGATAGATCCATCAAATTCCAACATAGACTTCTCCTTCGACAACGGGACCACTTCCCAAGTGTTATTGGTCTATAAAACATTCATTTTTTTGATTTTAACATTTCTCCACCCTGGATGTTCTGATGCTTCACTAACAGTCTTTGGTATAAGTACATTAGATAGGGTAGATACAAAGGTATAATATAATGGGGACAACCGATGATAACTTAAACAGTTATATCTCTTTGGTTTTTTATTTCAAGTAGTATGTATACCTTTGTGTATGGTAATTGGTGGGGTCACTACATATGATGAAGGCATGATGAAAGTAGGCGACGAAGGAGCAAGAGATGAGTCATTGAGAGATACCAATGTATCAGGACTAAATGTAGTGCTATAATTATAATTATTAAGAGGACAAGCACGTCAGGTGTATACTTGAAGAGAAGGAGCGGTTTAAGGGTTTTCTGAAATATTGACCTGTTGTAGAGAAAGTATGGGTACTGGAAAAACTTGAGGAATCAAACTAAAATATAAAGATGTTTCAAAAAATGTCACATCTCTACTGATAAAATATTTATTTGTTTTTGGATCATAACATTTGTAACCTTTTCGGTGACGTGACATACTTAATTGGTTTCGATTGGAGTTTGTCATTTCTAATACTTTGACCATGGACAAAGCAAATACATCCAAACACTCTCAAATATAGATGATAAGTATTTTGACATGGAAAGAGAATTGAGTGGGGACTTTGTTGTTACAACACAGTGAAGGGCATTCTATTGATCAAATAACAAGTAGCAAAAATAACATCCCCCCCCCAAAACAAAAGAGGAATGTGATAATGTGTGAGTAAAGTAAGAGTGATTTTGATGATATTCCTATTTTTATGTTCGACGACTCTACTTTGTTAAGAAGTATACACATAAGAAGTATACACATAAGAAGTCTGATGAGTTAGTTCTTGAGACAACATAAAACTAGCAAAGGAAGAAGATAAGTACTTCTTGGCATTATCATCGTATAATACATTTATTGAAACACCAAAGTGATTTTTTATCTCGGCACAAAATTTTTAAAAAGTAAAGAATACTTCAGAATGATTTTCATTGAATATACCGATGTGCAACGTGAAAATTCATCAATAAAGGTAATAAAATACTGAAATCCTAAACTTGAAAGACATGACTATGGCCCCATCTATCTGAGTGAACAATGTCAAATATATATGTGGCCCTATTATTTTCTCTTTTGGGAAATCAAGTGTGACTATATTTCCTAAGTTGGCAAGACTCACATTCAAAAGAAGACAAAGTAGAAAGACTAGGAACTAATTTCTAAGAGGATGACTATAACGACCGTGGAGAAGATCAATTAAGGTAGAATAAGTGAAGTCAACTGGTTGTGGTGATTTTTACATGTGATACAGTCCCTGTGACTCATATCATATTCCAATCGTCTTCTCTGTTCTCCGATCCTACACAATAGTAGAGTTAGCTAAAAAAGTGACACCACAATTGAGGTGTTTGGTTAATTTTCTTAAAAAAATCAAATTAAATAGACATCTAAGAGCAAATAAAATTGAGTTTAAGAAAATAGAGGGAAGAAGTTGCACGTCCCCTATCCTTTTACTGTGGTTCCTGATCCATTAACAAGGGTAAATACGGAGAGGGTTGTGGAATGAATAAGATTTAAGAAAAGATTTTAATTACTAGAGATATGGTTAGATGTACCAGAATGCAATATCCATGGACAAGTGAGTGAAGACCTGGTTGGACAAACAAAGAAATTACCAGTTTGTGGGGTGCTAGATAAAGGTGATTATTGTGTAGCCGCTTGATGATGTGAGTAATCATTATAACCTACTCCAGACAAAGTAATAGAGTTGGAAATTTGACCCTTTATATCTTTATGGATCTGAACCATGTGGGTTGTACTACGATTGTTAGTATGTTATGGTCGAACATGGAATTTCCAACAAGTTTGTCAAGTATTGCCTGGCTTGTTGCAATAGTTGCAACAGGGTTTAAAGTTTCTAATGTTTCTTCTTTGTTGGACATTTTGTTCCTGTGAATTTTTATTTCTCATAGCTAATTAAGATGTCTCAACGTTATTGGCATCATTTTTTTAGAACCAATACACAACAATTGAGATAAAATAACGATTAAGAAAGAAACTAATGAACTTGCTAAGATATGATCCCTTATAGGACTCAAATCATATTGAATCCTTTAGTTCTACAACTATAAATAACTTATATTTTTGTTGTTTTTATGTGGTGATACTTTCAGAAAGTGGCATGATAGAATAAAACTGATCTTTTAAGATATCAATCTGTCCTAAATAACTTTCCATATCTTGATTATTCTGCTGAAGTTGGAGAAAGTCTGAGACAACCTTGTATATACGTTGTATGTCATTCGTATACAATGTCTTAGCTTTAGTCCAAACTTTATAGCAAGTTTTATAGAATTGAAATAAATTGAGTAATTTAGGATCCAAAGAATTTTACAAAAGATTGCATAATTAAGCATCAATTCGAGTCCGCTTAGTCCTTTCACTAGCAATAATATCACCAGTATTTTTAACTAAATGATCCTCATATCCTTATCCTAAAACCACATCTCAACAAATGAAGAACATGGTATGTAATTATTACTATCTTCCAATTTCATGGTAGATATAACAGGAGGACTTGAAATAGAGGAAAACATGGATTTGACATCACTTGAAGATTCAATTTTCTCTGATACATCAGTTAGAGATTCACCTTTCTCTGACATTACAGCTTCAACAACTAAATAAAATATAAAAAATGAGTGTTTGTTTTTAATAAAGAACAAAATGAGGATAAATTTTAGAAATGAGTTACAAAAAGGAAAAGTTTTTGGTTAAAAGAACTCAAACAGAGGAAAAAGAAGAACAAGGCTCCTCTTGATGACTGCAAATATGGTAGAAACTATTTCGGATCTGAACTAAACAAGAACTTCGCCAAAAAGAGGAAGAAACACCTGATGAAGATGACTGTTTTTGCAGTTTTTTGGTTGTTGAAAGTTATAGGAGAGATAGTTAAGATTAAAATGAATGATTCACCCTCACAAACTCAAAATGAAAGTTTGAGATGGCTGGGAAAACGTGTAGGAAGTGTTGCTAGTAAACAAAGATGCAAAAATAGTTATTGAGAAATATATGAGATCAGTCACCCAAAAAGGCAACTTG
Organism: Capsicum pubescens; assembly: GCA_030864215.1. Lineage (NCBI taxonomy): Eukaryota > Viridiplantae > Streptophyta > Magnoliopsida > Solanales > Solanaceae > Capsicum > Capsicum pubescens. The sequence goes on from CM061548.1 coordinate 321,568,923, forward strand.
AGCCTCTACAAAGACAGTAGGAGGATCTAATACCATATTAATGATGTATTTGTATTTCACCTCATACTCTAAATGATAGATTACACCTAGAATATATACACAAAGCTAGACACAAAAGGTCAAGAGCAGATCCCTGAGATCATGCCTTTTATCTATAATATTTGACTTTTTTAAAAAATAATTTTTTGTGGCTTTGCAGCCATTTTATTGATTCAAAACAAAAATAAAATATTCCGTCCAAAGACCAAAATGTACCAAATCTGAGTATTGTTGGGAACCCGACCCACTTTCCTAATTGCCCTATCTATATAATTGTCCTTTTGTTATCTTGCTCAAAATTTATTGTCTCATCTCCATTGTGCTACCTTATTATTGCCTTCTAAATGCCCAGCTGATCTTTGTTTTCTTTTGGATGATAACTGTTGTTCCTATCTTCTCAAAACACCAAGGTACTTGTTGACTATCTTTCATTTGTCTTCTTTTTCTTCTTCTAATATTTGCATCCATTTTAGGTTGTGATGTTAGAGTTGTAATACCCCTCTATGTCCTTTTAGGTAAGCAGTGAAGTAACCATTGCTGATTTGAGCTTGCGACTACCCTTCTATGCTGATGGATCAAGCCGATGCAAATCTTCTTTGTTTTTGTTGATTTCTTCTGTGAGCTAACTTTCTTATCTGATTTAGAAGCTTTAGTCTTCCTTAGTATAGGACTAGGAATGTTGCAATTATCTTTGCTTCTCAGAATCTACATCATGCCTGCATTGTATTGGCCAAACTCTCTGTACATTCGTCTTTATCCATGTAGTTCTAATTCTCAGATTAGGGATCTGTTTGATTTCCATGTTTATGATCTTTCTAATATCTACTGGTAACTGTTGTATTGTGTGGATGATTGTTGTCTCTTCTGATTGAAATGCTAGTTTAGCCAATGCATCTGCTAACTTGTTCCCTTCCCTGTATATGTGGTTAATTGTAGAATTAATATTGATCATTATAGTTCTAATTTCCTCAACTGCTTCAGTCAATTCCCATGGTATAGTCCACATCTTTCTAATGAAATTAACTATCATTAAGGAATGTGTCTCAATTTCCACTTCTGTAATATCTGTTGCAGCATAATATTTAACTACTTTCAAGATGGCTGTCATTTCTGCAACTATGTTTTTGGTAATTCCTAGCTTCCCAGATTGTGCATATATAACAGAACCATCATCTCTTCTCAGAACAAAACCATAAGCAGCCTGTCCTGGATTGCCCTTTGCTGCCCCATCTGTGTTGCATTTCATTCTACTAGGCTTAGGTAGCATCCACTTAACTACATAGTTATACAGTCTTGGTTTGTACCTCCCTAACTTAGTCACCAAATCATCCCAATTGCTTCATATGTCCATTATCCAAGGTAATTTAACTCTAAGTATCTTCTTTATTAAAGTTAAAAACCTGTTGATTCATGTTTTTTATTTCTTGTTCTTCTCCATGCTTGCTCTTATTTCTTCTTTTCCATAAAACCCATATTATAATTTCTAGGATTTCTTTGAAAACCTGCTGCAACTTTGGTGGGGCTTCCTTAAACCACCAGGTTTTACGTACATGAGTCAGTTGTGTTCTCTGCATATCAATACCTGCAAAATCAAAAAACTGCTTCCATAGTTGTGAGTCTATGGTAGCCGTTAGAAATAAATTCTCTATTGTTTCTTGCTTATAGTTTTCATAGAACCAACATCTTGACACCATGCTTATCCTCATTCTAGCAATGTTGTCATCAGTAGCAATCCTACCTTTCTATGCTCTCCACAGAAAAAAACATATTTGTGTTGGTAATGCTTTATTCCAAATGTTGTGATAGTCATCCTTTTCTCTTCTTTTACTTCTCAAAAGTTCATATGCATCTTTAACTGTGAACTTTCCATCTGTATTTGACATCCACCATGCTTTATCTCCTCCATCTTCACCTTTTTCAGGCCTGATGTTATCTATTATGTGTTGTACCATGTCCCTTGAAATATATTTTTTCAACTTGTCCTCATTCCATTCCTCTTCCTCTGTCAAACACTGCTTGAATTCAATTTCTTCTTCTGTATCATTTCCTTCTTCCAGAAAGTATAAGGCACCTAATTTGGTCCAATTATCAAACCAGAAACTAATCCCTCCAGTGTTGACTTGCCAATAGATGTTGTGTTCAATCCTCTCTCTGACCTGCAACATTTTTCTCCATATTCGAGAAACTCCAAAACCTTGTGCAATTACTGGATGTTTTTCTTACAATATTTATTCCACATATAATGACTCCATAAAGATCCACTAGATATTCTGAAATTCCACCACAATTTTGCAAACAATGCTTCTGAAACTATATGTAATGACCTAAAGCCAATTCCTCCTTCCTTTCTGGGATAACATAATTCATTCCAAGCAACCTAGTGTTTCCCTTTTGTGCCACTAGTTTTCCCCCACAAGAATTTTGCCATCAATTTATGTATCTATTCTACTACTCCTTTTGGAGGACTTATCGCAGACATCAAGTATATTGACATTGATTGTAACACATTACATATAAGAAGATACCTTCCTCCATAAGTCAATAATTTACTATGCCATGATAAAATTCTCTTTACAATTTTATTGACTATTTCCTCAAAGTATATATTCTTTTCCCTTCCATAATAAATTAGACAACATAGGTAAGTGAATGGGAATATCCCAATAGATATACCAGTTAACCTTCTAAGCTTATGCTTATAACTCTTAGAAAGATTAATTAGCTGTCCAGAGACTTTCTCATACCTCTGCAACACTCCCATAATTTTCTTCACTGATTTCTTGTGCCCTGAACAAAAGAGAATTGTGTCATCTGCATAGGATAGGTGATTAATCCTTTCACTCCACTTCGGCAAACCAAACCCTATAAACTCTTGATCCTCATTCAAGATATTCAAACCTATAATATTTGACTATATATCCGACACAATATTTAATAATTAATATACTCTCCGACAAATATCTTTATATTGGTATGCTATCTGACTATCTTGACAGACAATAATCATCACAACTGGCATTGAATAGTAAAGAACGAACACTTGATCCAGACCGCTGCCACTGAGATAAGTCATCCCATTTAGAATATATGCACAAACTGTATACCCCGGCCTTTTCAAGATAAGAAATGGAATCCCCACCATGATCTCTGTTCAAACAAAAAGTATGAAAATGAGAACTGTGATAAAGGTTATACTATAGTAAACTCAGTATATTTTATTTTACCTATGGATTCAGAGAAGGAAATCATCTTGTTTGACCTTTTCTACACAGAATTCATGAAACACATCATGAATACGACACATTTTCAATTTTCCATTGGATCTCTTCTCCATATCTTTTACAAAATTTCATCTAATAAGATCTTTCAGGTAATATTGGGCAACATCTTCTGATCCCTTTTCCTTACCGTCTTCTTTTATGAATCCTTGCGCAAACCACAACCGTAACAATATTGAGACAGGGATATCTTTACCCCTCAAAAATCCTCCAAAATAGAGAAAACAAGGTTTTAGATGGTGCTGTAAATTCTTGTAACTGAATCCAATTATAGACATGCTCTGTTCTGTGCTCCCAATGTTGTGTGAACTAAGACTTTTCAACTTCTTTCCAACAATCTGCTTTCTTCTTTTTCTCTTTGAGAAAAACTTTTTGCTATTTGTAATCCCACTTCTGCTAGTTCAGATGGGAAGGTTCCATGAAACAACTCTTCCTGTAGTTACTTCCAACTCTCATCATTTGTGTGTAAACACAGATGATAGGGCTCGCTATTACATTTAGCATAATTGGTCCTCATTGTTAGAATAATTCTACTCATATTTTTAGAACCTGGAAAGCACATGTGAAAATAGTCCCATGTGGTTGTATCCCACACATCATCAATGAGAATTAAGAATCTTTGGGTCAACAAAACATGACGCAACTCAGTAGCTAACTGATCATCTCTTTTTTTGGTGCAATCAACAGGCTCAAGAACGTCATTCAAAGTAAAAGTCAACTATAGGATCATTGTAAATCTTCTTTGCAATAGTGGTTTTGCTGTTTCCAAGCAGACCAAATATCGAGATAATATCCAATTGATGCGATCCTCCAAGTAGCTGCATTATTTATTTTTCCACCACATCTTGAAAACCCACCATTTATTCATTTGCTCCTAGAGTATCAGCTGATAATGATGGCACAATATAAGTGGAACCTTCTGCAACTCGGTTCACATCAATCTTCCCCCTTTTGTGGTTCTCACCAACATCTTTATTGACAAGCTTAATATTCTCAACAACTTCAGATATCCAATAAGCTTTGTACATCTGTAAGTAAGAACAGGACAAACAAGTGTCGATGGCATACTTAGCTTTGTATGGCATTTCAGCAGGTCTGGTTATAAGACCACAAATTTCATCATGCTCATCATAGATTTCTTCCAAATGATCAAAAAATAATCTTAGACTCGATAATCCCTCCTTGACTAATACAATCGGACGCTTCAGTTTGGTAATTAGGTCAAGATTAGAATGTAATAGCTCCTCCAACTTTCCCAAGAAACAAGTGAGAAATCTTAATCCATTGTCTTGGGAAGTTAAGCCTTGTCAATTTATGAAATTCACAAGTAACAGTTTTGACTTTTGCCTTAACAAAATTAAACGCTTTTTGACATCACAGAGATATAATAGGTGGAACCAAGAATGACCCTCACCATTGACGAAAAAGAAAATGACATTTTTTCCCATAGGTGACATTTTGAACACGTTTCATAAGGTCTTTGAGTTCTCAATGCATAGTGCACGACTTAAAAATATCAACAAGGACTTTCAGTTTCTCATGAACTACTGGGATTTGATTCCTCACGATTGGGATCACGTCACCCTAAGAATGCCGATGGTCCTATAACATGATAAGGCATTTCAGTTCTGTCACAATAATATAGGAGGCTGATTCATCCAGCAGCTGAAAGAATAGGTCTGTAATCTCTGCATTTACAGACCTGGTCTCTTTTAGGAAATCAAATATTGTAAAACTCATATCTCTAGAGCTGATCGTATCCATGAAACTTTCATAACTACAAGTGCTAATTAATGTTCCCTTGTGGGCATCCACTTTAGCATGCATTTAGAAACGGTTGGTGTAATATACCACAAATTACAATAGTTACAGTTGAAATAATAAAATGAACAAAAATTGAAGAAAATAGATAATCTTCTTTTTGGCTGAGGCGCATATATCTCGCTCTCTTTAAGGAGATTCAGGCCCACTGCGGCATAATCTACACCGATCCAGCAGTATATATTGTGACTTGTCCCTTCAGGATACAACAGCCCATCAACGACGTACAACTCAAACAACTCCGGATTAGTTAAAGAGTCAAAGCTCTACCATAAGAATACCTTCCTTAAACATATATTTACTCTCTTTGTATAGTTAATATAGTTAAAGACTTAGAATATTTTTTTTGTCTCAACTCTTTCTTTCACTAATATAAATACTCTTCTTTGTACAGTGAATATAGTTGTAAACTTAGAATTATTTTTTGTCTCAACTCTCTCTTTCACTACTACACACTATAATTTTTTTCACACTTATCATATTGTCTTGTACATGCAAGACTACCTCTATTTATAGGTGAGGTATTCATCCTTGTATTAAATAGGAAGAATAAAGAGGGGTAGTAAAGAAAAAAGATCAATAGTCTTTAGGTTACAAGAGTTACAAGAAACTAATGACACTAATGGCCATGAGAGTTATAGCAAAATAATGAGAGAAGTTACAAATTACTAAAGGTCGCATTCTACCACCATTAACAATTACAGTAATGTGGGTAGATGAATAGTCTTATTGTTACATATGTTACATGCAACTAATGACCATGAAGTTACAACAACTAATGGTCATATGAGTTACAAGACATAATGAGGTAGATTATGAACAAATAAAGTGTTGGAAGTTACAAGAGTTATCAAAATATAATGACACCCCTTTCTCCACTTTATGTCCATAAATTATCATGCAAATTAAGATTTTAATATTAAAATGCATAATAACACCAACAGAAACCATTCGAGTCCAATTTGCCAAGCTTTACCATATGTTTCCCAAGAAGACCCATGAGAAAGACAAGGAAAATAAGCTCTTCATGAGCATTTTCCACTAGATCCACAAATTCAGTTTCCAGAATGGCTTTGTGCTTTAGTTGATCTGGCAACTCCGCGTCACGATTAGCATGAAAGACACAGCTAAAAGTTAAAGCAAAAGACTGACCTACCAACTTTTGCTGCTTTGCGAAGACTCTTATATGACAAGCGGATAGCAGCTTCGACCTCAATCGTTAAAGTTCCAATTTCTGACAGGAGATTATTTTGCTTCTTGCATTCAATGTACTGGATAGTGGGATCAACAAGAAATGTTACCAAGAGCAGCACACTGTGGTAAAAACTTTTAAGCTTATCTGTATCAGTAAGTTTCAGATTAGCTACATCCTTTACTAACAGATTTCGAAAATATATTCATGAAACCCCAGGAAACCTTATCCATTGTTAGGCTATCAGAAGAGAGCCACGTCTTTGTGGATTTCAGCTTTGTGACATAAGAATCAATGACCTCAAAGTGAGTAGGAAGAAAGTTCAGCGGATATATCACGGGTTGATGAGGTGTTGATGAGGCAGAAAAGAATGGGCAAACCTGTCGAATCACTGCCTTAATAAACTAAAACTTAAGAAGCAATTGAAAATGCAAGAGATTAATTTTCCCGGTCAATTCTCCTTCCTCTGAATCAAGAGAAAGAGAAGTAATGAATGAGTCTGCTTCGGTGGTCACAGATGGAACTAAGGACAATACATGTGGCACATCTACCTTCTCAGACTCGATCTCATGAAGTAAATCAGATATTTCCCCTGTGCTTATTTCATCCACGAAACTTTCACAACTACAGGTGCTAATTAATGTAACCTTGTGGGAAGTCACTTCAGCATGCATTAAGAGATCATCTGTTTTGTCAAGCTTTGTCGTGTGTTGCTTGAGAAGATCCATGAGAAAGCCTCTAGGAAAATAATCTCTTCATGAGCATTTTCACCAGATCCAACAATTCAGTTTCCAGAATGGCTTTGTGTTTTAGTTGATCTGTCAACATCCCTTCACACTAGATTAACTTGAAAGACAGTCAAAAGTTGAAGCAAAAGACTGACTTTCCTACTTTTGTTGTTGTCCAAAGCATCCTCATACGATAAACGGATAGCAACTTCGGCCTCAATCACTAGTTCTATTTTCTTCAAGAGATCATTTTGCTTCTTGCATTTAATCTACTGAATTAGGGGATCAATAAGTGTTACCAAGAGATGCAACCTGTGGTAAAAACTGTTAACTTTATCTGTATCAGTAAGTTCCAGATTGGCTTCTGCCTTTAGTAGCAGATCTTCAAAAATATATTCATGAAACTCCATGGAAGAAAGAATCGATGGCCTCAACATAAGTAGGAAGAAAGTTCAGCAGATATATCACAGGATGAACTGTTGTTGATTAGGCAGAAATGAAGGGACAGATTTGTTGAATCACTTCCCTAATAAACTTAAATTTAAGATGTAACTGAAAATGCAAGAGATTAATTTTCCTAGCTAATTCTCCATCCTATGAATCACAAGAAAGAGAATTAGTGAATGACTCCACTTCGGTGGTCACAGATAGAATAAAGGTTAAGACATCAGTCAGCTGAGTCTACTCTTTGCACTGCTCAATGAATCCGTGGGGAACCTTTTTATGAAACTCAATTCTTCTTGAAAAAAGTCCATCTTGGACTCTGGTAACCTTAGTTTATGAAACAGACTGATCTCTACCCTGAGATACTTAAACTTCACGTGCAAATTAAGAAACATATGGTCTACTTCAGCACTATTGTTCTCCGAATCCATGTCACACAAGGATTAGATCACAATTGCTGCCTCAATGCCGAAAACTTCTAGAATTGATAGCAATAAACTCAATTCTTGGTGCTGAAAGTCTTCATGGCGAGCTAATATATTGTGAAATTCAGAGGTGAAAAAGTCCACCTTGGAGACACTGCAATCGATCGAAAAAAGCATCGTTCAAGCTGGGATCACGACTTTTAACCTCTTCCAGATCATATATGATAGACTCAGTAAAATTCCAAACAAGACACTGATGATAGGATAGATCCTTAAGACTACCATGTATACTTGTAGCTTTTGGAACTGAGGAATGTGACTCTTTCATGACACTGATATAAAGCTTCCTTCATTTAGGCCTAATAGGATGTTTCCTTTACACCAATTTTGAAAACTTGGATTCAAAGTCAGGATCATGCATCTCATCTCCCTCGCAACTAGGCCTCCAACACAAGATAGATAGTTAATCTATAGATAGTTAAGCTATAGCGTTAGCTATATCCTCAGAGAGAGTGAAGAGATGCTTTATTTTCTTATTCTAATATTGCACAGTTTTGCAGTAAACATAAGGAAGACTCCCAAATGCTTTAACTTTTGTAAAGAGTTCAAAATTTCATAGACTTTCAGTTCAGGAACAACATTAATGCAAGCTATTGCGACTGTTGGGTTCAAAGTATATGAAAAGTGTGAATGGAAAATGGAGGAACCCAAGTGGAAGGAAAAATAGAGAAGAAAACACTAAAATGGAAAGTGCACTCTAAAATGGAAAGTCTACTATTTCTCCCACATTGGAGGAAGAATGTGACTTTCAAGTGTTTATATTAAGAACACTTATCTCACTTGGTAAGTGAGGCAAGAAATAAGATATGCCTTGCGTCGTCGTTGCTCGCTCGGCTTCAGCTTCGGATCGATTGATGAGATCTATTTTTTTGGACAAAATTTATTTGACAGAAATTTAATCCGAAGGGAAAATATAAACGCAGTAAATTTTTCCTGTGTTTTGATCCTCCAGTTATGTGCATGCATGCAGTGTGTCGAACTGATGCTTCAAAATGATGCACTATTTCAAACTGATTCTTCAGAAGAATGCACTGTTTCGAACTGATGCTTCGGAAGGATGCAATCCTTCAACGAAATGACACACTGATTCATGAATGGTCTGCCTGTTCGGAAAAGATGTAATCTTTGGATGAACAGACATGGGAAAGGTCACACCTTTTAAGTGAATCATTGCCACTTTTCAGAAGAGGCATATGAAGGCTATATAAACCTGCTTTCATCTACAGGTTTAGACACAAATTTTCTGAATTACAAACTCTCTTCTTGTCTTCAAAACATTTTGTTTGATCAATCAAACTATTCAGTGAGTTCGTTGAATCCAACAATTTGAGGTACCACTATTGTTCGGTGAAGTCCATTTTATCCTAGGAGGAAGATTCCATAACCTCGGGTACAGTGAGGGGAATTATTCCTTAAAGACACTCTGTGAAGTCAGGGAATTGGCCTTACAAATTCTATTTCATTTATTTTCTGAAAATAAACACACTTCTTAGATAGATTATTCATAATCTAGTGTTGAAGGTGTTAAATAACTTCAAAAGTGTTATTGTCTTAGACTTGAACTAGAGTTGAAGTTGGTGTTGCATGTATACAGATTCTTGTACCCAAACACCATACTACAACAATCTTAAGGAATAACTTGCAGAATCGGTATTACTTGTTTTTGGAGATTAAAGCTTTAAGTTTTCTACTCCGTTTGAACTTAACTAGTGATTCAAAGACATAAAATCTTCATCACAAGTTAAAGATCACTCGATTAACGATTGGAATTCATAAAAACTTCATCGTTAACTAGAAATAAGAAGAAGAGTTTAAAGTTGCTTAACTTTATAAGTAGTATTCTAAAAATACTAAATTTTACTATCTTGTGGTGACAGAAAAATGACTAACGAAAGTCAAATGCAAGATGCGGCTATGACTGTGGGGGAAACTAGTATTGCCTCAACAAGTCGAGCAAATACTCCGCAACCAATGGCACTTGCGGAGAAGCCCAAAAAATTTGCGGGCATTGACTTTAAGCGAAGGCAGTAGAGGATATTCTTCTACCTCACAATACTATGTCTTCAAAGGTTCACTAGTGAGGCTGCTCCTGAGGTTCCCGAGGGAACCTCGGACAAAGAGTGTTTTATAATTGTAGAGGCTTGGAAAAACTCGGACTTCCTTTGCAGGAATTATATCTTGAGTGGTCTCCAAGACGACCTCTATAATATTTACAGTGGAACTAAGACATCGAAGGAATTGTGGGGGGCACTAGAACGAAAATACAAGACAGAGGATGTGAGAATTAAGAAATTCTTTGTTGCAAGGTTCCTGAACTTTAAAATGATAGATAGAAAATCGATTGTCTCTCAAGTGCAGGAATTGCAAGTAATCATCCACGATCTCCTAGCGGAAGGTATATCTTTGAAACATACCTTAGTTGAACAAATTGAAAATATTCTTAGTACTCGCATAAACTGTTTTGTAGGTTTGACTGTGAATGATGCATTTCAAGTAGCAACGATCATTGAAAATCTACCACCTATGTTGAAAGACTTCAAAAACTACTTGAAGCACAAACGCAAGGAGATAACTGTCGAAGATCTTATTGTCCGACTGCGTATTGAAGAGGATAATAAGGCTGCCGAGGGAAGGTCAAAAGAGAATTCTACAATTAATGGAGCAGATATTGTAGAAGATGACCAAAACAATTCTAAGAAAAGGAAGAAATTTGAACAAGAAAGTAATCAACCCAAGAAGAAATTCAAGGGAAAGTGCTTCAACTGTGGCAAGATTGGCCATAAGTCCACGGATTTTCGTGCCCCTAAGAAATGCAAGAAAAGAGACCAAGCAAATATGATTGAGTCCAACAAAGAATGTGATGATCTGTGTGCTATGTTTTCAAAATGCAACATGGTGGGGAATCCTCGTGAGTGGTGGATGGATTCTGGTGCCACTCGTCATATTTGTGCCAACAAAGAGTTGTTTTCGTCATTCGCTCCATCTCAAATAGAATAAATGATCTACATGGCTAACTCCGCTACGGCTAAGGTAGAAGGAACAGGAAAAGTAGGCTTGAAAATAACTTCAGGAAAGGTCTTGACACTTAACAATGTCTTGTACATTTCGGAATTACGTAGGAACTTGATTTCTATTTCACTTCTAGACAAGAACGGATTCAAATGTGTAACCGTTTCAGGAAAAAAATATAATTAGAAAAGGAGAAGTGTATGTAGGAAAAGGCTATCTCACCGAGGGCCTTTATAAAATGAATGTAGTGAATGTTGAAATCAATAAAATTTCAAATTCTTCTTACTTGCTTGAGTCTTATAATTTGTGGCATGAACGTTTAGGCCATGTTAATTACAAAATGTTGCGAAAACTAATTAACTTAGAGGTTTTGCCAAACTTTGAGTGCAATAAATCAAAGTGTTGAACGTATGTGGAATCAAAGTATGTAAAGCATCCTTATAAGTCCGTTGAAAGGAATTTCAATCCCTTAGACTTAATACACACTGACATTTGTGATATGAAGTCCACACCATCACGTGGTGGAAAAAAGTTTTTCATAACTTTTATTGATGATTGCACCAGATATTGTTATGCCTACTTGCTAAATAGTAAGGATGAAGCAATAGATGCGTTTAGGCAATACAAAACTGAAAGAGAAAATTAGTTAGAGAAAAAGATAAAAATGATTAGAAATAATAGGGGCGGAGAATATGAATCTCCCTTCGCCAAAATATGTGTAGAGAATGGAATCGTCCATCAAACTAAGGCCCCGTATTCACCTCAATCTAATGAAATTGCAGAAAGAAAAAACAAACGTTGAAGGAAATAATGAATGTCTTACTTATAAGTTCCGGTTTACCACAAAACTTGTGGGGGGCTATCCTTACAACCAACCGTATACTCAATAGAGTTCCCCATAGTAAGACACAATCAATTTCTTATGAAAAATAGAAAGGAAGGAAACCCAACTTGAAATATTTCAAAGTGTAGGGGTGTCTAACAATGGTCCAAGTTTCTATACCTAAAAGGGTTAAGATAGGACCTAAGACTGTGGACTGCGTGTTCATAGGATATTCTAAAAGCAATAAAACATGTTGGTTTTTGGTTCATAAATCTGAACATCCAGATATAAATAAAAATACGGTAATTGAATCAAATAATGCTGAATTCTTTGAAAATATTTACCCGTATAAAATTAGACATAAAAAGTCTAGTGGGGGATCTAAATGACCTCGAGATGAACCAAGAGAGAATGTACATAATGAAGAGAATCCAAGACGTAGTACACGTCAAAGAACGTCTACTTTGTTTAGATCAGATTTTGTAATATTTCTCTTAGAAAATGAGCCTCAAACATTTAAAGAAGCGATGTCGTCGTCAGACTCATCCTTTTGGAAAGAGGCAGTCAACAGTGAGATTGATTCAATCTTAAGAAACCATACGTGGGAATTGGTTGATCTTCCTCCAGGAAATAAACCTTTAGGTTCTAAATGGATCTTTAAAAGAAAAATAAAGGCGGATGGTACTATTGACAAATACAAGGCAAGACTTGTAGTAAAAGACTTCAAACAAAAAGAAGGCCTTAATTACTTTGATTCATACTCGCTAGTAACAAGGATAACATCGATTCGAATGTTAATTGCCTTGGCGGCGGTATATGATCTTGAAATCCATCAAATGGATGTGAAAAATGCATTCCTAAATGGAGAATTGAAGGAAGAAATTTACATGGAACATTCTAAGGGTTTTGTGGTTCTAGGAAAGGAGAATAAGGTGTGTAAACTTATTAAGTTGTTGTATGGACTAAAGCAAGCACCTAAACAATGACATGCAAAGTTTGACCAAACCATATTGGCAAAAGAGTTCAAGATAAATGAATGTGATAAATGTGTTTATATTAAAGACACTCTGAATCACCAAGTCATTATTTGTTTATATGTGGATGATATATTGATCATCAGTAAAGACATTTCTGACATAAATGCAACAAAACGAATGCTCGAGAGTAGGTTCGATATGAAAGACCTTGGAGTTGCGGATGTGATCTTAGGAATAAGAATCTATAGAACTCCACAAGGGTTGGGATTGTCACAGTCTCATTATATCAAAAATATACTTGAAAAAATCAAGTATATGGAATTCGGTATTTCCAAGACTCCATTGGATATGAGCTTTGCACTTTGAAAGAATAAAGGTGAAAGTGACTCACAATTGGAGTACGCAAGAGTATTGGGATGTTTAATGTATATAATGAACTGTACACGACCAGACATAGCATGCACTATTAGTAAATTGAGTCGGTACACGAGTAATCCCAACAAAACTCATTGGATGGCAATAAAAAGAGTTTTGGGATATCTTAAATATACTCAAGACTATTCCTTACATTATAATAAATATCCCACGGTACTCAAATGATATAGTGATGTAAATTGGATTACCGGATCGAATGAAGTAAAATCCATAAGTGGATATGTATTTACTATCGGTGGAGGAGCAGTCTCTTGGAAATTATCTAAACAAACTTGCATTTCTTTCTATACAATGGAATATGAATTTATCGCATTGGATAAAGACGGTGAAGAAGCAGAATAACTCCAAAATTTCTTGGAAGATATTCCTTATTGGCCCAAACCAGTGGCACCAGTATGTATACACTATGATAGCCAAACGACAATAGGTAGGGCAAGGAGCATGATGTACAATGGTAAATCTCGTCACATATGACAGAGACATAATACCGTTAGTGAACTTCTCTCTAGTGGAATTATCATTGTTGACTATGTAAAGTCAAAGGATAATATGTCGAATCCACTTAAAAAAGACCTATCTAGAGAAGGAGTGGAAATGACATCCAAGGGAATGGGTTTATGGCCTAGGACAAGTCAGCATGGCGGTAACTCTACCTAGCAGACTGGAGATCCCAAGATCTAGGTTCAAGGAGATCAAACAAAGTTGTGTCTGACAGGTTCAACATTGTCAATTACCCAATCCATTCTCATGATGTAGACAATGTTTAGTAAATAAGGATAAGACTTAAGGTGAAAAGTTTTTTAATGATTATCTAAATTTGGTAGATTTGACCAAATTGTTTAATCTATAGGATTGAACGTTTAGAAATCACCTATGTGAGGGAAAAGTGGAAGCCGCTTCAAGGAGAATGTTAGTAAAGGCCTATTCTCTAAGATCTCATAAAACCGGGATATGTTCATGGCTGAAAAGAACAAAATCGTGAGAACCATGAATGGTAAAAGGCTGGTTGTATGACATGTGTTGTCTAAGTGTACATTAAATCTTGACGATTCAAAGATATCAAATCTACCAATTGATTGAGTGCATTTTATGCATGGTCACTATTGAAAGTTCAAAGGAAAACCCACTTATCCAGATGCAATCAGTCTTTGCTTGATAATCACATACTTTTCCATAAAATTTTATGAAAAAAACCCATTCCCTATTCATGTGGGGGATTGTTGGGTTCAAAGTATATAATAAGTGTGAATGGAAAATAGAGGAGCCCAAGTGGAAGGAAAAATAGAGAAGAAAACACTAAAATGGAAAGTGTACTCTAAAATAAAAATTCAACTATTTCTCCCACATTGGTGGGATAATGTGACTTTCAAGTATTTATATTAAGAAACACTTATTCCACTTTGTAAGTGAGGCAAGAAATAAGAAATGTCTCGCGTTGTCGTCGTCGCTCGCTCGGTTTGGCTTCGGCTTCGAATTTGGATTTGGAATTGGATTTGGTTTTGGATTTGTCAAATGATCGATCAATGAGATCTATCTTTTTAGACAAAATTTATTGACAAAAATTTAATCTGAAGGGAAAATATAAACGTAGTAAATTTTTTCTGTGTTTTGATCCTCCAGTTATTTGTATGCATGTAGTATTTCGAACTGAACTGATGCTTCAAAAGGATGCACTGTTTCAAACTGATGCTTCAGAAGGATGCACTGTTTCGAACTGATGCTTTGGAAGGATGCAATCCTTCAATGAAATGACACACTGATTCATGAAATGGTCTGCTTGTTCGAAAAAAATGCAATCTTTGGACGAACAGACATGATTTTTTTAGGAAAGGTCACACCTTTTAAGCGACCCATTACCACTTTTCAGTAGAGGCATATGAAGGCTATATAAACCTTATTTTATCCACAGGTTTAGACACAAATTTTTTGAATTACAAACTCTCTTCTTATCTTCAAAACATTCTGTGTGATTAATCAAACTGTTGAGTGAGTTCATTGAATCCAACAATTTGAGGTACACTATTGTTCGAATTTAAGGCCATTTTATCCTCAGAGAAAGATTCCATAACCTCGGGTACAGTGAGGGAAATTATTCCTTAAGGAAACTCCATGAAGTCGGGGGACTTGGCCTTACAAAGTCTATTTCATCTATTCTTTGAAAATAAACACACTTCTTAGATAGATTATTCATAATCTAGTGTTGAAGGTGTTAAGTAACTTTAAAAGTGTTTTTGTCTTAGACTTGAACTAGGGTTGAAGTTGGTGTTGCATGTATACAGATTCTTGTAACTGAACACCATAATACAACAGCAATAAGGTTCTCCATAGCCATAGTGATTATGTTGGTAGATGATGATGATGATAATGATGTTGCTTGGTTTTGCTTGGAAGGATTGAGTCGCTCAGCAATGATCTCAGGTTTAATCATTTTCAGGTCCTCTGAAATCATTCTGACTGTCTCACTCGTCAGGCCTTGATTCTTCAAGAGACTAAGTATTTTACAAAAGTCATGATGGGATTCATCAATTAAGGGGTCAAGCTGAGAAGATGCCCAATTCTAGGGGTTTACCTTCTCCAGTATGCCGAGATAAATCCATAAACAACTTACTTGTTTTCTAACATATTCGTATTGATTATTGGATGGTCTTTCTTAATTTAAAAAAAGAATCCTCGGCCATCTATTTGTTGATTCCTACAAGTAACAAAGTAACAAAGAATGATGTTCCTCATTTTACACATACTAAATGTCTTGGTTTGAATTGAGAGTTTACATTATTTATCATTTTGGCTTATAAAAAAATAATGAACTTCTTCATTGTTTTGTGTTGAATCCTTATTTTTGATGATTTACAAACCTATAGTTTGTGGTACGAGTACGATCACGATCATGGACACTTTTTGAGTATTTTGAAGACCACCTAAAGAGTGCACAAGTCTAAGTGTGAAGGAGGCCCAAAACCGTCCCAAGCACACTCCATAGGCTGTTTTTGGAGTCGTTTTCATTAAAGGGTCTTTTAGTCCTTTGTCTTTTATTTTGTAATGTAATATAAATTGAACATTATAGGGTTTTAGTTGGTATTGTTTATGAATGTTGAAGAAATAACACTCCTCTTAGAGAGATAGAGAGTCCACAACCGAAACTAGGGCATAGCATAAGGGTGAATTCTCTTGTGTGAAGTGTTAAAGGTCCAAGAGTGTAATATGCTCTTGGGTTGTTAAGACTACATCAACACTTGTCTAACTATCTATCTTGTATCTTGTTTTAGTTTCGGCTTCTTGTGCTGTTAATGTAACCCGTTTGTTCTTGTTGCTATTCTAATATTGTGGAGCTTCATATTATGTTGCTAAACTTATTTTTGGCTGGCTGTTTTGGTGTATTAACACCTTGTGTCCTCTTCTTTCTTGTTCTAGATAGTGAATCTGAGAAAGGTCCCAATTTGGTCCACGATTTGTTGTGATTTGTGGACTGTTTCGGGGTGTGATTTCTTGTTTCCTTGTTTTTTCCGTATCATTTATATAAAATCAAGGATGGTTTTTGTTCCTACAAAGTCAATATTGGGTTTTATTAGTAAAAGAAAAAGAAGTTGATAAAAACTAAAAAATTCCAGAAAATAGCAATCTGTCCATTTTTGTGTTCTTGGCAAAAAATTGTGTTGTGTTGTTGTCTTGGCCGAGATTTTCTTTTTTTTTCTTGACTAGATCTTGTAGTTCATTTGTTTGTCTAGTGTGTTTCTAGTGTTGGTTCTTTCTCACCAACACTAAAAGTTTCTAGATCTAAAGGTTGAGCTTATAATATTGACATTATTGTTGTGAACTTGAAGTGGCCATGTGTTGATCCTTATTGTTGAAGGTTGTTGTTGAAAGGTGGAACTTGACAAAATGTTGATTGAAGTGTGAGACCAACTTGAACCTTAGACTCCAAGATTCAAAAGTTGTGTTCTTAGTGTTCTTGGTGTTCTTCACCAATCTTCATCTTTTATTGAAAAAAAATAGTTGTTAGATCTAAGAGGGTGATGGAAGGAGGTGTAGTATTTGTTAGTCATCAAAGACTTTTACCACCACTTCCAACCACTCAAGACTTTACAACCCTATTCCAACCAACTTCCATGTTTTGAGGGCTTTATTTTAAGGAAAAATACTACAAAAGTCCAAGTCTTGAAACTTGAGTTGAAAAAGAGTTCCAAAACTTATTCTTTCCCTCCTTAAACAATTCCACCAATCCAGATCAAAAATTAGTCAAGACTTGAACCTTGGACAATAAAACTTAACAAAATCGTGACCAATTGAGGGTTGCCACATCATCACATTTTTACTGTTCACCAAAAATTTTTAAGCTCAAATTTTAGATTTGTTAGTTTTATTTTATTGTTTCTTTAGTTTCGTTTGTTGATTCCATTACTAACTTGCAAGCTAGTTCTAGAATGTAAGTTAGTTTTGAATCCGTTCTTCGTGTATACGTTCCTTTGTATGTCTTATTCTTTTGACTCATTGTAATACTTGGTCCACCTCTCAATGCCTCATGGAGTACAAGCAAGGTTACGACACTTGTGAGATCAAAGTGTGAAAAATTCGAGAGACAAAACAATAGAGAGGGAGTGTGAGGACCATTCTTGTATAACTAACTTGTTTGTTATTTTGTAGGAAACTTTTGGCCAAAATAGAAACAATTTTGGCCCTCCTTGATGCTTTGTCCCGAGACCTTGCTAGGGCAAATGTGGGTCTTGAAAAAATTAACTCGGATGTGGTAACTATGAGTTAGAGGTTGGATCGAATGGAGATTCGAAGGAACTCTCGTGTTTTTACTCCCAAAACTTTACTTCCAATGACCAATCCTCCAAGACCACCACATAATGCCACAATCCAAGCTCCAAATAGCCCTCAAAACCGACAACAAGATAGACCACTTCCCCCGTAAGTTGATCAAGTCCAACAAGGAGGACTTGGAAGCCAATTTCCTCCTATCCAAACTCCACAACCGAAACCCCACTTAACCAAAGTAAGTCTCTCAACCGAAGCTCCACTACACCAAACTCAACATGTCCATATAGAGGAGAATCGTAGAAAGGAACATGAAGGATATGAGGTCTATGATAATTCTTGTATGATGGTAGGAGACTTATTTTGGATGAGATTGAAGACAAGGCTCAAGATGAAGAGGAAACCGAGGTTCAAAATGAAGATGTTAGCCGAGACTTGTTCTTATTGTATCCTCGGGTTCTCTTTGTTTTTTTGTGGACTATTTTGTGCACTTTCTTGATATTTTGCGGACTGTTTTGGGTGGTTTCTTTTGGAGGGCCAATTGCACGAGGTGAAGCCGTGAATTTGTGGTAAAATTTCTCTCAAGATGGAGAGGATGATACGAGTACGATCACGATCATGGTCACTTTTTGAGTATTTTGAAGACCACCTAAAGAGTGCACAAGTCTAAGTGTGAAGGAGGCCCAAAATCATCCCAAGCATACTCCATAGGCTATTTTTGGAGCCCTTTTCATTAAAGGGTCTTTTAGTCTTTTGTCTTTTATTTTATAATGTAATATAAATTGAATATTGTAGGGTTTTAGTTGGTATTTTTTATGAATGTTGAAGAAATAACACTCCTCTTAGAGAGATAGAGAGTCCACAACCGAAACTTTGGCATAACATAAGGGTGAATTCTTTTGTGTGTTGCATTTTTCTTGATACGTTGGTGCTTGGGTGGTGGACGCCTCTCTTGTGTCAATTGTAAGAGAGGGGTATTTGTTGTGTGAAGTGTTAAAGGTCCAAGAGTGTAATATGCTCTTGGGTTGTTAAGACTACATCAACACTTGTCTAACTATCTATCTTGTATCTTGTTTTAGTTTCGGCTTCTTGTGCTGTTAATGTAACCCATTTTTTCTTGTTTCTATTCTAATATTGTGGAGCTTCATATTGTGTTGATAAACTTATTTTTGGCTGGCTGTTTTGGTGTATTAACTCCTTGTGTCCTCTTCTTTCTTGTTCTAGATAGTGAATCTGAGAGAGGTCCCAATTTGGTCCACGATTTGTTGTGATTTGTGGACTATTTTGGGGTGTGATTTCGTGTTCCCTTGTTTGTTCTGTATTAGTTTGGAACCTATTTCTTGGAGTTTTAATGATGACAAAGTTGTTACCACTTAGGGAATAGGTTAGGCTCACCTGTCACTATCACAGTCAACTGTCATAGCTGACGCAGTACAAAGTTGGTGGAAAAGTTGTTGCCACCTTTTTTCCAAAACCAATAAAATCTCTCCTAGGTTTTCTTTGGTCATACAACATACTGCTCATCTTTCTCAACAAGAAAACCAATTCTTCCATATTCTCACAACTAAATATCTTTTGAAGCTGAAATCAAAGATGACACTGTAGTAGGAAACTGATTGTTCATCGAGTTGTATTTTTATTTTGTTGTTGTAGTTAAGCCTTTGTAAATTGTTCTTAAATATTTGCCTACATTTTCTTATGATTTTATTAGGTGTTGAGGTTCAAACGCTCCTCTTGTAATCATCTAGAATTAAGTGAGTGTTTCAAGCTAGAGTTAACTTGGTGTGTCCAGTTAGAGGTAGTTGGAGGTTAAAGCGGTAGAGTTACTACTTATGTTTTCTTTTAATAGAGTTATTTATAGTAAATAAAGGATTAGGAGAGTAATCCTTGAAGTCTGTATTCAAGAAGTTTCTTGAATATAGTGAAGCTTAGAAATCTTAGAGGCAGGTCGTAGTTTTTCTCCCTTGAGCAAGGAGTTTCCACATAAAAACCTTGTGTTTTCTATTTACTTTATTATTGAACTTCTTATTTTATATATCTCCTAGTTCTTGTCACGAGAGTGTATCTGGGGCAGGTCCCTGAGCTGAGAAGATATCCTCCCAACCCTTCATTTGCTATCAGACCTAGCTTTTTTGTAATAAGGCTAACACCTTGGAAGGATCTTAAGAAATAAATGCTCCATCAAAACTAGTTTTGAAGGCTTCACAAGCTACTTACAATTTTGAAGAAAATGAAACAACTCACATTGAAAAAAGGGTGCTCAAAGCCTTGAAAATGTCAGGAGTTACATTCAGAAAGAGTGAATCTAGCAAGCACTGCAAGAAAGAAATGGGCAATGGTACTTGTCACAAGTGCGGTAAGTTGTGTCATTACATCAAGGACTGTCTAATACGCAAGGTTGAGAACAAAGAATATGTAAAATAAACTATTAATAAGGAGAGAGAAAAGCAACAGGTTTATATAAAGTATAACAGGAAAGTTGAAGCTGACAAGAATGTAAGTCAGATGCTCGCAGCATGCTGGAGTGATTCACCAAGTAACTCAAATGAGTCTGGGAAAGAAAAATTCATATCCATAATGGTAATATAATAAGAGATGCAAGTCCTTGATTCACTCCTTGCTTCGATGGTAGATACTGATGAAAATGAAGATAAATCTATGACTCTCCTAGATATTAAAGAGAATTTGAAGATAAATCTATGAGATCTAGATAAATGGTTGATGCCTTCATAATTCTACTTTAATGGCTATGAAATGGTAAGAAGGTATCCTATATACCTTTGGAAAGAAAGAGAAAATAAAAAAAAAAAAAAAAAGTTAGATAACACAGAATGTTGTCTTCAAAATTATTCAGGGACCAGGTCCCAAATTAGGCCAGTATTATTTTCTATTCCTATATAATGACCATTTAAACATTAAATTATATGTTCCACATCACCTAATACACATCACTTTATCAAATCTGAATTGTTCCCTCTTGTCCTATTTAAAATCATAAATCAGATTCTCTCTTCATTATTTAAAGAATTCTCTTTTCTCTCACAATTCATATTAGTTCCCAAAACCTCTTAAAACTCATACCAACTACTCTTGTACAAGATTACTCAATCTCTACAATGTCAAACTCCTCTTCATCCTCCCAAAAGAATGAATCCACTCTCTTAAAAATAATTGACATACCTTCTATTCTATTTAGGTCTGAAGAAATATTTGTTATCACTAAGTTTTCCCCTATGTCCCTTCATAAAATTTCTAGGGATTTCAATTCTAAGAAGTAAGAAATTCCTGATGACTCTCATCAAAAGGGGGAAATATAACTGATGATCGTTTAAATTTCAAAATTTCCACTTCTAAAAACCCAGTTTCTAGAGAGGAAGAATCCCAAATTAAACTTCTCAAAAGCTTTTTCTTTGCGCTCGTCTCTCAAGACCATAAATATGAGGAATTAATCTCTGATCAACCAGTTCCTTCCAGTTGGGATTTTGATTTCTCCTCAAAAATCTAAACCCTCTCCTATGATAAGTTTATATCTTGCAGCAAGTCAGGCAGTACTTCGTTAGATGAAACCCTGTTTGAAGATTTACCAACTTCTAGAGAGCTTCCCTCTAATATTCAAGAAATAAGTGAGAAAATAGGAATACAGGGTATTACTGCCTTAAGTGCAGAACCCTAAAGATGGGAAACTCCTCCTACAACTCTTTTTATTAATAGGAAAAATATTTCTCCCTCTGGTGGTGGTAATAAACATGAGATGCTTCCTCTAGTGCTTGTTTTATCAGGTGGGAATAGGGTTGCACAGAGTGGCTTGGATAGTGATAATAATAATCCATTATCCTAGAAATTATCCAAGAAAAAATCATTGTCTTTAGGAAGAGGCAAAACGCCAGAACCAAGGTGAGTTCTAGAAATGCAATGAAAGAAGCTTTGGCTAAAAATAAGAATGACACTAAAAGGTTAAGGATGGATAAAAAAAGGAATAGATATTTCTGAATCAGTCATTGTTGATGAATCTGATGAGGAAATAGAGGATGATGATAGTAAGGATAGCGATTTTAACAGTATTAATGATCTTTTTGCATGACTATCTAATGATGATAATAACGGTGTTTTTAACAGTGATGTTGTTGATTTGGATATAGAAATAAGGGTAAAAGCTACCAGAGCTAAGGTGAAAGGAAAAAAAGTTGAATCCGCCCAAAGAGGTACGAAAATTGCTTCTTCAAGAAAAAAAGGGAGTTCAACTAAAAGAGTTTGTGTTTAAAATGGATAGAAAGAGAAAAAAGGTCCAATCTGTAGGGAACAAGTAACCAGGTCCTAGACCCAAGGCTAAAAAGATCCCAGTATCCTTCAGTCCTCAAGAAACGCCTCCTCCTCCACTGCAAAAGGCAAAGGATTATCGAGGGAGGCAAGACAAAAAATTCTATAAACTTAAGAAGTTTTGAGAGGAAGGGTGTTTGATCCTATAGTGGCTGAGTTTCCTGGAATGAAGAAATTAATCGAGTGGGTTAAGTTTCAAGCATGTGGGCATCTATTTGATGGATCTGTTCCTCTTTTATATGAACAAGGAGTGCATAAGTTTGATCACAATCTGGCATTCTCCAAAGATGGTCTGTATATGACCTCTCAAGTGAATGGAACAAACATTGTTGTTGATGAGAAGGTAAAGTATAAAATCTTAGAAATCCCTACTAAGGGAATAAAATCTGTAAGAAAGGAAGAAGAATCAGCTAAGTTTTTGATGATTTATAGTAATCTAGATGATATGAATATGAAGAATGTAACCAAAAAGGCCCTGAAGAGTGAATACCAACTACTCTTTGAGTTGGTGAATAAGTCTCTTCTGCCTAGGTTAGAAAAAAATTACTATCATACGTCTTGATCTATATCTTATGGAGATGCTGGCCAAGTTTAAGAAAATATGTCTTCCTTCTCTCATTAATGAACATATGCTTACAGTAATGACTGCTAAAGATAGAAAAAATAGCCTGGCATATGGGTTTTGTCTTAAAAAGATCTTTGATTACTTTAATGTGGTGTGTGAACAAGGAAAAGTTAGATCGGTTAAGCAAAAGTTTAACATGACTACTCTCAAGGATGATGAGTGTCTTCCTAAGAGAGGTGGTGAGAAGTCCAAGTCCTTTATATCTTAGTTGGTGGAAGCACAGAAGAATTTTGAAGGAAGACTTGGAGTCCATGACTGTCATAATTGCCTTATAAGATGCTGAGATTGTTGCATTAAAAGTTACATCAGTCAAAGGAGGAGAACAAGGACCAACTCTGGTGGAAAATTGAAAGAAGAAAATATTGCCCTGCATGAGAGGGTGGAGAAGTTGGAAGCTCAAGTTTAAGCCTTGACTGCAAAAAATGAAGCTCTAACTCAACAAATTCTCAAGGCCCATGTTGCAGAACATGAAAGAATGAATAGACTCCTCAGGCAGCTGTATCGAGCTATAGGAACTTCTTCCTAAATCCTTTCCATTATTATCCCTACTCCTCCCCCTTCCTAGACCTATCTTTAAGCCCTATGATTCTTTTTTTTCTTTATCCCTATCTTCTACCTAGCACTGTTGTTTTTGACATGTTTAATGGTTGTTGTATTTGATTGGATTTTGGTACTGATTGTTCAATGAATGCAATTTATTCTCTATGTTATCACTTCTCTCATTTCTCTCTGATATTTTCTTGCTCATGTAAGTGTTGCTTCAATGGCCATTAATTAACATGTATGCTTATCTATGCCCGATTTACTGCTTTATCTCTTTGATGATGCTGAAAGGGGGAAATTTTGATGTGTAGCCTGTATTTGTGGTGTTTTGATATGTGGTTAGGTTGTAATAATGTGTATAAGAGTTCTCTCACTTAGTGGCAACTTAATTCTTATAGATAGGGGGAATAAGGTGTAGGATGCTTATAGCCTTATAGACATCACTGATAGTGGGAATTGGTTGGGGAATCTGGGGCAAAGGCTGGTGTTTGTATTGCTGAGTAGATTTTAAGTATGTT
The DNA here is from genome assembly GCA_030864215.1 of Capsicum pubescens. NCBI lineage: Eukaryota > Viridiplantae > Streptophyta > Magnoliopsida > Solanales > Solanaceae > Capsicum > Capsicum pubescens. The sequence continues at coordinate 321,592,915 of CM061548.1, forward strand.
GATTGCTTGCATAGGTTTGTCATCATCAAAAGGGAGAAATTTTTAAGTCTTAGTTTTGATAAATGACAAACTTATAGTTTGAGACCTGTTTCCTAGAGTTTTTGTGATGACAAAGTTGTTGCCACTTAAAGAACAGGTTGGTCTCACCTTTTTCTAACACAGTCAACTGTCATAGCTGACACATAGTACAAAGTTTGTGGAAAAGTTGTTGCTACCTTTTTACCTCAACCAATGGGATCTCTCCTAGGTTTTCTTGGGTCATACTACATATTGCTTATATTCCTCAATAAGAAAATCAATGCTTTCATATTCTCACAACTAAATATCTTTTGAAGATGAAATTAAAGACGACACTGCATCAGGAAACTAATTGTTCATCAAGTTGTATTTTTATTTTCTTGTTGTAGTTGAGTCTTTATAAATTGTTCTTAAAAGTTTATCTATATTTGCTTATGATTGTAGTAGGTGTTGAGGTGCAATCCTCCCTCTTGTAATCATCTAGTTAGGTGATTGTTTCAAGGTAGAGTTAGCTTGGTGTGTCCAGTTAGAGGTAGCTGGAGGTTGAAATAGTAGAGTTACTGCTTGTGTTTCCGTGTAATAGAGTTATTGCCAGGAAATAAAATATTAGGAGGGTAATCCTTGGAGTCTGGATTCAAGAAGTTGCTTGGATATAGTGGAGATTAGAAATCCTGGAGGCAGGTCGTGGTTTTTCTTCCTTGAGCAAGGAGTTTTCACGTAAAAACCTTTCGCCTTCTATTTACTTTATTCTTGCACTTCTTATTTTACATATCTCCTAGTTCTTGTCGTGAGAGTGTATCTGAGAACAGGTCCCTGAGCTAAGGAGCTATCGTCCCAACCTTTCATTTTGGCTAATATATTTTTCCAAAACCAACTAAATGTGTTGTCATTGTGAGTTCTATGCGGGGGAATCAGTTCGAGAAAGTTTTTTTGTACTCGTTTAGGAGTGTATTTACCTTCTGTTCACATTTTTCCCAATAAATTTTAAAAGAGTAAAAGTTTAGTGAGTGAAACAACTATTTAAGCTGAATAAAATGCGTCGCTGCACATCATTTCATTAAGAATAGGTAAACTTTTAAGTTACATTATTTTTAATTATCATAACTGATATTCTTCATGGGACAGACTAAAATGAAAAGACTTTCACATAAAATGGAAGGGAAGTAAGTACTAATTTTTGTATTGGATTCTTAAGACACTTATTTTAGGATAAATTCTTTTTTACTAAAATGATAATTATTTTGGGATGAAAAGTATACTAGTTTCATAAAGCTTGAGGGCTGAATATTTTTTAAAGCTAAAATCAGGATTTCCACGACATTGGAATTTGGTACTTCATTTTGAAATAATAATTCCTCTGTTTCATGTTTATACTTAAGAAATTTTTTATTAGGGGTGTATTTTTATAAACTAAACTCATTAATGATATTTTGAGACTTTGAATTTGACTCTTACTATTTATGTCGTTATTTAATATTAAGAATTACGAGAAAAAGTAATAAAAATCTCTTGATTTACAAAAATGAATAAGTAAAAAAAAAAACTATATTTTTAGTATAATGGCTACGTAAAATAAAAGAGAAAAATATTTTCCAGATATAACTAACTACAAAATAAATCATTTTCAGCTCCTTAGTGATTCCCTTACTTGAGGGGAAGAAATCTATTGGCTGGAAGTGGGTCTTCAGGATCAAATACAAAGATACAAGTGAAGTTGAAAGACTTTAAGACATAAATTAGTAGGCAAAAGCTATAGTCAGCAAGAAGGAATCGACTATAGGGATAAGTAAATGAAGAAAAGAAAAAAAGACAATGCAATTGTATGATAAACTTACGCAGCTGGCGCTAGCCTACTCATAACGAACAGAGATATTTACGGTCACAAAATAAAAATAGGAAAAAAATTGAGATTATGTTGCCTAATTCAAACTCAAAAAAGATAGTTATAAAATGGGGTTGCACGAAGGTAACCAAGTTGGCACACTTAAGAGTCCTTTGTTAGGGTGTATTATTTTGATAATCCATGTATTAAAGTGTGGTATTATTTAATACATTGTTTGGTAGTAAATTTGAATCAATGTATGACTAATACATGGATTAGTTATACACTTTACATGGCATTATAGGGTGTATAACCAATACATCCAATTTGGTGACATTAGTAATCCATGGATTGTAAATATGAGTAAAGACAAAAATGCCTTCAAATTCCTTTAAATATTTTCTAAATCTTTTTCAATTTATTCAATGTGAGTTATTTCTTTTCAATTTATCAAGATGATAATATCACTTCAAATGATTTTAGTCATAAAAATAAGCTGCTCCATTAACTTAAAAAATACTTATTGGTTAAAACCCAAAAACAAATTGCATGATTGCATACAAGCTTTAATTTTGTAAATAGGATATATCACAAATAAAAATAATTTTTTTTTCTTAGCTTTAACACTCTATGGAACACAATTTTATGTTAACAACGATTCTATTGTCTTACTCAAAAGTTATACATACTCCCTCCTACTTAAGAACACCACAAGCGAGAACAATAAACAAATAATGAACAAATAAGAAAAGAAAAGATAATTAATAAAAATTCCTGCAAGTGAATGATTAAATCTTAAAATTCCAAAGTAAGTTATTAGATATATTGTTGATTTTTTCATTTTTTTAAAAAAAATAATAAAGCTTTGCGAAGAAAATACACATAGTTATAATATGTTGAAGGTATCTTTGCAAATAAATAATATTATTTTTAAAATATAAAAATACATATTATTTTCTGTACATCAAACCAAATATAGCATAAAAATAATCTCAGTATTACTAATTTCGACATTACTTTTTCAGCATTACTAATATACCCTATTCAGTATTATCTTGTACACTCTACCAAACGATCTTTAATCTCTAGCATAAATAATAGGGAAACGCACACAACATAGCATCGCTAAGACTTTAATTATACTATATAACCACACTTTAAATAAATTAATTGAAATAGCAAAAATAACAATAATTTGGGTAGGGCCAGACAAATACCTCATATACAGTTACTAAGTGTAACTCCCTTATTTTTCACGCTTCAACATTTATCCCTTTCGTTTTCTATCTTTTCCTCTCGCACTCTCTTACTTTTTAAATTTTTCTCCTGTTTTTTAGAATTTAAATTCTACAACATTTCAAAAGATTTCTGCCTAAATTGTGTTTCATATAATTAGGTAGCCATTTAATTTTAGATCTACCATAGTTTAAGTTAGAATTGTTAGTAGTGTGGAGAAGTGAAAGTCGTGATGGATGTTCAGTGGTGAGTGATGGGTGTTGGTGATGCGATTTCACCAGCCTATAGCTCGTCGGATTAGCGGATACGTGGTGGTTGTGGAATGAGAATAAAGTGAGGATGGAGATTGTAAGTGTGCTTTCGGCTGCTATTGATTGTTGTTAATGGAGGGAGCATTTTTTATTTTTGTTGAAAAAGTGATATTGGAGGATATGACTATTAATAGAGATATTGAAGGAGATTAATGGAGATTTTTTTCATGGTGTTCTATAAAAAAAAAAAAAAAAGGATCGTTAGTTGCTGTTCATGGAGTAAAGAAAATCAATGTTTCAGATTTACATGATGTAGAATAGTTTTCTCACTGAATGAGGTTTTGTTTTCATATCGATAGTGAAGATTTTCAATTTCTTTCTCAGAACTATGTTCAAAATACATTCAAAGTGCCATTTATATTTTGATATTTATTTTGTTATTTTTGCTTCACCCTTCTTTTGATTTTATCCAATTTCTTTGATTTCAATTACGTTTTTGTCCATATATTTGTATCCATATATAAATTAATATACATTGTATACTTGTATTAATGTATAAATTTATTTCAGATAGTTTAGTTTCATTTAATGTTTGTATATAACATAAAGTGAATTTATACAATTCACATGTACTTATATCAGTGAATTTATGCAATTGAAATATATTTTTGTATCATGCAATTGTATAATTATTACCCGATCCGACCCGGAGCCTTGTCATAATAGGTGTTTCAAGTCCGATCGGGACCGGAGACCACCCCTGTTACCAACCCAACCTCCAGTCGCCTTTCCTGAGTTGGCTGAATTTCAAACATATAACAAGATAGCATAATTGTTCATATCAAGACTCTGGGATATATCTATAACCAAGATCGACCAAACCAAGTCCAACCGCCCAAACCCATCTGAAAATCAAATCAAACCATAAACCGATCAACCATATAATAACCAAACCAAATTCCATAACATAACATAAAAGGATGGAACAGTGAGAAATTTGGTCCACCAGTATCAATCCCAATACCAATGCCAATACTAAGGCTGACACTCCGTCCATACTAGCCTATAGTAGTTCCACAAAAGCCTCTAACCAAAAGAATACTAAAATTTGGTTAGAATATGCTCCCAACCACATCCAAAACCAATATCCATAAAAAACCAAAGTATGAAATAACATCCATGAAATGGAACCTTCCGAAAAGATAGAAGCTCACCACTTCAATTCAAAAGCTGACCCCGAATATTCAGATGATAAGCAGGAAGAGTAGAACGGTCGATTCCTGTATCGCGTGGGGATTAAGCCGCCCGAAGACGTGTTAGCGGGTGAACGCTAGCAGAACCCAGGATAAGGATAAAATAGTGCCATTTAAAAAAAAATAAGTAAACCATCCATATGTATACAAACCATACATACACACACACATATATATAACCATGCCGGGAAAGGGAATCAGATTTAGCATGAATTTGAAATTATTTACCTGGGTATATGTAGCTTAACCGTCCTTAAACACCCACGGGCAATATGGGTCCAATGTAACCCCCTGAATGGGCCTCGATGTATGTAGCCGCACGAATCAGAGATACCATTAGAGTAGGGGATTCCCAAGTACCCCTACCCTCCATGATACATATGTAAAGTGTACTTAGAGGATTCCCTTGTACCTCATAGTATCATATAAGGTCGCCATGACCTACCCCTCATGTCGGCAAACATGAGTTTCTAGTGTTCGTTCATTGAACTACCACCATCATGGTTAGCTATCACATCCCACCATTATTGTCCAATTAAGACCATTTCTAACCCACTAAACCATTATACCATTTATCATTTACCAAGGCTATTATTAGTGGTATCGTCATACCGACTATAACTTACAAGTATTGTCCTTAGCCAAACCTTTTTTAGACTAAGGGATTCTCATGTACCCATATATCACATTATCCAATTAACTTGGGGGAGTCTCATGTATCCCACAAGTGTTCCATTATTATGATTACTTGGGGGATTCTATTGTACCCCTCAAGAATGATTGTTAAACCTAAAACCATTCCATTTAACCATTCCAAACCATTTAAATCATTTAGGGCTTCATTACCAAGTTTAAACCATGCAATAGTCCCATTAAAATCCTACAATATAGTGAAAATATTCTCATAGGCATTTTATCAAACATATTGGGGGCATAGTATTTTCAAAACCAAATTCAATTACCTAAGAACCATTCCCATGCAATCAATTATCCAAAACCATCATTAAATCATATAAAAGCATAATTAAAACATGAGAAATCCAGAACCAAGCATTTATAACCAAAATCCGCATATTATATTTGAAAATTCAAAACCATACAATAATTAAATCATGAAAACATTGTATAAAATCATGGCATTAGTTGGAACTAACAATAAGGGAAGAGAACATGCCTTAAACCAAGAAGATGATAGAGATAAATCACCAGCAAGATCCCCAAGTTAATCTTCAAGATGAAACCTTAGTCTTCTTTTACCCACAAGCCTCAGAGAGAATTGTAGAGTATTTAAGAGAAGTTTCAAGTGTTAATGAATAGAATAATAGGAAAAATAACCTCCCAATAGGAATATAAGTCATGGGGACTTATTAGGTTATGTGGGAAAATATCCTAATTGCCCTCACTTAAACTCCCAAAAATCCTATCCGGTGGGTACAACTATCCATACCAATCGTACCCTTCAATACGAGTGGTACCGACCACTCGTACCTAAGGTCATATCCTTTGGACCCAACACTGTCCAAGGTACAGCTCACCCTAAACTATGTCTTATCTAAGTATACAACTAGTACCCTCGACCAGTACCCCTGGCAGAATAGAATCCCAAGAGGATTGAACATTTTCCACCATATGAGTCCATGGTACAATGTGTTCCCTGGCTTACATCTCTTGGTGAGGGACTTGTACTTAGATCCAACTTAAGTTGCCAAGGCTAAGATTAAGTGAAGTAACCAGACAACCCATATCCATCCTTACGACTTGTACCAAATAAATCATACCTATTCCAGAAACCACATCAAACCCACCAACCAATACTGGTCAGCATATGACTAACCCATACCATTCGTATCCCAGTGTATGAGTCATTTCCCATAGTCGTATCCTATCCAGAGACAAGAAATCTAGGAAATTTTCTAAGGTTCAGGAACCCAGGGTATTTCAGTCTCCCCCACCAGGAACATTCATCCCTGAATAATGGACAAGGTAGTACATGCATGACTTACACCCCTTAGATGCTTCTACTCTTACCTTTATGACAGAAAACAAAGATGCAAATAAATTAAATTTTCCTTTAACAAACTCAAAAAATAAAGATATATGCAAGAACACATACCTTCTGCAAGAATATTAGGAACAATGAACAAATACAGATACTTGGACTTTATATCCTCTTCCGCTTCCCATGTAGCCTCCTCCACCTTATGGTCTATCATAAAACCTTAATCGAGGACACACCCTTGTTCCATAACTGATGAACCTTCCTATTTAGTATCTTACTTAGGAACTCTTCATAAGACAGAGAATCTGATATACCTAACCCTTCCAAAGGAATAGTAAAAAAAATATAACCAAGACACTTCCTCAACATAGATACGTGAAATACCGGATAAATGGAGATCAAACGAGAAGGCAACTCTAATTCATAAGCAACATTACCAACCCTCTGCAAAATCACATAAGGAACAACATATCGAGGATTGAGTTTCCCTTCTTTTCAAGCCGCATTACTCTCTTCATGGGAGAAACCTTTAGGAACACCTTATCCCCAACCTCAAACTCTAAGTCTCTACGCCTAACATTCGCATAGGACTTTTGGTGAATTTGGGCAGCCTTAAGCCTATCTCGAATCACCTTCACCTTTTCCATATCCTGATGAACCAAATCCAGACCAAAAAATGTCCGCCTCACCAAGCTCAAACCAACTAATAAGATATCTACACCTCCTACCATACAATTCCTCAAAAAGGGTCATACCAATACTAGAATGATAGCTATTGTTGTAAGCAAACTCTAACAAAGGTAAATGCTCAACCCAATTGCCACCATAGTCAATCACACACGCCTGGAGCATATCTTCTAATGTCTAAATAGTTCTTTCCACTTACCTATCCATCAGCAGATGAAAAATAGTACTCAGACTCACCATAGTACCCAATCCCTTCTGAAAAGACCGCCAGAAGTGAGAAAAAAATTGTGTACCACGATCAGAGATAATCAAAACAGGTACCCCATGCAGTTTCACAACCTCATGAAGATACAACTTCGTATAATCCTCTTCCAAAAAGGTAGTACTCACTGGAAAAAAGTGAGCATACTTCGTTATCCTATCCACGATGACCCAAATCGAATCAAATCAGTTCCGAGACCGAGGAAGATAGGTAATAAAATCCATATTGATTACCTCCCATTTCCATTCGGGCAAATTAATTTCTTGATACAACCCTCCCGATCTCATGTTTCAACTTTAACTTGTTGGCACACCATGCACTTGGCTATAAAATCAGCCACATCCCTTTTCATACCATTCCATTAATATATCTTCTTTAGATCATGTTACATCTTCGTTGACCTGTGATGAACAACATAGCGCGATTCATGTGCCTCAGCCAAAACCCTTTGTCGCAAACCATCAACATCAGGAGAACATAACCTCCCTTGGTACCGTAAAGTACTATCACCACTGATCACAAATACCATTACCTTTTTCCCACTAACATCACTTTTGATTTTCATCAAGATAAGATCTAACACTTGCTTCTCCTTGATATCTGTACTAAGAGACGATCTAACTACTTCCTGAACCATTACCTCACTATCCTTAGAGTCCAAGAGACAAACTCCAAGATTGGACAAACGGTGAATATCCTTCACCAATTGCCACTTTCCCTTCTCCACATGAGCCAAACTCCCCATGGACAACCTGCTAAGAGCTTCAGAAACTATGTTAGCTTTACCTGGGTGGTAGTAAAGACTCATATCATAGTCCTTGAGAAGATCCAACCATCTCCTTTGCCTAAGATTTATCTCCTTTTGAGTGAACACATATAGAAGACTTTTATGATCTGAAAAGATGTCCACATGCACTCCATACAAATAATTCCATCATATTTTCAAAGAAAAAACCACCGCTAAAAGCTCCAAATAATGAGTAGGATAATTCCTCTCATGCACCTTCAACTACCTGGAAACATAGGCAATCACCTTCCCATGCTATATCAAAACACAACTAAGTCCTACCCGGGATGCATCATAATAAACCATAAATTCCTCATTACCTTCAGGCAATGTCAAAATTAGAACTGAAGTGCGCTTATACTTAAGCTTATCAAAATTCCCCTCGCACGCATTCGACCAAGAAAACTTTACCTTCTTTTGAGTTAACTTAGTCAAAGGAGCAACTATTAAAGAAAACCCCTCCACAAATCTCCTATAATACCTAGTCAACCCCAAGAAGATTTGAATATCGGTTGGTGTCGTGGGTCTAGGACACGTTTTAACTACAACCACCTTTTAAGAATCCACTGACCATGAAAAGTTACAGCATTCAACCAAAACTCACACTTGGAGAACTTGGCATACAACTGTTATTCCTTCAAGGTCTGCAACACCACACAAAGGTGATTAATATAATCCACTTCACTCCGAGAATACACCAAGATGTCATCAATGAACACAATGACAGAAAGATCTAAAAACTGCCTGAAAACCCTATTCATCAAATTCATAAATGCCGCCAGGGCATTAGTCAAATCAAATGACATAACCAAGAATTCAAAGTGCCTATACCAAGTACGAAAAGCTATCTTATGGACGTTCACCTCCCTAATCTTAAGCTGATGATACCCAGACTGAAGGTTTATCTTAGAAAAGAACTTGGCACCTTGCAACTGATCAAACAAATCATCTATCCTTGGAAGAGCATACTTGTTCTTAACCATTACCTTATTCAACTGCAGATAGTCAATGCACATCCAAAGAAAACCATCCTTCTTGCGCATGAACAACACCGGTGAACCCCACGGGGATACAATAGGACAAATAAACCATTATCCAGAAGTTCCTTAAGGTTCTTCTCGAGTTCCTTCAACTTAGCAGGAGCCATTCTATAAGGAGGAATAGATATTGGAGGAGTGTCTGAAACCAAATCAATACAAAAATTGAGTTTCCTATCCAGAGAAACACTAGGAAGATCATTTAGAAAGACCTCAGAAAACTCATTTACCATTAGAAACGACTGAAAAGAAAGACCCTTCGATTTTGAATCTTTAACCCAAACCAAGTGATAAAGAAATCCTTTGGAGATTAATCTTCGAGCTCTAAGATAAGAAATAAACCTCATCCTGGGATCTAGGGAACCACCCTCCTACTCTATAACCAGTTCACCAGGGAACCTAAAGACAACTTTACAAGTTCGACAATCTAAGAATGTGTAATAACAGTATAACCAATCTATCCCCAAAATAACATCAAAATCCATTATATCCAGCTCAAACAGATCTACCAAGGCCTGCTTGTTACCAAGAGATACCACACCCCTCTATAGACTCTTGTAGTAATAATCGAGTCACCTACCGGGGTAGAAATAGAAAAAGGATCCGAAACAACCTTAGAATCAAAACCAAAACATACAACCACATATGAGGTCACATAGGAAAGAGTGGAATCCGGATCAAGCAGACAATACATGTCACGAGAAAAGAGTTGTAACGTACCAGTAACGACATCAGGTGATGCCCCAGATTCCTGCCGAGATACAAGAGCATACAACCTACTTTGGCCTGCGATGGTACCAGAAGTAGAAGCACATGCAGAAGCAACACTACGAGGTGCAGGAGTAGAAGATGAAGCAACCAGAGATTTGATTTCTCTCGAAGCACCCATACTAACCAGACAGTTTCTAAGAATATGGACTGGCTGGCCATATTTAAAATATCTATCCCTGCCTTCATCATAAAATTATTGATGAACATGACCACAGAACCGGCAAAGAAGACACGAAGCGGCCGACTGTTTCCTACTCACCTGAGATTGGGCACCTTATGACTAAAAATTATCAATACCTTGTGGACGCCTATCGCCCGATTGCTTCTGTAAAGAGCACTAGCAGTAGAGAAGGAAACAAAGCTCCTCCACTTCTTCTTCGTACACTTACCTCCATCCTAACCACCCTACTGCTGAGCACCACCCTGCTCAGAGAACCTGCTCCTCTTACCCTGCCTTTCCTTAAACTTTGCCTGTTTCCTTTTTTCATTCTCCACCTGCGGTATGTGGACAACCAACCTCAAAATATCCATATCCTTATTCAACAAAGTCGTCTTGCTTTCAAGAATAAAATCCCGAGATAGCCTAGAAGTGAACCTTTGCTCTAATATCAGACACCAAGTCCGGAGCATACCTTGATAGTTGATGGAACTTCAAGGCATATTCCTTGACAAACATTCTTCCCTGTTTAAGATTCACAAACTCCCCCATCTTCGCTTTTCTAAGCTCCTGAGGAAAGAAGCAATCTAGAAAAGTATTAGAAAAGGCCTCCCATAAGGACAACTCCTCAATATCACCGATATCTCTATCCCACTCCTCATACCATTGGTACGCAACATACTTAAGCTGATAAGCTGTAAAGTTTACCCTATTCACATTCGTGGCCTGCATCACCCTGAATATCTTCCCTATTTCATCTAAGAAAGCCTGAGGATCCTCCTCTACCTTTACTCCAGTAAAAGTAGGAGGATTCATCTTCATAAACTAGTCAACACTTGTGGCCTCAGCAAATAGAACACCAGATACATCTCGCTCAGCCTGAGCAACAACTAACTGAGAAATAGTCTGAATCGACTGACAAAATTTTACATTAGTCACTCAACTTGAGGAGGACTAGAATTAACTAGGGTAACTCGAGAACAATTAGGGATAAGACCCTCAGATCGAGTGCGAACTCCAGTATAGGGCGTACTCTATCAACATCATATCCAGATGGGACAAAAGGATTTCCTTGTGTACCAGATCGACAAGGCATGATATGAAAGATGACCAAACAAGGATTATAGGAAATTCCAGTATTTAAACTCGATGCTTGAAAATAGAATATCAAGAATGTGAAATATTCCTAAATGTCTTATAGCCTCTCTCATATGAGTGTGGTGCACTACACACCTCTAAAAGAGACTCTACTAGACACGGCTTTGTGGACTCCCAATTTACCATAAACCTAAAGATCTGATACCAAATTGACACAACCAAACTTGAGACCTTGTCGTAATAGGCATCCCAACTCCGAACGGGACCAGAGACCACCCCCGTTACCCAACCCAACCTCCAACCACATTCCTCGAGTTTGCTGAATTTAGAAAATATAACAAGATAGAGTAGTTGTCCACATCAAAACTTTGGGATAGGTCTATAACTGAGACCGACCCAACCAAGTCCAACCGCCCAAATCCATCCAATAACAAAACCATAAACTGATCAACCATATAATAACCAAACCAAGTTCCATAATATAAATAAAAGGAGGAAACAATGAGAAATTTAGTCCACATGTATCAGCCCTAATACTAATGACAATACTAAGGAAGACACCAATATCGATCTTGCCCAGACCAACCCATAGTAGTTCCAAAAAAGCCTCAAACCAAAAGAATACCAAAATCTGGTTGCGACATGTCCCCAACCATAGCCAAAACTAATATCCATAAACAAACTAAGTAAACCATCCATATGCATACAAAACCACATGAAGACGGGTTAGCAGTGAACACTAGCATGAACTCAGGATAAGGATAAAATAGTGTCATTTAACAAAACCAAGTAAACCATCCATATGCATACTAACCATACATATATATAACCATGCCGGGAAAGAGAAGCATATTTAGCATGCATTTGAAATTATTTACTTGGATATGTGTAACTTAACCGTCCTTAAACACCCACGGGCAATATGTGTCCAGTGTAACCCCCTGAACGGGACTCGATGTATGTAGCCGCATGAACCAAAGATACCATTAGAGTAGGGGATTCCCAAATACCCCTACCCTCCATGATACATATGTAAAGTGTTCTTAGAGGATTCCCTTGTACCTCATAGTATCATATAATGTCGCCTTGACCTACCCCTCATGTCGGCAAACATGAGTTTCCAGTGTTCATTCATTGAACTACCACCTTCACGGTTAGCTATCACACCCCACAATTATTGTCCAATTAAGAGCATTTCCAACCAACCAAACCATTATACCATTTATCATTTACCAAGGCTATTAATACTGGTATCGTCATACCGACTATAAGTTACAAGTATTGTCCTTAGCCAAACCTTTTTGAGACCAAGGGATTCTCATGTACCCATAGATCACATTATCCAATTAACTTGGGGGAGTCTCATGTACCTCACAAGTGTTTCATTATAATGATTACTTGGGGGATTCTATTGTACCCCACAAGAATGATTGTTTAACCCAAAACCATTCCGTTTAACCATTCCAAACCATTTAAATCATTTAGGGCTCAATTACCAAGTTTAAACCATGCAATAGTCCCATTAAAATCCTACAATATAGTGAAAATATTCTCATAGGCATTTTATCAAACATATTGGGGGCATAGTATTTCCAAAACCAAATCCAATTACCTAAGAACCATTCCCATGCAATCAATTATCCAAAACCATCATTAAATCATATAAAAGCATAATTAAAATATGGGAAAGCCATAACCAAGCATTTATAACCAAAACCCACATATTATATTTGAAAATTCAAAACCATACAATAATTAAATCATGAAAACATTTTATAAAATTATGCCTTTAGTTGGAACTAACAATGAGGAAAGAGAACATGCCTTAAACCAAGAAGATGATAAAGATAAATCACCAACAAGATCCCTAAGTTAATCTTCAAGATGAAACCCTAGTCTTCTTTTACCCACAAGCCTCAGAGAGAATTGTAGAGTATTTAAAAGAAGTTTCATGTGTTAATGAATAGAATAATAGGGAAAATAACCTCCCACTAGGAATATAAGTCATGGGGCCTTATTAGGTTATGTGGGGAAATGTCCAAATTGCCCTCACTTAAGCTCTCAAAAATCCCATCCGGTGGGTACAACTATCCATACCAATCGTACCCTCCAATACGAGTGGTATCGACCACTCGTACCCAAGGCCATATCCCTTGGACCCAACACTGTCTAAGGTACGGCTCACCCCAAACTATGTCTTATCTAAGTATACGACTAGTACCCTCGACCAGTATTCCTGGCAAAATAAAATCCCAAGAGGATTGAACATTGTCCACCATATAAGTCCATGGTACAACTCGTTCCCTAACTTACGTCTCTTGGTGAGGGACTTGTACTTAGATTCAACTTAAGTTGCCAAGGCTAAGATTAAGTGAAGTAACCAGACAACCCATATCCATCCTTACGACTCATACCAAATAAATCGTACCTATTCCAGAAACCAAATCCAACCCACCAACCAATACTGGTCAGCATACGACTAACCCATACCATTCGTATCCCAGTGTATGAGTCATTTCCCATAGTTGTATCCTTTCCAGAGACCAGAAATCCAGGAAATTTTCTAAGGTTCAGGAACCCAGGGTATTTCAGTCTCCCCCACTAGGAACATTCATCCCTGAATAATGGACAAGGTAGTACATGCACGACTTATGCCCCTTAGATGCTTCTACTCTTACCTTTATGACAGAAAACAAAGATGCAAGGAAATTAACTTTTCCTTTAACAAACTCTGAAAATAAAGATATATGCAAGAACACATACCTTCTGCAAGAATATCCGGAGCAGAGAACAAATGCAGATACTTGGACTTTATATCCACTTTCGCTTCCAATGTAGCCTCCTCCACCTTATATCTCTTTTAGATCATGTTACATTTTCGGTTACCCGTGATGAACAACATAGGGAGATTCATGTGCCTCAGCCAAAACTATTTGTCGCAAACAATCAACATCAGGAGAACACAACCTCCCTTGGTACCGTAAAGTACTATCACCTCTGATCTCGAATACCATTACCTTTTCCCCACCAACATCACTCTTGATTTTCATCAAGATAGGATCTAGCACTTGTTTCTCCTTGATATCTGCACTAAGAGATGATCTAACCATTTCCTGAACCATTACCCCACCATCCTTAGAGTCTAAGAGACAAACTCCAAGATTGGGCAAGTGGTGAATATCCTTAACCAATTCCCACTTTCCCTTCTCCACATAAGCTAAAATCTCCATGGACAACCAGCTAAGAGCATCAGAAACCATGTTAGCTTTACCTGGGTGGTAGTGAAGACTCATATCATAGTCCTTGAGAAGCTCCAAACATCTCTTTTACCTAAGATTTATCTCCTTCCGAGTGAACACATACAGAAGACTCTTATGATTTGAAAAGATGTCCACATGCACTCCATACAAATAATGCCGCCATATTTTCAAAGTAAAAACCACCGCTAAAAGCTCCTAATAATGAGTAGGATAATTCCTCTCATGCACCATCAACTGCCTGGAAGCATAGGCAATCACCTTCTCATGCTATATCAAAACACAACCAATTCCTACCCGGGATGCAACACAATAAACCACAAATCCCTTATTACCTTCAGCCAATGTCAAAATTGGAACCGAAGTGAGCTTATACTTAAGCTTCTCAAAATTCCCCTCGCACGCATCCGATCAAGAAAACTTTACCTTCTTCTGAGTTAACTTAGTCAAAGAAGCAGCTATAAAAGGAAACCCCTCCACAAACCTCCTATAATACCTAGTCAACCCTAAGAAGATTCAAATATCGGTTGGAGTCATGGGTCTAGGATACGTTTTAACTACAACCACCTTTTAAGAATCCACTGACCATGAAAAGTTACAGAGTTCAACAAAAACTCACACTTAGAGAACTTATCATACAACTATTGTTCCTTCAAGGTCTGCAACACCACACAAAGGTGATTAATATAATCCACCTCACTCCTAGAATACACCAAGATGTCATCAATGAACACAGTGACAAAAAGATCCAAAAACTACTTGTAAACCCTATTCATTAAATTCATAAATGCCGCCAGGGTATTAGTCAAACCGAATGACATAACCGAGAATTCAAAGTGCCTATACCAAGTACGAAAAGCTGTCTTAGGGACATCCACCTCCGTAATCTTAAGATGATGATACCCAGACCAAAGGTCTATCTTATAAAAGAACTTGGCCCCTTGCAACTGATCAAACAAATTATCTATCCTTGGAAGAGCATACTTGTTCTTAACTATTACCTTATTCAACTGCGGATAGTCAATGCACATCCAAAGAAAACCATCCTTTTTGTGCATGAACAACACCGATGCACCCCGCGGGGATACAATAAGATGAATAAACCCTTATCCAAAAGATCCTTAAGTTGCTCCTTGAGTTCCCTCAACTTAGCAGGAGCCATTCTATAAGGAAGAATATATATTGGAGGAATGTCTGAAACCAAATCAATACCAAACTTGAGTTCCCTGTCCAGAGAAACACCAGGAAGATTATTTAGAAAGACCTCAGGAAACTCATTTACCATTAAAACCGACTGAAAAGAAGGACCCTCCGATTTTGAATCTTTAACCCAAACCAAGTGATAAAGATACCCTTTAGAGATTAATCTTCGAGCTCTGAGCTAAGAGATAAACCTCCTCCTGGGATCTAGGGAACCACCCTCCTACTCTATAACCAGTTCACCAGGGAACCTAAAGACAACTTTATGGGTTCGACAATCTAAGGATGCGTAACAAAAGTATAACCAATCCATCCCTAAAATAACATCAAAATCTACCATATCCAGCTCAAACAGATCTACCAAGGCCTGCTTGTTACCGAGAGATACCACACCCCCCTATAGACTCTCTTAGCAATAATCGAGTCACCTACTGGGGTAGATATATAAAAAGATCCGAAACAACCTCAGAATCAAAACCAAAACATACAACCACATATGAGGTCACATAGAAAAGAGTGGAATCCAGATCAAGCAAACAATATATGTCTCGAGAAAAAAGTTGTGACGTACCAGTAACGACATTAGGTGATGCCTCAGATTCCTGCCGAGATACAAGAGCATACAACCTATTTTGGCCTGCGACGGTACCAGAAGTAGAAGCAGATGTAGAAATAACACTACTAGGTGCAAGAGTAGAAGATGAAGCAACCAAATCTTTGATTTCTCTCGAAGCACCCTTACTAACCAGACAGTTTCTAAGAATATGGCCTAGTTGACCATATTTAAAACATCTATCCCTACCTTTATCACAAAATTCCCGATGAAGATGACCACAAAAACGGCAAAGAAGACACAAAGAAGCCGACTATATCCTATTCATCTGAGATTGGTCACCTTATGCCCAAAAGTTATCACTACCTTGCGGACGTCTATCGCCCGACTGCTTCAGTAAGGAGCACTAGCAGTAGAGAAGGAACCAGAGCTCCCCTACTTCTTCTTCACCCACTTACCGCCATCCTAACCACCTTGCTGCTGAGCACCACCCTGCTCAGAGAACATATTCCTCTTATCCTGTCTTTCCCCAAACTTTTCTTGTTTCCTTTTATCATTCTCCACCTGCAACATATGGACAACCAACCTCAAAATATCCATATCCTTATTCAGCAAAGTCGTCTTGCTTTCAAGGATAAAATCTCGAGATAGCCTAACCTTTGCTCTCATATCAAACACCAAATCCAGAGCATACCTTGACATTTGCTGGAACTTCAAGGAATATTCCTTGACAGACATTCTTCCCTACTTAAGATTCATAATCTCCCCCATCTTTTCTTTTCTCTGCTCCTGAGGAAAGAAGCGATCTAACAAAGCATTAGAAAAGGCTTCCCATAAGGACAACTCCTTAATATCACCTCTATCTCTAGCCCACTCCTCATACCATTGGTATGCAATATACTTGAGCTGATAAGCTGTAAAGTTTACCCCTTCCACATTCGTGGCCTGCATCACCCTGAATATCTTCTCTATTATATCTAAGAAAGCCTGAGGATCCTCCTCTACCTTTACTCCAGTAAAAGTAGGAGGATTTCATCTTCATAAACTAGTCAACACTTGTGGCCTCAGCAGATAGAACACCAGATGCATCTCGCTCAGCCTGAGCAACAACTAACTGAGAAATAGTCTGAATCGGTTGACAAAATTTTGCATTAGTCATTCAACTTGAGGAGGACTAGAAGTAACCAGGGGAACTCTGGAACAATCAGGGATAAGACCCTTAGATCGAGTGCGAACTCTAGGTGTAGGGTGTAGTCCATTAATATCATCTCCAGATGGGACAAAAGGATTTCTTGTATTCCAGATTGATGAGGCATGATCTGAAAAATGACCAAACAAGGATTATAGGAAATTTTAGTATTTAGACTCGAAGCTTGAAAATAGAATATCAAGAAAGTGAAATATTCCTAAATATCTTGTATCCTCTCTTATATGAGTGTGGTGCACTACACACCTCTAAAAGCGACTCTACTAGTCACGACTTTGTGGACTCCCAATTGACCATAAACCTAAATCTATGATACCAACTTGACACAACCAAACTTGAGGCCTTATCGTAATGGGCATCCTAAGTCCGAACGGGATCGGAGACCACCCCCGTTACCCAACCCAACCTCCAACTGCATTCCCCAAGTTGGCTGAATTTAGAATATATAACAAGATAAAGTAGTTGTCCATATCAAAACTTTGGGATAGGTCTATAACCGAGACCGACCCAACCAAGTCCAGCCGCCCAAACCCATCCGATAACCAAACCATAAACTGATCAACCATATAATAACCAAACCAAGTTCCATAACATAAATAAAAGGATAAAACAGTGAGAAATTTAGTCCACATGTATCAGCCCCAATAATAATGCCAATACTAAGGAAGACACCAATATCGATCTTGCCCATACCAACCCATAGTAGTTCCACAAAATCCTCTAACCAAAAGAATACCAAAATCTGGTTGCGACATGTCCCTAACCATAGCCAAAACTGATATCCATAAATAAACCAAAGTATGAAATAACATCCATGAAATGGAGCCTTCCAGAAAGATGAAAGCTCACCACTTCAATTCAAAAGTTGACCCCAAATGTCCGAATGCTAAGCAATAGAAGTAGAACAGTTGTTTCCTGCATTGCATGGAGATATAGCCACATGAAGATGGGTTAGCAGGTGAACACTAACATGAACTCAGGATAAGGATAAAATAGTGTTATTTAACAAAACCAAGTAAACCATCCATATGCATACAAACCATACATATATATAACCATGCCGGGAAAGGGAATCAGATTTAGCATGCATTTGAAATTATTTACCTGGGTATGTGTAGCTTAACCATCCTTAAACACCCACGAGCAATATGGGTCCAGTGTAACCCCCTGAACGGGCCTCGATGTATGTAGCCACACAAACCAAAGATACTATTAGAGTGGGGGATTCCCAAGTACCCCTACCCTCCATGATACATATGTAAAGTGTACTTAGAGGATTCCCTTGTACCTCATAGTTTCATATAAGGTCGCCATAACCTACCCCTCATGTTGGCAAACATGAGTTTCCAGTGTTTGTTCATTAAACTACCACCTTCACAGTTAGATATCACACCCCACCATTATTGTCCAATTAAGACCATTTCCAACCAACCAAACCATTATACCATTTATTATTTACCAAGGCTATTAATAGTGGTATCGTCATACCGACTATAACTTGCAAGTATTTTCCTTAGACAAACCGTTTTGAGACTAAGGGATTCCCAAGTATCTATAGATCACATTATCCATTTAATTTGGGGGAGTTCCATGTACCCCATAAGTGTGCCATTATAATGATTACTTGGGGGAGTCCATTGTACCCCACAAGAATGATTATTAAACCCAAAACCATTCCATTTAACCAATCCAAACCATTTAAGGTTCCATTACTAAGTTTAAGCCATGTAATAGTCCCATTAAAATCCAACAGTGTAGTGAAAACATTCTCATAGACATTTTATCAAACATAATGGAGGCATAGTATTTCCAAAACCAATGCCAATTACCAAATAACTATTCCCATGCAACCAATTATCCAAACCACCATTAAAGAATATAAAAGCATAATTAAAACATGGATGACCATAACCAAGCATTTATAACCAAAAACCCCATATTATATTTGAAAATCCAAAACCATGCAACAATTAAATCATGAAAACATTGTATAAAACCATGCCTTTAGTTGAAACTAATAATAAGGGAAGAGAACATGCCTTAAACCAAGAAGATGATGGAGAGAAATCACCAACAAGAGCCCCAAATTAATCCTCAAGAAGAAACCCTAGCCTTCTTTTACCCAAAAATCTTAGATAGAATTATAAAGTGTTTAAGAGAAGTTTCTATGTGTTAATGAATAGAATAATATGACAAATAACCTTCCAATAGGAATATAAGTTGTGTGGTCTTATTAGGTTAAGTGGGAAAATGTCTATATTCCCCTCACTTAAACTTCCATAAATCCCGTCAGGTAGACGACTATCCATACCAGTCGTACCCTTTAATACGAGTGGTACCCATCACTCATACCCAAGTTCATCTCCCTTGGACCCAACACTATCCAAGGTACGAATCACTCCAAATCATGTCGTATTTAAGTATACGATTAGTACTCTCGACCCGTACCCTTGGCATAGTAAAATCCCAAGAGGATTGAATACTATCCACCATATGAATCCATGGTACGACTCGTACCCTGGATTACGGATCTTGGTGAGACACTCGTACTCAAATACAACTTAAGTTACCAAGCCTAAGATTAAGTGAAGTAATCAGACAACCCGTATCCATCCATACGACTCATACAAACAAATCGTATCCTTTCCAGAAACCAAATTCAACCCACCAACCAACACTGGTCAGTATACAACTCACCCATACCACTCGTATCCCAGTGTACAAGTCATTTTCCCTAGTCGTATCCTGTCCAGAAGCCAAAAATTCAGGAAATTTTCTAAGGTTCTGGAACCCAGGAACCCAGGGTATTTCAAATTATATCAGTGACTTTTATATGTTTGAAATATATTTATTAATGGGTCTATGTGTTATATATGTATTAGATGTCAATACAACCCGAATTTATAGTTATATGAGTATTTCATAACAATGAATAATGACAATATTTTAATGGGTTTATGTGTATACGTATTTCAAAACAAATATGTATATGTATTTCAAAAAATGATTGCAGTGCTTAAAGTGCCTATGTGTCATATATGTATTTGAGATCAAACAAATAACTATGAGATACATATTTGAGAACATAAAAACAGTTTGTATTTGACAAATGCATACCTTATGAAAATGATATAAGTATATCAAATGACACATGTTTATACAACTTGAATCATACAGATATAAATGATATTTGTTTATATATAAATACAAATGATTTGACATACAAATAATTTATATAAAGTGTATTATTTGATAGAAAAAAATATATAATACAAAAATAAAAAGAAAGAGAAAATATAAAATTCAAAGAGGGTTAGAGATGTGAAAATATCAACACAAAAAAATAACGATAAATAGAACAAAAGGAGCAAGAGAGGATAGAGATAAAAGAGAGAGAGAAAAAATGAGGGAGAAGTTTTTTCCTTAACATTCAAACTTATTTTGAGTTTTGAAACTCATTAAGAAAAGCTTTCATTTGGAAACAAATCTTCATTTAATATTCTATTAATTAGACGCATGATTTAAGAAACTTGAAATTCTTTTTCTTTTTTAAACTCAAGTTGTTATCTAAAAATAAAATAATTAATTATGTTGGTATATATATTTGCTATTTAGGATATTTAGCAAAATGTTGTTATGTGCTTCCTAATTAATGAGTCTAATTTGCTATTTCTGAGATTACCCTAAATAATATAACATGATAGCTCAACATTAAAGAAAAAGTAAAAACTCACCTTGTTAAACCATCCAAGAGAAAATTAAGCTCATTAATGGAGGTTCACAAGAATGAGACTAAAGAAAACACCATTTAATTTAGGTGAAGATATGTTGTGCATTAAAGGGTTTTATAAATTAAATTATTGTTATTTATGTGAAATATATAGTATTATTCCTCTATAGCAAAGTTAAAATTTCAAGATTCAAATTTTTAAGTTTTGATTGTAAATTTAAACATAACATATTTAAATTTTTTAAAATAAAATTTATATCTTTGAAAAATATGCAAAAAAAAATAAAAAAAAATCTATAATCCCAATAAAAAGTTTCCAATCAAAATATAACTTAACTGACACTCAAAATTTCAATATGTCACTTAGATTCAGACGAAGGGAGTAATAGAATAGTAGATTATTGTAGATAGAAATTAAACAATAAACTACGAAAAACCAGGTCTTTGTTATTCTTTTATTTTCTACATGTTGCACTAGCAAAACTATCTCTCTTAGTTCAATAATACTTAGCCATTATAGTAAAATTAGATATCTAATATTACTTATCGAATTTGAAAAATTAATGAATGATTTATCTTTTTCTATCCATTTTATGCTTACTATTCAATATTATTTATCACTTAAGGCATTTAAGGTATTAAATTTGTTATATTCAAAAAGTGATATAGTAAAATACTTCTTGTTTCTTAATATATGTATCAGGTCAATAGTGGACAAATATCGTTGGACTGAAGATTAGTACTTCCTCCGACACATTTTAGTTGGTGATCTTACCAAAAATAAATATCCCATATTAATTGATCACTAATTAAATCATGATATAATTAATTAATTTTTTTTATTCTACCCCTATAATTAATAGTATCTATTTAATGTGAACAATTACAAATTCAATGTTTATTTTTATACCCAATGAATATTATTAATATGTAAAATATTAAAATTCGTTATTTTATTTATGCTTATTTAGTAACTATATAAAATGAAATATGCCTACTAAAATACTACAGAAGGTGTACTAATTAATAAATTAATTGAGATTCGAGTCACTGAGAGAGGCCAGCAAAAGAGTTGCCGTGTATAAATGATCTCATATGCATTTATCAAATTGTTTATTGCACGTTATAGTAACATTTTTAGACAGTTATTTTATTAAAGATTTAATTGTAAGTTGTAGCAATATTTTTAAAAGCTAATTTATTTATTTTATTAAAAAATTGATAAAATATTTTTAAGAATAATTAACTCTTTTTTTTTTATAGGTTTTAGTATTCAATATCTCCTAAATAAATGTGTTGATAATCATGGAAGGAGTAAAATATGATCAATATTATAAATTCTTATCTTTTTCAAAAAAGTCTCACGTTTTTTCTAAAACAACTTTATTGAAATAATATTATTTTTGTCAATATCACACATTTCATCTTAATTATACTTCTTCTTTTTTAAAATTCATCTTCATAAACAAATATCTTTCTTTGGGGTATTATTTGAGTATCCACTTTGATATCTATCAAACAATTCTATCTTTGATGTTTCAATTTCGTTCCATTCATCCAAAATTGACTTCATCTTCTTCTTCCAGAAGCAATCACCAATATTAACCATGACTAATATTGATTCTTTTTTATTGCAACCAAAAATTATTTAATATCAAATAATTATCAATTGATTTATTTTCGATATGTAGGGTGATAGTTTTTCATGCAATATCCATTACATACACTAAAAAGGTTATGCAACATGCAATATAATTTTTCTTATCAATTGCCACATTCATAAAACTCATTCAATAAAAATGTTACATATGCGAGACTTCATGATACCAATTTTAATATCTATTTAATATATTGAGAACTCAAAAAAAAAATATTACTTAAGTATGAAATGAGTATAAACTGGTTTCAACGCAATTTATTAAACAACTCATGGATATTGTATTGTGCACTATACTATTTTCATACACTAAAAACAACTATAAGAATACATCATTTGTATTTAGAATATTATATACCAATATCATAAATTGAGACATCGAAAATATAAAATCATTTAAAATTTGACATTATTATATATAAATTGATTTCAACTTAATCGTTTAAAATAATACATGAATAATAGATTGCATATATCATAGATTAAAAATAAATTATTAACATATAATATTTATTGACATTGATTTTCATAGAGTAATTCTACCACCAATATTGTTGCAAATTCAAAATCTATGAATTAGAAATTATTATTATTAGAAGAAGACATTTAGGACGAAACAATTTAAAATAAAATCGTGATGAAAAAGAAAAATTCTATATTTTATAATGAAGAATTGAAAATAAAAAATATATGATTGTTATGATGAAGCAGAAAGTGGTATAGCTCAAGAAAGAGTAATCTGTTTGAGAGAGAATAAAGGGGATGACTAATATCTTAATAATAACTGTAATCCTTTTTTATTGGTGTGAAATGGTTTTTTCCTTATATAAAATTTGTTTTAAAATTTTTAAAAATAAAATAAAAAAATCTAATTTTTCCTTTTTTCTACTAATTTTTTCTATAACTTGTAAACTTAATTTTTTTTCTATATCTTGCATTAAACAATCTAAGGATGTTTATTTGTATTTTTCATATTTATTATTGTATGTTCATCAATCATCATTGTCATCTTATGAACATATTTCTACTTAATAATAAAGGGCAAAGGGTCCAATAAAGAAGGGCCAAAGCAGGCTTGTTGACTTGTTGCCTGCGTTGACACTTCTTTATTGGTTGGTTCTTTTTCACCCATTTTAATTTGTTTATCTTATTTTTTTAATTTGATATATATTTCAAAAAAAATCATAAAAAATAATAAATATTATAATAATTAAAAACTTACAAAATTTAAACATATAAAGTATTTGACTGACTTTCAAAATTATATCAGTGTCATTTAAATTAGAATAGAAAAAAAAAGTATTATAAATGAAAACAATTTAAAATTTAAATTATTTTTAAAATATAATTGACTATCAATATCACAAAAGTTTGTTTAACCTATTATATATTTTAAAATAAAGGGCAAAGGGCTAAAGCAGACATGTTGACTTGTTGTCTTCTTTAACACTTCTTCATTGGTCCTTTCCCCTCTATTTTAATTTCTTGGTCTTATTTTTTTAATTTGATATATATTTTTAAAAAATACGGAAAAATATTAAAAATTACAATAATTAACAACTTTAAAAAATTAAAAGACAAAATATTTAACTGACTTTCAAAATAATATCAATGTCATTTAAATTGAAATAGAAAAAAAGTATTATAAATCACAATAATTCAAAATTTAAATTATTTTTAAAATATAATTGACCATCAATGCCATAAAAGTTTGGTTTAACCTGTTATATATTTTAGAAAAGTATGTAAAAAATACTATAAATTATAATAATTAACAACTTAAAAAATTTAAAAGATACAAAATATTTAGATGACTCTCAAAATTATATCAGTGACACTTAAATAAAAATAGGAGAAAAAATATTATAAATCACAATAAGTAAAAGTTTAAATTATTTTAAAAATATAATCATCAATGAAACAAAAATTTGGACAAGAAGAGTAACATATATTATTTGAGATTACATAAAAGTATTATAAATTACAATAATTAAAAACTTAAAAAATATGAAAACATATAAAAGAAATATGATTGATTATTGAAATTCTATTTGTGTCACATAAATTGAGATAAAAAATAAAATATATTGAGTTTGTTCTAGCACGACTCCCTCGATATCTAATAATTACTATATTTACAAAAAAAATTAAGTTGGAGATTCCATATCTGAAAAAAGAGTAGTAATAGAGAGAGTAAGACGCGGAGGAGAGTCATTGATTTGGAGTTGGTAAGCGGTAGAGATTGCATCACAACAATTTAAGGGATTAATGGATTGGATTAGTCAAACTTTTTAAAATCTACATCTTTATCTATAACTTATAATCTATAATCTCTTAAAAATGTGAAGACCTTTAGAAAGGTGATTCAAACTTTTTCCCTTTATTAAAATACACACAAAATAATCTTTTCACCCTTTTCTTTCCATTATTATTTATTTATATTTATAATATTTAGAACATTGAACCCAACTAAAATTCTAATTTAAAATAAAAATTTCTAATTTGAGTCTTTATATATTTACACACACAAACACAAGTACGTCTATCAATGTCCAAACATCTTTCTTTCTCCGACGGTGAAATACTATATATTAATAGAAGACGTAAAACCTATTGAGGTTAGCATGTTAGTTTTGTGTTAACATTGTTGTAGTTATTCTCAATTTGTTAATATTGTTCTAGTTCTTCTTTACTTGTGTTGTTTGTTTTATTGTATCCAAAAGAATGGAGATAAAAGTAAGAGTTAATATAATATTGTTATATTTCTTCTTCAAGTGTGTTGTTTGTTTTATTCTAACTAAAAAAGTGGAGATAAAAGTAAAAGTTAATATTATATTTTTTCATTTTGCATCTATGACAGGTGATTACGTTGTTTTTCCCCAGCTCTTCTATCTTTCATTGCTTTTGATCATCTAAGTCAGTAACTGTAATACCCCAGGTTTTGAACTCTGAAAGTTTTTTGGATTTTGTCATCACTACCCGGACCACGACTCAGGTGACAAGTTGTTATCACTCGTCACGAGTTGTATTGTGCCACTCGTTGCCTAGCTAGCGAGTTTCCCTAGGTTACTGTCTTGGTGATGACTAGACTCCATGAGTCATAGGGTGAGGTCACAAGTCGTGGTGAGAGACTCGTGACCATAACAACAAAGGTGGCCAAGATTTTTTCCTAGATCATGAGTCGACGTCACGAGTCGTGACGTTAGACAATGAGTTATGAGATGTGACTCATGGTCATAACAGTGTGGTTGCCTAGAGCTTCTGCACATGCAATGATCTGTGACCAGTCATCATGAGTTTTTACCCGACTCGTAGTGAATGAGAGCCATTTTTCTGTACATTTTTAATTAAGGGTAAGGTGGTCTTTTTATTCCTTTACACTTTACACACGACCTTAAAACATCTAAGTTTCCCTTTTTACATCAATTATCAAATAAAAACCCCACTTCTTTTCTCTCAAACTTCCAAGAAAGAGCAATTAGTGTTTCCAAGGAATTAATCATCTATGCTCTAATTTGTGATTTTTCTTCTAATTTCTTGGTGTTTCAGGCATGTCTCTCTTCTCTAACTTGATTTTCCGTAAAAGCATGTGTTTAATTATTGTTCATATGGAGTTAATTATTGGGTTTTGAAATTTGGGTTGAGGAATTTGAATGGTTATTACATGGATTGTTTTCCCTTGGTTTTGAATTATCATTCATGACTTATCTTATGGTTTTTGAACTAAATAAGTGCATGGGTATGGAAATAGGAATGGAGAACATGAGTTTCCCCTAATTTTATGAATTTTGGTTTGGAATTGACATTAACCTTAACCAACTTTGTGAAATTGGTTTGTAACATAAATATATGCATAATTTAACTTGCATTTGGAATCTTGTATTACATTAAAAGTTAATGGAACATAAAAAGTGGTTTTGAAAGGCCTTGGTGGCCATAGTTTGTTTTTTATAATGAAACTGGGGAGTCAAATTGGTTAATTGGTTTGGAATTGCATAATGGAATTAGCTTGCAAGCATAATTGGTATGATGATACCATTTGGTAAATGCCTTAATAAAAACTCCTTGGTTTAATTGATGGGTTTATGTGCAAATATTTTAATTTGGGTTTAAAGGGAGGTTGTGTAGCTCGCCATAAAGGTGGAGATTGGGGGGCCAATACTAAAAACCACGTTTGCCGGCGTGGGGGTCTTGGTGACTGTTTTCATACTTCATACACATACACATACACACACCATATATATATATTGGGATGGTCAGAGTCTTTTTATCTCTGACACTCTTCTTATATTTCCTCGGTTTATGTGGCTAACACACATTGGCGCCCTTTCAGTAGGAAGAGCTAAACCCATATAGCCCGTGGGTTCCCATAGGATAGTTAGAGCTACACAGTCCAGGTTAATGGTTTTAAAATCACATGTTTATAATCCTGTACCCTATCCCGACATTATATATATGTATATATAAATATGTGTATATGGTTTTTGATTGATTTTGGACATGGCATTATTTTATTCCTTTCCTGAATTACATGTTAGTTCTTATCCCACTAACCCTCCCCGGATGCTGCATTGTTTGATGATGTAGGGTCCTAGGAGTTTTTTATTGCCTCTTGTAGTGTTAGGTGATCCGATTCTTTGGTTGGTCTTCTTTGAAGTGGTGAGACTCCATCTTTTGGAAGACCTATGATTTCTTTAGTTTTATTACATTTCCTTAGTATATTATTTTGGATTCTTTTTGTTCATGGTCGGGGGCATGTCCCGACCAATCTAGTATTCTGGTATTGTAGAGGATTTTGTGGACAAGTGTGGGGTTGGTTATTGTTTTAACTTTTATATTACATTTGAGCTATCTTATCTACCTTGTTATGGTTTGGTTATCTTTTGCAGTTTATCATGGTTATTCTCTGTTGGTTAGGATAAGGGGGTGGTCTCCGACCCTCGGTGGGCTTGAGATACCTGTCACGACTAAGACCTGGTTTGGGTCATGAAAAACTTGGTATCATAGCTCGGTTTAACATCTTTGGATTTCCATAAAGCCATGTCGAGTAGAGTCCCTTTTATGGGTATGTAGCATGCCATATTTATAAGAGGGAGGCTACAAAGCATTTAGGAATGTTTTTATTTTTTCGTGATTCTAGCTCGGGATATAGAGTCTGGTACCTTGAAATTTCTCTAATTCCTAGTTTGCTCGCATTTCAGATCATGGCTCCTCGAAGATTTGACATATGTAGGAATTCTTCTGGAACCTCAGTCCCACCTAAGGACAATATGGATAGAACCTACCCTGTCTATGGAGTGTAGACCTATTCTATGGTCCTCGTTCCTAATTACATTACCCCACATGGAGTTCCACCAATTCCTACTAGTCCTCCTCGGGTTTCCAGGGATGGTGATACTAATGCCCAGACACCTATGGGTGATATTTCTAATATAAAGTTCCTCAGTCGATTCATCTTCTTACTTAGTTGGTGTCATCTTAGTCTCTCCAGTCTGGTCATGTTAGTTTTGTTGATCCTTCATCCGAGGTTACTCGAGATGGACAGTTCATGAGGTTAAATCCCCCAAACTTTATAGTTTCTAAAGTACAGAACGATCCTTAAGGTTTTATTGATGAGATAGAGATTTTTTAGGGTTATGCATGCCACTGATTTTGAGGGTATGGAGTTTGTAACATATTAGTTGAAATAAGTAGCTTATTAGTGGTATGAGGAATGGGAGAAAATAAGGGGTGATGATGCTGAGCCGGCCATATGGGATGAGTTCTCAGGTGCCTTTCTTGATCATTTCTTTCCTCGGGAGTTGAAGAAGGCTAAAGCTGAGGAGTTTGTGAACCTGGAGAAAGAAAAGATGAGTCTGAAGGAGTATACTTTGAAATTTCAGCAGTTGTCTTGCTATGCTCCATAGTTGATGTCTACCATGAGGGACAAAATGAGGAAGTTTGCTTCCGGTTTGTCTCATGACTTGGTATTAGAGTGTAAGACTACGATGTTGAACAATGATATGGATATCTCCATACTTATGGTTTATATGTAACAAGTAGAGGATGAGAAAAAAAGGTAGTTAAAGATGGGAGAAAGGCAGAATAAAAAGTTCAGGCATTCAGAGCAGGGTGTGAATAAGAAGAATAATGAGGAGTGTTGACAGATAGTGGACTAACAAAAAGGCTTGGGGAAATTCTAATTTGTATTCTTCGTCTAGTGCTCCTTATCCTAAGCCATCTGGTGATCGTCATTTTCAGACTAGCAGTGGTCCTGAGGCACAGGGTGCCCAGTCTTAGGATAGTGGAGATCTATGTTTTTCATGAATAAGAAATATGGGTCTCTTTGGATGTGTATAGACTATCGATAGTTTAGTAAGGTTATAGAGAAGAATAAGTACCATCTTTCTAGGATTGATGATCTCTTTGAATAGATTTAGGGTACTAGATTGTTCTCTAAGATTGATCCCCATTTGGGTTATCACCAATTGAATATTAGGGAGGTGGATATTCCCAAGAATGCTTTTCGAACCTGGTATGGCCATTAAGAATTTTTGGTCAGGTCATTTGGGTTGACTAATACTCTGACTGCTTTTACAGATCTTATGAACCGAGTATTCATGCAGTTTTTAGACTTATTTATGATAGTATTCATTGATGATATTTTGGTGAATTCTAAGAGTAAGAAAGATCATGCCAGTCACCTCCAAATTGTGTTGCAGACCTTTAAGTATCATAAGTTGTATGCCAAATTTTCTAAATGTGAGTTTTGGTTAAATACCGTGACTTTTCTCGGGCATGTGGTTTCTAGTGAGGGGGTTAAGGTGGATCCACAAAAGGTTGACGAGGTTAAGAAGTGGCCTAGACCTACGACTCCAAATGATATTAGGAGCTTCTTGGGCTTTGCTGGGTATTATAGGAGGTTTGTGGAAAGGTCCTCTTCTATTGTTGATCCATTGATGAAGTTGACTCAGAAAAAAAGTGATGTTCTTGTGGTTCGATGCTTATGAGGGTAGCTTCAAGAAGCTGAAAGATAAATTGACTTTTGCTTCAGTTTTGACCCCGCCCAAGGGTACTGAAGGGTTTGTGGTATATTGTGATGCATCTCGTGTAGTACTGGGATGCAACATGGTAAGGTTGTAGCCTATGCTTCTAGGAAGCTTAAGGTTTATGAAAAGAATTATCCAACTCATGATTTATAGTTGGCGGATGTGGTTTTTGATTTGAATATCTGGCATTATTATTTGTATGGGGTGAATGTGGACATCTATTCAGACCATAAATCTTACAGTATGTGTTCACTCAGAAGTAATTGAATCTCAGGTAAAGGCGGTGGCTTGAGTTGCTTGAGGATTATGACATGAGTCATCACTACCATCCAGGTAAAGCTAATATGCTTTCTGTTACTGTTAGCATGTTGTCCATAGGGAGATTATTTCATGTGGATAAGAAGAAGCGAGGATTGGTGAAGGATATTCACCGATTGGCTAATTTGGAAGTTCGTTTCTCGGACTCCAATGATGGAGAAGTAATTATTCAAGAGGTGGTTAAATCATCTCTTGGTGCTGAGGTGAAGGAGAAATAGGTTTTGGATCCCACTCTTATGCAAATTAGGGATGATGTGTGACAACCAAAGATTATGGCATTCGAGATTAGGGGAGATAGTATTCTGAGGTATTAAGGTAGGTTGTGTATTTCTGATGTTGATAGGTTGTAGGAAAGAATCTTGACTGTGGCTCATGAGTCATGGTATACAGTTCATCCTGGTTCAAAAAATATGTATCATAACTTGAAGGAGATCTATTAGTGGAATAACATGAAGAGGGATGTGGTGAAGTTTGTGGCTAAGGCCTCATTGGTTTGCACTTAATAGAGGTCTGAATCTGGATGGTTCAGACTTTAGACCATTAAGTGCATTTGTTTTTAATTTAGATTATAGCTCTTCATACGTATGAATAGATCTTAATTATTCAGATCTAGAACCAAGTCTTAATATCATTAAGAGGTATTCTTGTGTTGAATAGTATTCACCACCACTCTATCCACAATTTTCCAGTCACCACCTCTACTACCACCACCATTGCAACCACCACCAATCAGTACCATCAACCACCACCACCAACCAATTCTACCTTCATAACCATCACTGAAAATCAATATCGCTACCAACCACTATTGTCAACTGCTACAAAACCTACCACCTACATTATTATAATTATATTCACCACCACCATCGCCAATGCTAACACCAATTCAACCGTTACCACTATAATCGATCACTACCAATCAATTCCTACACTGACCAACTCATCTATCACAACTAGCACACCACTAACTACCACTAACATATCATCAACCTCCACACATTCTTAAATTACCACCACCATTATTGTCATCGGTATCGCCACCTCTACCACCACTTCAACCACTACCATCACTACAATCTATCTCTACTAACAAATATCTACACTATCACAGCTAACAACATCTCCAACTACCACCAACACATCATCATACATCATGTATTCATTTTTCAGCCATCGCAATCAACACCTCCAATAACTAATAATGCATTCATTTTCTAGCCATCACAATCAACACTTCCAATGAATAACATCAACCAACTTCACATCATAACCACCACCACTTCTACCAATCGCCACCGTCATAACAGTCAACCATCTCTACTATTACAACTATCACCACGAACATTACTAGTCACTAACATCAATTATTACCACCACTAGTATAAACCATCTCCACTATCACTAACAAATATAATTTTTTCAATCAAATAATAATTTTATTATATTAAATTAAATATTTTTAATATATAATTAATATTTTATTTAAATTTTATTTTTTATTATATATAAAAATAAATGAATTTTTACATTTAGATATTGAAAAACAAACAGTCTTAATCATTCAACTTTTAGATTTAGAGACAACATTTTAATCATTCAGATGTGCATTAAAATTCAGACGTCTAAATATTAATAAAAACAACTGTAGCCTAAGTGTATGGTCTGTTAGCAAGTCAAGATTCAACACTTAAGGCCTGGTGGGATATCTCACTACAAAAAATAGCATTTAGCGTTGGATGAAATTTGTCGCTATTCCATGTTAATCCGTTGCTAAACAAAATTAGCGATGGATTAGTGACATATTATTGTCTGTTGACATTATGCTCGTTGCCTTCCAGTTAGCGATGAAAAAATTAAATCTATTGCAAAAATCGTGACCACTTTGCGACCAATGATATTGATTGTTTCATGTTATCGACAGATTAGGCCGTTGTTATACCGTTGCTATTTGCATAACTTAATTTTGCCTTGTCTAAATTGAAGACAAAATACTTTGTCATTGATTCATCGCAACATAGTTTAATTATGGCTAAATTCACGACGAAATACTTTGTCGTTGATTCATCGTAACATAGTTTAATCAAAGTAACCATATATTGGTGATAAAAAATTTATAATCACAATCCGTCGCTAAAGCTTTCCAGTAGCAACGATCAAAATCGTCACTAATTTTTTTGTTGCTATAATTTTCTTAGAAAACTATTGAAACATGTAACTTATTAAATGATTAAATAATCAGCCTTCATATAAAAATAATTATTAATTGATAAATGTATAATTTAGAATGTTTAGCAAAACCCATCATAATATTTATCCAAACATCCACAATCAAGTGTTTGTATCAAAATCAACTATTGTTAGAATACACAACCCACCCACATCCATCAAAAATCAAGTGTTTGTGTCAAAAAAAATATTGTTAGAAAACAACATCCATAAAAAATTATTGTTACTGCACAATTGTTTTGTACAATTCCCCAAAAAATAGTCCCCACAAAAATAGATTATCTAAAGTTAATGCAGATACGAATCAACGTCATCATCATCATTAAGAGTAGGAGGATCGGGTGCTTCCACTTATTGTACACAAATAAACTCCATAACTACCGAAAGAAAGTGATAAGTAAGTGCTGAAATATTGCTTTTCAAATTTCTCCAAATTTATTGTCAGAACGGAAGGTAGTACTGACGTGAAGGCATTAGACGCACAAAGATTTATCCCAAAGTAACTTCTAGCTTTAGATCAGAGACCAAATAATCTTTTCTTCTTTACTCCTCCCATAGCTTCATAATATGATTCCAGTTGATCAACATTACATTGAGACTTTTTTTTTCATATGACTTTTCATATTTTTCCTGTAACAAGTACAAATAGTAAGTTAAAGAAGAAAACTGGAAATATTTTTAACACTGTAGTTAACTACAAATAGTGCAAACATGAGTGCAAAAGCATAGTCAAGGAATATTGAAACACCTTGGTTTCTGGACCTTAGAAAATTTCCTTGATTTCTGGTTTCTGGGAAAGATACGACTTAGGGAACGGGTCGTACACTTGAGTATGGGTGATATAGTCCAATCGTATGCTGACCAGTGTTGGTTGGTGTGATGGATTTAGTCACTGGAAAGGGTACGAATCTTATCGGTGGATACGGGTTGTTTTATTACCTTACTTAACCTTAGACTTAGTGACATATATTGGGTTTGAGTATGAGTGGATCACTATGAGTCGTAAGTCAGGGTATGAGTCACGCCTAGGACTAGGATGGTGGTTAGTGTTCAAACCTCCTGGAATTCTATTTTTCCAGGGGTACGGTTTATGGGTTCTAGTTGTACACTTGGACACGACTTGGGTTTGGGTGTGTCATTCCTTGGACAGTGTTGGGTTTAATGGGGAATGACTAGGGTACAAGAGGTGGTTACCATTCATACAAGATGGGTACGACTCGTAAGGGTCAGTCATGCCCTATGACGGGATTAAATACAATTTAAGTGAGGGAAATCTGGATATTCCCCAATTATCCTAGTAAGGCACCATGACTTATATTACTATTGGGAGGTTATTTTCCTTAATATTCTATTCTTAAACACTCTTAAATCTTCTCTAGAGTTCTTGGGTAAAGGAAGCTAGGGTTTTATCTTAATGAGTAAATTGGGGTTTGTCTTGGTGATTTCTCTCCATCATCATCTTGGTTTAAGGCATGTTCTTTTCCTTCATTATTAGTTCCAACTGAAGGCATGATTTTATACAATGTTTTCATGATTTGAATGTTGTATGATTTTGGGTTTTCAAATATAATTTGGAGGTTTTAGTTATAAATGCTTGGTTACGGTTTACCCATATTTTAATTATGCTTTTATATGCTTTATTGGTGGTTTTGGATAATTGATTGTATGGGAATGGTTATTTGGTAATAGACTTTGGTTTTGGAAATATTGTGCCCCCAATGTTTTTGGTAAAATGCCTATAACAATGCTTGTGGGGTACATGAGAATCGCTCATGTTAATTGGATAATATAATCTATGGGTAAATGGGAATCTTTTGATCTCAAAAAGGTTTAGCTAAGGACAATACTTGCAAGTTACAGTCGGTATGACGATACCACTAGCTAATAGCCTCGGTTAATAATAATGAAATAATGGTTTGGTTGGAAAATAATTTTAATTGGGCGGATATATAGAAAAGTCGTGGAAGGTGGAGGTCCCAGGGGGACCTAAAATGGAAACTCATGTTTTCCGACATGAGGTTGGTCATAGTGACCGTATGCCTGATGTCACACATTATATGTTGGGGGATGTACTAGTCATCCCAGGTTTTTTTTATGGTCATGCGACTTCACGTACTGGGGCCCTTTCAGTAGGGGGAGATGAACCCATACAACCCGTGGGTGGTTTTAGGATGACAAATGCTACACAGACCAGGTAAAGGTTTTAAATGGTATACTAAACCCGATTCCTTTTCCTGGTATGGTTATATATATATGGTTTGTGTGCATATGGATGGTTTTACTTGTCTTTATAATTGGCATGATTTTATCCTTATACTGAGTTCATGCTAGCGTTCACCCACTAACCTATCTTCGAGTGGATGTATCCCCACGCGATACAGGAACCAGTTATTCTACCCCTCCTGCTTAGCATTCAGACACTCGTGGGTCATCTTTGGATTGAAGTGGTAAGCTTCATCTATATAGAAGGCTCCATTTCATGGATTTTATTTCATGCTCTGAATTATTTATGGATATTTTCTTTGGCTGTGGTTGGGGGTGTGTCCCAATCGGATATTTGTATTCTTTTAATTAGAGGCTTTTTATGGAACTACTATGGGTTGGTATGGGCGGGATTAGTATTGGTGGCAACCTTATTATTGATATTGGTATTGGTATTGGTATTGGTATTGGTATTGGTATTGGTATTGGTATTGGTATTGGTATTGGTATTGGTATTGGTATTGGTATTGGTATTGGTATTGGTATTGGTATTGGTATTGGGGATGACATCATTGGACAAAATTTCTCACTGTTCCATCGTATTTTATTTTGGGATTATTTAATTATTAATGGAACTTACTTGGTTATGGTTGGATATATGGTAGTTTGGCTTGGTATGGTTGGACGGTTGGTATGGGACAGTTAGACTCGATTGGGTCGATCCCAGTAATAGACCTATCCCAGAGTCTATAATTTGGTTAGTTATGCTATCTTGTTATATGTTGGAAATTCAGCCAACCCAGGGCAGGCAGCTGGAGGTTGGGTTGGGTGACGAGGGTGGTCTCGGATCTCGGTCGAACTCGGGACACCCATTACGTCAAGGCCCCGGGTCGGTTCTTGTCAAGTTGGTATCAGAGCTTTAGGTTCTTGGTCAATTAGAAGTCCACAAATTCATGTCTAGTAGAGTCCCTTTTAGGGGTATGTTTCACGCCACACTCATAAGAGAGAGACCACAGGGCATTTAGCAATGTTTCACTTTCTTGGTATTCTATTTTCGAGCTTAGATTCTAAGTCTTGGAATCTTCTCTAATCCTTGTTTTTTCACTTTTCAGATCATTCCTCAATGATTTGAAACACAAGGAAATTCTTTTATCCCATCTGGGAATGATGTTGAGGGGTACATCCTACACCTTTAGTTCGCACTCCTTCTCAGGGTCCTATCCTTGATTATTTGAAGTTTCTCTGATTGATACTAGTCCTCTTTAAGGTGAGGTGACTAATGCAGAATTTTGACAATCTATTCATGTTATTGCTTAGTTGGTTGCTACTCAGGGTAAATGGGATGCGTCTGGTGGGTTATTTGCTGAGGCCACAAGGGTTGGCCAGTTTATGCAGCTGAATCCTCCTACTTTTATTGGTGTGAAGGTAGAGTAGGATCCTCAGACTTTATTGTATAAAATTGAGAAGGGTGATGTAGGCCACTAATGTGGAAGGTGTAATCTTTGTAGCTTATCAGCTCACGGATGTTTCGTACCAATGGTATGAGGAGCGGGATAAGGATAGAGGTGATATGGAGAAGTTGTTCTTATGGGATACTTTTTCTAATACTTTTTTGGATCTTTTCTTTCCTTAAAAGCTGAGAGAAGAAAAGATGGAGGAGTTTGTGAATCTCAAGCAAGGTAAAATGTTTGTCAAGGAATATGCCTTGAAGTTTCATCAACTGTCAAGGTATGCTCCTGATTTGGTGGCCGACACAAGGGCTAGAATGAGAAATTTCACTTCTGGGTATCTCGGGATCTGAAGGGCTATCTCAGGATCTGATCCTTGAAAGCAAGACTGCTTTGTTGATCATGGATATGGATATTTTGAGGTTGGTTGTCCACATGCAGTAGGTGGAGGAAGAAAAGAAAAAACAGGCAGAGTTTGGGGAAAGAATGAGTAAGTGGAGTAGGTTTTCTGAGTAGAGTGGTGCTCATCAGTAGGGTGGTCGAGATAGAGGAAAATGGCTGAAGAAGAAGTGGGGAAGTTCTGGTTCCTTCTCTACTGCTAGCTCTCTTTACCCGAGGCATTCGGGTGATAGGCATCTGCAAGGTAGTGATAATTTTTTAGCATAGGGTGCCCAATCACAGGTAAGTGGGGGTCAGTCAGGTTCTTGTAACGCCCTGAGTCTGTACCCCAGACGCTACACGGTGCTTAAGACCCCGAAGGACCATAAGCTAAATCATGATTGATATCTGCTGTGAGCACTGAATAATAATACTATAATAAATATGGAAAATAGGCTGAAATGCCATAAGGTTCAAAATTTGAAATACTGATAAAGAATATCAACTATAATAATAATCTGTAAAACTGAATACTGTCTAAAAGTCTAGTCTTAAAAGCCTCTACCTGAACTGTGTACCTCTGACTGAACTGTCTGAGTGTGGAGTTGATGGGACAAGACTCCAACTAACCCCGACTACTGAACCACTGATAAACTGACATACTAAAATAAAAACATGTCCTCAATAGATGAGTCACTCACTACTGAAGCCGTTGCTGATAACTGGATCTGTCTATGCATGGTCAGGAACCTGAGCGTCTGAACCTATAATATGAGACATCATAGTGCAAATAAAGAGTATATGTCAGTACAAGGGATGTACTTGTATGCTAGATGAGGTAAGACTGAATGCAAGGGTTCATATGCATGAATAATAACTGACTGAATGATATAGAGTAACTGAATACGAGAGTACATGGATAACTGAACTTGTTGTAAATACTGAGTATGTAATACTGTCCATATATGTGTATGCTGTAATTAAGATTTTACTGAAGTTGAGTTCTGAGTTCTGATAACTGAGCAACTGATATCTAAGATTACTAATAACTGAGTTACTGAAACTGATTGACTGTATCTGACAGTCTTGATTTTCCAGATCTGAACTGAGTTCTATACTGCGACTAAAATTGAGACTGTGGGAAGTAATCATCTAACTGACATGCCCTTTTTCTGAATAAATTTAGGGTCCAACCTGTATCCCCAACTCTAAATATGTCAGAACCGTGCCACGGGTAAAGACACTGAAGAGTTACCCTTATCTGGTAGGTTCTCTAATGAGAACGGTGGAACCCTCAAATGGCAAGTTAAAAAACCTCATCAACCCTCAACTGGCAGGTTAATGTCTCAACCTATGTTGGCTACGTAGTTCTAGAATACAAGGATTTCTTCTAAGGATCACACCTCTACTGGAAGGTGATCCCCCCATCCTTGGGTTGACTCGGCGTTGAATCCAAATCTCAACTGAATGACACTGAACTGGAATGGACTGATACAAGGTTTACTGAGTTTTCTTGAGTTCTGTAACTGACTGAGTTCTGTGGCTAACTGAATTCTACTGATCATGACATGACTGATACTATTCTGTAACTGATACTGGCTCCAGGTAAACAACTAGATTATCAGGTATTAAATACCCCCAGGACTCGATAGCATGAAAAATAAAGCATAGCATAATCTTGAAAGACATAACAATAATTACTTGTCCCTAATTCATTCATAGAGACATTTTATCAAACACTTGTAGGGCGTAAGCTTGTACATATACTGGCATGGCATGATTGCATCATTTAATTCACATGGACATTCTATCAAACACTTGGGTAGCACAACTTAATGCACATAATCATGGATAACATATAAACATTGCAACTAAAATGCCCAAACTTGGGAATTCATGGTTTCAACATGCAATTCATATAATTCCCCGTAAATACTATTCGATTTTCATGAATCTTATCATAATCATGGATTGAAAACCAAATTAACATCATAGATATACATACAATCAATTTCAAGCATTGGAATCATGGATCTATAACTTGTAATTTAAAAAAAGGTTCTTGGGCTTCATGGGTGAAAGGAACCCAAGAATGAACACCTAACATACCTGAATTGATAAGTTCTTGGTGTTCTTGGTGAGTTTCTTGAGCTTTGTTCTTGATTTTTTAAGAGCTAGGGTTTTCTGATTAAGAGAGAATGATTTCTTTCTTGAGATATGTGAGCAAATAATGAGATATTAGGTTATTTAGGGCTTTAATCCCATGTTTAGGCTGACTGGAATAAGGGAAAAAGACCCAAAATCCCTTGGAATTTAAAACTCAAAATTAATTAAAAATCCCCTATTTCACTCTTGGTGCGACGCGCCATGATCGCGACGAGACACTGGAAATTGACAATTATGAAAATGACTGGTGGCGCAACACGATGGTATTGCGTGCCCCACTAGATGAGACTTCAAACCTCATCGTGATGTGGGGTTATTTCCTTGGCTCACTATTTTTTGACAATTGCCCTTTGGCATGCCTCCACGATGAGCTGAAGTGCCAGTTGGCACACTATTTTACTAAAATGGCTCTAACTCGTCGCCTAGGTATCGGATTTAGGCGATTCTTATATCGTTGGAAAGCTGACTAAATTTCCTATGCATTGGTATGCTCAAAACTAAAAAATATGGAGTATTTTAAAATAAATGATACTGTATAACTCATATACTGAGATTTAATTTAACTTAGGAAAATACGGGGTATTATAATATCTCCCCCTTGGGAACATTTGACCTTAAATG
Organism: Capsicum pubescens; assembly: GCA_030864215.1. Lineage (NCBI taxonomy): Eukaryota > Viridiplantae > Streptophyta > Magnoliopsida > Solanales > Solanaceae > Capsicum > Capsicum pubescens. The sequence continues at coordinate 321,632,284 of CM061548.1, forward strand.
AGACTGACTAAGCTGGGAAACACTGATAGACTGAGCTTACCCACTAAATATACATATTTAATGCATGGGTATATGACTGAAGCTACTTAAAAGATGGGTTCTCATACTGAACATGCATATATGATGCATGGGTACATTACTGAACTGATTCGTGAATGCATGATTGGATATGCAACGGTAAAGAACACCAAGTTTATAACTGTGACTGAACATGGAAATAAGTAGAGTTCAGGAAGACTGTTAACTTAAACTGAATTCGAGTTTAAGGAGAAGAGGTTAGGATACTTGGTCCGCATATTCGCTTTTGCTTCCCAAATAGCTCCCTTAATGGACTAATTCTGCCAAAGAACTTTTACTAAGGGAACTTCTTTGCTCCTCAATCTGCGAATCTAACGATCGATAATCTGGGCTGGAACCTCTTCGAAAGAGAGATCATTCTGAATATCTATGCCCTCTAAGGGAACTATGACTCTGGGTCACCAATGCATTTCTTTAGCAAGGAGACGCGGAATACTGGGTGTACTGAAGCTATATCTGAAGGCAACTCGAGCTCATAAGCTACCTTTCCAAAATGACTGAGAATTTTGTAAGGACCGACATATCGGGGACTGAGATTTCCCTTCTTGCCGAACCTCTTTACCTCCTTCATAAGAGAGATTTTCAAAAACACAAAATCTCCAATCTCAAACTCGAGATCTTTTCTCCTCTCATCTGCATATGATTTTTATCGGATATGGGTAGCCCTATGACTTTCTATGATCAACTGAACCTTCTGTAAGGCATCAAACACTAAGTTAGGCCTTTTTACTGCGACGTCACCTGCCTTGAACAAACCAATTAGAGATCTATATCTCCTACTATAAAGAGCCTCAAATGAAGCTATATGAATACTGGAGTTATAACTGTTATTGTATGCGAATTCGATCAAAGGCAAGTGGTCATCCCAACTACCTTTAAAATCAACAGTGCAGGCTCTTAACATATCTTCAAGAGTATGAATGGTCCTTTCTGCTTGACCATCTGTATGAGGGTGGAAGGCTATATTGAGATAAACTTGGGTATCAAGACCCTTTTGGAATGCTTTCCAGAAATGAGAGGTAAACTAGGTACCTCTATCTGAGATAATGGATACTGGGACTCCATGTAACTTGAAAAATTCTCTGATATAGAGTTTGGCATAGTCCTCGGCTGAATAGCAAGCATGAACTAGCAAGAAATAAGCTGATTTGGTCATCCAGTCTACGATAACCCAAATGGAATCATGCTGATGACGGGTACGAGGAAAACCCATCACGAAGTCCATGTTCACTTCCTCCCATTTACATGTGGGAATACTTAACTCCTGTATGGACCCACTAGGCTTTTGGTGTGCAATCTAAGCCTGTTGACACGTGGAGAACTTAGCTACAAACTCTATAATATCCCTGTTCATCCAACTCTACCAATAGATCTCCCATAAATCATGGTAAATCTTAGTGGACCCTGGATAAATAGAGTTTTGCGCACCATGCACTTCAACAAAAATTCGTTGTCTTAAGTCATATATACCTGGCACACATAAAAAACCCTGGTAACACAACACACCATCTCCTCCATGGTAGAAAACCTCTATTTTTTGATCTTCGACTGACTCTTTCAACTTAAAAAGACGGGGATCTCAGTCCTGCTTTCCCTTTACTTCAGAAACTAGAGATGATTCTGAACTATTCTACACCCACACACTGCCTTCTGCTGAATCGACTAAGCGGACACCTAGTCGGGCAAGTTAATGAACTTCTTGAACTAACTTCTTCTTATCATTCTCAACATGAGCAACACCACCCAACGACAATCTACTGAGAGCATCATCCACTACATTGGCCTTTGCCGGATGATACATAACATTTATATTATAATCTTTCAACAATTCTAACCACCTTTTCTGACGCAAATTCAAATTTTTCTGAGAAAAGGCATACTTCAAGATTTTGTGATCTGTGAACACATCAACATGTACTCCATACAAATAGTGCCTCCAAATCTTTAAGGCAAACGCTACAACTGCTAACTCAAGATCATAAGTCGGGTAATTTTTCTCATGAGGCTTAAGCTGTCTTGAGGCATAGGCTATGACCTTACCTCTTTACATGAGGACACAACCCAAACCTACTCTGGATGCATCACAGTACACAACAAACCCATCTGAACCATCTGGTAGAGTCAAGACTGGGGCTGAGGTGAGTCAAGTTTTAAACTCCTAAAAACTCTTCTCGCAAGAATCTTACCACTGAGACTGGACTTTCTTCTGAGTCAATCTATACATGGGGGATGCAATAAATGAAAACCCTTCAATAAACCAATAGTAATAGCCAGCTAAACCCAAGAAACTCTGGATATCTGATGGAGAGATGGGTCTAGGCCAGTTTCTCACTGCCTCAGTCTTTTGAGGATCAACTCTAATGCTCTCACAAAAAACAATATGACCAAGGATGCTACTGGCCTTAGCCAAAATTTGCACTCACTAAATTTGGTGAACAACAGATGAGTTCTGAAAGTCTGAAGTACGATTCTGAGGTGATCTGCGTGATCAATCTTCCTACGAGAATAGACAAGAATGTCACCGATGAATAATATAACAAATATGTCCAAGTACTGCTTGAACATGCGGTTTATTAAGTGTATGAAAACTGCTGGGGAATTTGTAAGACCAAAGGACATGACTAGAAATGCAAAGTGACCATACCGGGTTCATAAAGCTATTTTCAGAATATCATATTCTCTGACTTTGAGCTGATGATAGGCTGATCTGAGGTCTATCTTAAAAAAGTAGCCGACACCCTGAAGCTGGTAAAAAAAGTCATTGATCCTAGGAAGTGGGCATTTATTCTTGACTGTGACTTAGTTCAACTGACGGTAGTCTATACATATTCTAAGAGAACTGTCTTTATTACACACGCATAAGACTGGTACGCCCCACGGGGAAACACTAGGTCTGATAAACCCCTTATCTAAAAGGTCCTTTAACTATTCTTTTAATTCCTTAAGTTTTCCAGGTTCCATTCTCTATGGCGGAATAGATATAGGCTGAGTGTCTGGAAGAAGGTCTATTCCAAAGTCTATTTCTCTTACAGGAGAAACTCCAGGAATATCTTCGGGAAACACATCTGAGAATTCCTTTACTACTGGAATTGACTCAAGACTAGGAGTCTCAGAACTAGAGTCGTTGACTTATACAAGATGATAGACACATTTCTTGGATATCATTTTTCTTGCTCTAAGGTATGAAATCAACTAATCCTTAAGCGTTGTGGTACTACCCCTCCATTCAAGGACTGGTTCATTTGGAAACTAAAAATAAACAATTTTGTTTCTACAATCAACTGAGGCAAAGCATGAATGGAGCCAATCTATGTTGAGAATGACGTCAAAATCTGCCATCTCTAGCTCTACTAGGTTTGCTGAAGTGACTTTCTGAGATATCATAACCAGACAGTTCCTGTATGCCTATCTGGCTATTATAGATTTACACACTGGGGTAGAAATAAAGAAAGGCTCTATTAGGATTTCTAGACTGACTCCAAAATTAATGGCTATAGAAAGAGTTACGAAAGATAAAGAAGCTCCTGGATCTAGCAATGCATAAATATGTAAATGGAAGACCTGTAATGTACTAGTGACCATATCAAGAGAATTTTCCTTATATTGTATGGAATGAAGTACATAAAGCCTGTTTGGGTGTTGCCCACTGGAGATACTGAAAGTGGCACCCTGCTGATTCGGGCTACCTGACTGAGCTGAAGGACAATTATACTGACCCTGAGAACCAGAATAAGGACAATATATGCTCTGTGTCCTGGCTTTCCACACTCAAAATAAACGTCAATGCTAGCTCTACAGATACCCTGATGGTTTCTACCACATGTCTGACAAAGAGGATTTGTTCGAGCACTGCTGGCACTACCCTAAGACTTAGAACCTGGAGCCCTATCTTTGCTACCATTTCTAAACATAGGTACTGGAGCACTGGCTGAGGATGGAGATGGAACCAAAGACATTGGACGAAGTTAGGAACGGTTAGGGCCCACTGACTTAGGCTGATTGAAATTGAAGCTACCTGTTCTAGCTTTCTTGTTCTATCTCTCTCTCTCTATTCTTAGCCTCTACTATCTGTTGAACATGGACCATAAACCTTGATATATCTATCTCCTTAATCAACATCACAGTTCTGTACTCCTTAACCACACTATCTAATACCCAGACATGAACTTGCTCATTCTGGACCTACTGTCTGCTACTACATGAGAAACATACCTAGAGAACTGAGTAAACTTGAGGGAATAATATTTCACTCTCATATTTCCTTGCCTTAGATTGATGAACTCTAACACCTTAGCTTCTCTCAGCTCTAAGGGAAAGAATCTATCTAGAAAAGCAGTAGCAAATTCTTCCCACTCTATGGGATCTACATTTATGCCCCTGTCTACCTTCCACTACTTAAACCACGTATGAACTACAACTTGTAGTTGACAGACAGCTAGTTCTGTACTCTCACTAGAAGTTACTCCCATAATATCTATGATTTTCTGAACCTGATCGAGGAACTCCTGTGGACCTCTTCAGACTTAGATCCTGAGAATAGTGGAGGATTCATTCATGTAAAGTCCTAAATCATGGCTACAACAGTATTGGCCACTAGGTTGGCCTGAAAAGCAGTTGGTCGTTCATTCAGAGCTGTTACAAAATTGGCTAGAGTAGTGAATGCAGCTCTGAATTCTGCATGGGAGACATGCTCGTCCACGTGATCCACCTAAATGGGCTGAGGTGCTGACTGATTTCCGGTCCTTCTTTCGTTAGTCTTTTTGGGAGGATGTTCTATAAATAGAAGGAAGAAAGGAATAAAACTGAGATTTTAACTTGAGCTCATGCTCACTCGCACGACATAAATAATGAAAAAAAGAAAACGTTTCCTAAAATATCTCATAGCCTCCTATCCATAAGTGTGGCGCGCTACACACCCATGCACAAGACTCTACTTGAGACAACTTTCAGACTCCCTAGCACTCTGTTAAACTTTAGGCTCTGATACCAAGTTTGTAACTCTCTGAGTCTGTACCCCAAACGCTACACGGTACTTACAACCTCGAAGGACCACAAGCCAACCCATGACTGATATCTTTTATGAGCATTGAATAATAATACTGTAATAAATATAGAAAAATAGGTTGAAATTCCATAAGGTTCAAAATCTAAAATGCTAATAACGAATATCAATTGTAATAATAATCTGTAAAACTAAATACTATCTGAAAGTCTAGTCTGAAAAGCCTATAACTGAACGGTCTGAGTATGGAGTTGATGGAACAAGCTCCCAACTAACTCCGACTATTGAAGTACTGATAAACTAAAATACTGAAATAAAAGCATGTCCTTAATAGATGAGGACTCACTACTTAAGCTGCTGCTGATAACAAAATCTATCTATGCGCGGTTAGGAACCTGAGCATCCGAACCCATGATATGAGACATCATAGCACAAAAAAGAGTATGCATAAATACGTGGAATATACTGGTATGCTAGATGAGGTAAGTCTAAATACAAGGGTTCATATGTATGAACAATAACTAACTGAATGATATAGTCACTGAATAAGAAAGTACATAGATAACTGAAACTGCTATATTTACTGAGTATGCAATACTATGCATATATATGTATGTTGTAACTGAGCTATTACTAAAAATGAGTTCTGATAACTGAGTAACTGATATCTAAGATTACTGATAACTGAGTTACTGAAATTGATAAACTGTATTTGGTAGCCCTGATTTTACAGATCTGAATTGAGTTCTATATTGAGACAGAAACTGAGACTGTAGGAAGTAATCATCTAACCGACATGCCCCTTTTTAGAATAGATTTAGGGTCTAACCTATAACCTCAGCTGGAAAGGTATCAGTACTGTGCCATGGGTAAAGATAATGAAGAGTTCCTTCATCTGGTAGGTACTCTAATAAGAATGGTGGAACCCTCAGTTGGCATGTTAAAATACCTCATCAACCCTCAACTGGCAGGTTAATGTCTCAACCTACACTGGCTATGTATTTCTGGAATGCAAGGATTGCTTTTAAGGATCACACCCTCTATTGGCAGGTGAGCCCCCCATTCTTGGGTTCACTTGGTGCTGAATCCTACTCCTAACTGAAAGATACTGAACTGAGTATATTGAACTAGATTGGACTGATACTGAGTTACTGAATTTTCCTGAGTTCTATAACTGACTGAGTTCTACTGAGTTCTGAAGCTAACTGAATTCTACTGATCGTGACATGAATGATACTAATCTGTAACTGACACTGGCTCTAGGTAAACATCAAGATTGTCAGGTATTAAATACCCTCAAGACTCGATAGCATGAAAAATAAAGCATAACATAATCTTGAAAGACATAACAATAATTACTTGCCCCTAATTCATTCATAGAGACATTTTATCAAACACTTGTAGGGCAAAAGCTTATACATATACTGGCATGTCATGATTGCATCATTTAATTCACATGGACATTCTATCAACACTTGGGGAGCACAACTTAATGTACATAACCATGGATAACATATAAACATTGCAACTAAAATGCCCAAACTTCAAATTCATTGGTTTAACATGCAATTCATATAATTCCCCATAAATATGATCCTATTTTCATGAATCTTATCATAATCATGGATTGAAAACACAATTACATCATAGATATACGTACAATTAATTTCAAGCATTGGAATTATGGATCTATAACTTGTAATTTAAAAAGAGGTTCTTGGGCTCCATAGGTGAAAGGAACCCATGAATGAACACCTAACATACCTGAATTTATAAGTTCTTGGTGAGTTTCTTGATCTTTGTTCTTGATTTCTTGAGAGCTAGGGTTTTCTGATTAAGAGAGAATGATTTTTGTCTTGAGATAAGTGAGAAAATAATAAGATATTAGGCTATTTAGGACTTTAATCTCGTGTTTAGGCTGACTTGAATAATGGAAAAAAACCCAAAAGCTCTGGGAATTTAAAACTCGAAATTAACTGAAAATCCCCGATTTTCACCCTTGACGCGATGAGACATGGGAAAATGACAATTATGAAAATGACTGGTGGCGCCACGTGGTGGTATCACTTTGCCACACTGTATGAGACCTGGAATCTCACCACGATGCATTATTATTGCGTTGGCACACTGGTTTTTGACAATTGCCCTTTGGCATGCCTCCGCGATGCGCTGAAGTGCCAGTTGGCACACTATTTTAATAAAATGGCTCTAACTCCTCGCCCAGGTATCGTATTTAGGTGAATCTTATATCATTGGAAAGATGACTGAATTTTCTATGCATTGGTAATCTCAAAACTGAAAAATACTGATTATTTAAAAAAAATTTATATTGGATAACTCATATACTGAGAGTTAATTTAAGTTAGGAAACTATGGGGCATTACAATATCTCTCCCTTGGGAACATTCGTCCTCAAATGAGACTGGTTAGGTTGAAAAGCACTGATAGACTGATCTTACCCACTGAACATGCATATCTGATACATGGGTATATAACTGAAGCTACTAACAAGCTTAGTTCTCATAATGAACAAGCATATCTGATGCATGGGTACATGACTGAACTGATTCGTGAATGCATAATTGGATATGCAACGGTAAAGAATACCAAGTTTATAACTATGAATGGAAATGGAAATAAGTAGAGTTAAGAAAGTCTGTTACCTTAAACTGAATCTGAGTTTATAGAGAGAGGTAAGGATACTTGGTCTGCATATCTGCTTCTTTTTCCCAAGTAGCTCCCTCAACGGACTGATTCCGCCATAGAACTTTGACCAAGGGAACTTTCTTGTTCCTCAGTCTGCAAATCTGACGATCAAGGATCTGGACTGGAACCTCTTCGAAAGAGAGATCATTCTGAATATCTACTCCATTCAAGGGAACTATGACTTCTGGGTCACCAATGCATTTCTTTAGCAAGGATTCGCGGAATACTGGGTGTACTGAAGCTATATCTGAAGGCAACTCGAGCTAATAAGCTACCTTTTTTAAATGACTGAGAATTCTGTAAGTACCGATATATCGGGGACTGAGATTTACCTTATTTTCTAACCTCTTTACCACTTTCATGGGAGAGATTTTCAAGAATGTAAAATCACTGATCTCAAACCGAGATCCTTTCTCCTCATATCTGCATATGATTTCATTTGGCTCTAGGCAACCCTAAGCCTTTCTCTGATCAATTGAACCTTCTCTAAGGAATCAAACACTAAGTTAGGTACTACTACTGCGGCCTCACCTACCTCAAACCAACCATTTGGAGATCTACATCTCCTACCATAAAAAGCCTCAAACGAAGCCATCTGAATACTTGAGTGATAGCTGTTATTGTATTCAAATTCGAACAAAGTCAAGTGTTCATACGAACTACCTTTAAAATCAACAACACAGGATCTTAACATATCTTCTAGAGTCTGAATGGTCCTTTCTTCTTGATCATCTGTCTGAGTGTGAAAGGCTATACTGAGGTGAACTTGGGTACCAAGACCCTTTTGGAATGCTTTCCAGAAATTAGAGGTAAACTGGGTACCTCTATCTGAGATAATGGATACTGGGACTCCAGGTAACTTGATCAACTCTCTAATATAGATTTTGGCACAGTCCTCGACTAAATAGAAAGTATGAACTTGCAAGAAATGAGCTAATTTGGTCTTCCTGTCTATGATAACCCAAATGAAATCATGCTGATGACGGGTATGAGGCAAACCCATTACGAAGTCCATGTCCACTTCCTCCTATTTGCATGTGGTAATACTGAACTCCTGCATGGACCCACTAGTCTTCTGGTGCTTAATATTAACCTGATGACACGTAGAGCACTTAACTACAAACTCTGTAATATCTCTCTTCATCCCACTTCACCAATAGATTTCCCACAAATCACGATACATATTAGTGGCCCCTGGATGAATAGAGTATCTCACACCATGTGCTTTTACAAGAATTCATTGCCTCAAGTCATCTACACCTAGCATACATAAACGACCCTGGCAACGCAACACACTATCTCCCCTATTAGAGAAGACCTCTATTTTCTAATCTCTGACTAACTCTTTCTACTTAACAAGACTGGGATCTCTATACTACTTTCCTTCACTTTGAAAAGTAGAGATGATTCTGAACTATTTTGCACCTACACACTGCCCTCTGCTGAATTGACTAAGAGAACACCTAGTTGGGCAAGCTGATGAACTTCCTAAACTAACTTCTTCTTATTATTCTCAACATGAGCAACACTACCTAACGACAATCTACTGAGAGCATCAACCACTACATTGGCCTTGCTCAAATGATACAAAACATTCATATCATAATCTTTCTATAAGTCTAACCACGTTCTCTGACGTAAATTCAAATCTTTCTAAGAAAAGACATACTAAAAGCTTTTATGATTTGTGAACACATCAACATGCACCTTATACAAATAGTGCCTCCAAATCTTTAAGGAAAATAATACAGTTTCTAACTCAAGATCTTGAGTCGGGTAATTCTTCTCATGGGGCTTAAACTGTCTAGAGGCATAGGCTATGGCCTTAACTCTCTGCATGAGGACACAAACCAAACCTACTCTGGATGTATCACAGTACATAACAAACCCATCTAAACCATCTGGTAGCGTCAAGACTGGGGCTGAGGTGAGTCGAGTCTTCAACTTCTGAAAACTCTTCTCACAAGAATATGACCACTAAAACTGGATTTTCTTCTGAGTCAATCAAGACATAGGGGATGCAATAGATAAAAAACCTTTAACAAACTGATGGTAATAGCCAGCAAAACCCAAGAAACTCTGGATATCTGATGGAGAGATAGGTCTAGGCCACTTTTTCACCACCTCAGTCTTTTAAGGATCAACTCTAATGCCCTCATCGGAAATAATATGACCAAGGAATGCTACTGCCCTAAGCCAAAATTCGCACTTACTAATTTTTGTGAACAACTGATCTTCTCAATAGAAATAATATGACCTAAAAAAGTTACAGCGTTCAACCAAAACTCACACTTGGAGAACTTGGCATACAACTGTTGTTCCTTTAGGGTTTGTAACACCACACGAAGATGATTAGCATGATCCACCTCACTCTTCAAATAAACCAAAATGTCTTCAATGAAAACAATAATGAAGAGATCTAAATACTGATGAAAAACTATGTTCACCAGATCCATAAACGCCACCGGAGCATTAGTCAACCCAAATAACATTACCAAAAACTCAAAGTGCCTAATCTAAGTATGAAAACCCATCTTCGGGATATCCATCTCCCTAATCTTTAGTTGATGGTACCCAGACCGATGATCTATCTTAGAAAAGAACCTGGCACCTTGTAACTAATCAAACAAGTTATCTATTCCTGGAAGAGGATATTTGTTCTTGACCGTTACCTTATTCAGCTGCCTATAGTCAATGCACATCCAAAGAGAACCATCTTTCTTGCGCACAAACAACACCGGCGCACCCCAAGACGATACACTATGATGAATAAACCTCTTATCCAGATGATCCTTGAGTTCCCTTAACTCAGTTGGAGCCATTTTATATGGAGGAATAGAAATTGGACGAGTTTCCAGAATTTGATCATTACCAAACTCTATTTCCCTATCCGGAGGAACACTAGGAAAATCATCCAGAAAGACCTCTGGAAACTCATTAACCACTGGAACTGACTGAAAAGAAGGACCTTCTAAGTTAGAATCTTTAATCCAGACTAAATGATAAAGAAAACCTTTAGAGATTAACCTCCAAGCTCTAAGATAAGAAATAAACGTCCCCCTAGGAGCTAAAAATACACCCCCACTCTATAACCGGTTCACCATAGAACCTAAAGATAACCTTTCGGGTTAGACAATACAAGGACGCATAACAAGAGTACAACCAATCCATACCCAGAAAGACATTGAAATCCACCATATCTAACTCAAACAGATCCACCAAGGCTTGCTTGCCACCAATAGTTACTACACCCCCCTATAGACTCTCTTAGCAATAACCGAGTCACCTACTGGGTAGAAACAGAAAAAAGATCCAAAATAACTTTTGGATAAAAAACATAAGATATAGCCACATAAGGAGTCCATAGAAAAGAGTGGACCCTAGATCAAGCAAATAATATACGACATAAGATAAAATCTGTAATGTACAAGTAATGATATTAGATGATGCCTCAGATTCCTGTCTAGATACAAAAGCATACAACGTGTTCCGGCCAACACTAGAACCAGGAGCAGTTACAAAAGTAGATGTAACATCACCAGGTGTAGAGCAGAAGATGAAGCCACAGGAATCTTACTCTACCCTGTAACAACCTTCTTAATCGGACAGTCACTGAGCCAATTGCCTACCTAGAAATACTTGAAGCATTTGTCCTTTCTTTCATCGTAATAACCCCAATGAGGATGACCATAGAACTAATAAGGAGGGAATAAACAAACTGACTGGCCTCCACTTGCCTGAGATTTGGCACCTTGCGATAAGAAATTATCACTACCATGATGACGTCTGACGCCTGACTGCTAAGGAGCACTATCAGAAGAGTAGGAACCATAACCCCCTCTCACTTTTTTTTACCATTTACCACCATCTTAACCACTTTGAGACTGAGCACCTCCTTAGTTAGAAAACTTACTCCTTTACCCTACCAATCTCCAAACTCTGCTTGTTTTCTCTTTTCATCCTCCACTCTTTGCATATAAATAGTCAACCTAGAGATGTCCATATCTTAATCAACATGGCAGTCTTTCTCTCTAAAATCAAATCCCGATTCACCCTAGAAGCAAACTTTCTTATTCTTGCCTGCATGACAACCACAAAATCAAGAGCATACCTTGACAATTGATGAAACTTCAAGGAATATTCTTTGATAGACATTCTCCCCTAATTGATGTTCACAAACTCCTCCATCTTTGATTCCCTCAACTCTTGGGGACAAAACTGAGCCAAAAAAGCACCAGAGAAGGCATCCCATAAGGATGACTCCTCCACATCTTCTCTATCCCTATACCACTCTTCATACTACTGATATGCAACCTTCTTGAGCTGATAAGCTACAAAGTTAACCCCCTCCTCATAGCTAGCCTGTATCACTCGAAATATCTTCTTTATTTCATTAAAGAATCCTTGTGGATCCTCCTCTACTTTCACTCCAGAAAAAGTGGGAGGACCCATCTTCATAAATGGTCCAACTCTTGTAGCCTCAGCAGACAAAGAACCATACACATCCCATTTATCCTGAGTAGTAATCAATTTAGCAATAACATGAATAGACTGACGGAATTTTCCATTAGTCACCTCGCCTTAAGGAGGACTAATAACGATTGGTGAAACTCTAAAACTATCAAGGATAGGATTGTGAGATTGAATATGGACCCCATAAGTAGGATGCACCCCTTAAACATTACCACTAGATATGCTTGAAGAATTTTCTTATGTTCAAGATCTATGAGGCATGATCTGAAAGACGACAAATAAAGATTAAAGAAGATTCTAGGACTGAGACTCTAAGCTTGAAAGTATAATACCAAGAAAGATAAATATTCATAAATTCCTTTTACCCTCTCCACTATGAGTGTGGTGTACTACACACCCCTAATGGAGACTCTACTCTACACAACTTTGTGGACTCCCAATTGACCATGAACCTAGGCTCTGATACCAATTTGACACGACCCTCCCTAGGGCCTTGTCATAATGGGCATCCCAAGTCCGACTAAGACCAGAGACCACCCCCATTATCCAACCCAACCTCCAATCGCTTGCTCTAAGTTGGCTGAATTTTGAACATGTAATAAGATAGTGTAACAGCTCACATAAAGAATCTAGAATAAGATCACAACCATGACCAACCCAACCGAGTCCAACCATCCCATACCAATAATCTAACCATACCAAATCATACCAAAATAAGGATCATAAACCAGGGCATAACCAAGGATGTTCCAAAATATAATATAATTAATCCCAAAATAAAATAGGATGGAATAACCAACAATCTCGTCTAATGATGTTAGCCCTTCAACTTATTCCCATGCTAAGGCAGACACCAATATTGATCCCGCCCATTCAACCCATAGAAGTACCACAACCCTTTTAACCAAAAGAGTAATGAAAACCAGTTGGGACATACCCCCAACTATAGCCAAAACCAATATCCAAAATAAAATCAAAGTGTCTAGAAATATCAGTAACATAAAATTGAGCCTTTCGAAAGGATGGAAACTCACCACTTCATTCCAAATGTTGTCCCTGGGTCAATCACTATGTAAGAGGAGTAGAATGACTGGTTCTTGCATAGCATGGGTATATAACTGCCAGTAGACGGGGTTAGCAAGTGACCGCTAGCATGATATTAGGGTAAGGATAATATAATGCTATTTATAACACTAAGTAAAACCATCCATATGCAAATAACCATACATATATATATAACCATTTCGGGAAATGGAATCGGGTTTAGCATTCTTTTAAAACCATTACCTGGGCTATATAGATTTGTCGTCCTAAACCACCCGTGGGCTATATGGGTTCAGCTTTCCCTGCTGAAAGGGCCTCAGTGTGTGTAGCACACGACCAAGGAAGAAAACCTTGGGATGACTATTACATCCCCCAAATATAGTGTGACACCATGCACACGGTCACCAAGACCAACCTCATATCGGCAAATATGGGTTTCCAATTTTGGTCCCCTCCGGGACCTCCACCTTCCACGGCTTAGCTACACCTCCGGCCATTATTCCCCAATTAAAACCTATTTCCAAATAACTAAACCATTTTCCATTTATTAACCATGGACATTGATATTGGTATTGTCATACCAATCCTTACTTGCTAAAATCATCCATATCCAACCATTTATAGGTTTAAGGGGACTTTTAAGTGCCCTTCCATTTCCCATATTAAACCACTTGGGGGATTCTATGTGACCCTTAAGCATAACCACTATCCATTTTCCATTCCAATCCATTTAAACCATGCATAATTCTTTTACCCAGTTTTAAAAAAAACAAGAGTTCCATTAAAAAAAATTATACAATGGACATATCTTTATAAGTATGTTATCAAACATATTGAGGGCATACTATGACCAAAACCAATTCCAATTACCATTAAATCATTCTCATGCAATCAAATTATCTAAAAACACCATTAATGTATATAAAAGCATAATTAAAACCATTGGAAACCATAACAAACCATTTAATATCAAAACCCCCAAATCATATTTGAAAACCAAAATCATACAATCAATGAAATCATGGAAATATTCATAAAGATCATGCCTTTAGTCAGAATTAACAACGAAGGAAGAGAAAATGCCTTAACCAAGATGATGATAGAAAAAAATCACCAAAACTAGTCCTAAATTAATCCTTTAGTTGAAACCCTACCCTCCCTAGCCCAAAAGCTTTTGAGATAATTATGGAGTGTTATAGGAAAGTTTCTAAGTGTTAATGAATGGAATAATAGGGTAAATAACCTCCGAATTAGGTTAGAAGTTATGGGGCCTTATTAGGATAAGTTGGGAAATGTCCAGAATACCCTCACTTAAGTTTTATCAAAATATCATCATAGGGGTACGACTAACCCACATGAGTCGTACCCTCCAATACGAGTGGTATCCTCCACTCATATCATGGCCTCAACCCTTAGATCAAACACTGTTTAGAATATGACTAATCCAACCAAGTCATATCCAAAGCATACGATCTGTACCCTTCATCCGTACCCCTAGAAGATTTAGACACTGTCCACCATACGAGTCTATGGTAGGACTCGTAATCAAGCTTACGACTCATGGTAAGCCACCCATAGTCAGATCCAACCCAAGTAACCAAGTCTAAGATTAAGTTAAGGAACCAAATAATCTGTAACCACCAATACGACTTGTACACCTAAGTCGTACCCATTCCAATAACCAAAATCCATCCCACCAACCAACACTGGTCAGCATATGACTGGACCATACCATCTGTACCCAAACATACAACTCATACCCATGAGTCGTATTAGGTCCAAATAACAAAATTCTAGGAAATTTTATATGGTCCAAAAAACAAAGTATTTCGAGAACATGCCTTAAACCAAGATGATGATGGAGATAAATCACCACGACAAGCCCAATCTACTCCTTAAGATAAAACCCTTGATTTCTTTGCCTAAAAATCTAGAGAGGATTTAAGAGTGTTTTCTAAGTGTTTAAGAATAGAATAGTAGGGAAAATAACCTACCAAGTGCAACATAGATCAGTGGGTCTTATTAGGCTAAGTGGGGAAATATCCATATTTCCCTTACTTAAACTACATTTAATTCCCATCATAGGGTACAAAAACCCTTATGAGTTGTACCCATCATGTACGAGTGGTACCCATCTCTCATACCTCAGGATTTCCTCCTTAGACCCTACTGTTGTGCCCAAGCGTACACGTAAGTGTACATAGTCTCACCAAGTAATACAGTGGCTTTTTAAAAATCCAAATGTGGATCCCTCAAAGACTTGTGTTAAACAACTATTCAATTCTTGTTCGACTATTAAGATTAAAGTAGTGCAAACATAACCAAAAGTGTTTTGAAAGTTTGTAATTTAAGTAAACTAAAGTACTGCAGAAAAGTAAAAAAATTGGACAAGCAATGGATGAAAACCCATGGTTAAGGCACTGCGAACAATCATACTATGCTAATGAACTTCATTCATTAGATTACTTAATTTGGTTGTTGATTCATAGGGTTTATCATATGATCATGGTCTCCCGACCTCTAACCTTCTACTTAACTGGAATTACATCTACATCATTGAGCGGGGATGTAATAATCTATTTTGATGCATTAAGATATCATCATACATGTGAACCAAGCAAGACTTCTAGGTATATCTCTATCCTAGTTGCTAATTCAAATTTCTTATTTCATAAAAGAATAAGAACCTCGCTCTATTTATCCCCCCGTTCTATCTTTCTATTCCCCCTCTCGAGTTCACAAGGTCAACAATATATGTAAAATGAATTGATTGACTATTGAGTGCGGAACAATTTCACCATTTTTGTTCAATAAGATATTCTAAGGGTCCCAAATCCTTAAAATAGTTGTAACAAGGATGAACAAACAACCAAATATGATAACCAATCCAAACAAACTCAATTCAAAGCAAAAGTAAACATGTTCTTGGACTTAACCCCGGAAAGGGGGTGTTTAGCCACTAATCGACATAACTGTAATCAACATAGTTGAATCCATGATTAAATCTACAAAAAAACTAAAGTTAAAGGATAATAACCCTAAAGTTCGTGTGTTCCATCACTTTTTTTTCTTCCAAGAAATCCAAAGTAATCACAATGTGTTCAAAAAGTATTATTTATAGTAGAAGCTATTTAGCCATGTAAGAATAGGCCATGCGCCGCGGGCTCTAGTCCACCGGGATGAAGGGCGCATCGCAGGGTGTAGTACCCCAAACTGGAAGGGGATTCATGGGTTTTAGTCCCCCATACTGGAAGGGGCATCGTGGGCTAATCACATGACCTCACTGGAATTGTCATTTTGAGTCTCAACTTGTCTCAAGCCTTTCTTCTTCCGGACCAAGCCTTGTGGTGGTGTTTCCACATGACTTTACACTTTTATATCATTCATATATCATCCAAATCATCTCACCAAGTATCCAATAACATCAAACACCATGTGTTAGATCTCAAAACAATACAACACTTATAACGATGAACTCGAAACTCAAGCTAAGATTAGTCTCCGTCCACTTTGATCTTTACTTAGTGTGTTGACTCTTGGCTTGATTCAGTGATACTTTGAACATTATAAACAAGTTGTTCCATACATAATTACACTATAACACCATTAGTAACTCATTAAACCATTACAATCCATGAAGATAGACTAGAACAACACCTAGCTCAAGCTAGTAACACTAGTTTCCTCGTTTGAACTCTAAATGACCAATTTAATTACAAACTTGTTAGAAACCACCTTTAAACATTGTGATCACATTATAAAACACTTAGATGCTCAATTATATCATTATTAACACATTAATCACACAAATTTAAAGCTAGGATAACAAATCTAAGATGCATAAAACCACCTTAGATCACCACCCCAAACTTAAAGACTTGTCCGTCCTTAAACAACTCTTTACTCTAAGCATCATAAGTTGATGTGACTCTACAATTCTACTACATGCAAGGCACTCAAGATAGTACTACAATGAATACACAGAATGCAAGTTTCTACACTAACCATGTTATGTAAACAATTAACAGCTCAACAACACTACTTCAAAATATCCTAGCCTCAAGAATTGACTCACCTAGTTGGAAAACTCATGAATATTATTCCATCACAGATGTCATATAAATCACCCAACTATCATCAAATGTTTGCCCTTACAACAAGAGAGTTACCCATAAACACTCATATAGCTTGACTTTATAACAAAATGGGTACAAGAATCAAATTGCACTCACTCTCCCAAGGAATTCACAAGTTATATAAGATGAAACATGGGCTTACCCTTAGTGTGGTACTTCACTAATATCATTATATTAAAGCTCAGGATCAAATATGTCTTTAAGGGTTGTAATGCAGGCTAAAGGATGGGTAGGAACTATTTTGGCCAAGAATAGTGACTATCTTCCCTAAGCTATTTAATACATCATATTTTACAATTAAAACCAATCTCCAACAACCAAATTACACCCTTTTTATTTACCCATATATTTTGTTTGCCCCATCTCATTAAGCTCGTTCACATACACTATGGTGGGAGTATTGTCCATTCACAACTTATTCAAATTGAATAAATTTTTATTCTTTTGATTACTCAACTCCCAACCACAATATATAACAATTATACACACCAATAACTATCACTTTGGGGCTTCAATTTCACCTTTCTCTACTTGACTTTTTAACTCCTTAACTTAATTAATTTTCACTAAAGCACTTAGGAGCTTTGGATCAAATTAAGGCCAATCAAAGAAGGGGTTAGGCTACAAATGAGGCTGGCAAAGAAAAGATAAAGGCTCAATGGTGTTAACTAGGAGTATGCACAAGGTTAGGTGAAAAGAAGGAATTAACATGGCTATGAAAGAAATGCCTATATCACTCCTAAACCCACACTCTTTATTTAGCTTCGCATACACATCAGGCAACTTCTAGACATCACATGCAACAAGAAATATCAAACAGCCTCACACACAAATGGCACATGCTCAACTCACATAGAATCATCATAGACTCCTAACTAAACAATCACATGAATTCAATCACTAAGCCAACAAGTACAAGAGTCATAATCTTAAGCCTAGGAGTCTCCAAAGTAGTAATTCACACAAGCAACATGCTTTTATAACCAAAACACTTGCATCATACATTCAAATAGAGCACCAAAACAAATATCCCACACTTATTCCTTACAAAAAAAATTAAAATTACTCTTAAAACTGGAAATTTTGCTACCCCACAATTAAAAATCTACTTTTCCCCCAAAGTATACTTACATATAAAGATAGAAATACTCATTAAGGACTCTAGGCCTAGCTAGTATTATCTTTATACATCAAGAGGGTATGGGGACTCCACACTTAGACTTCGCCATGCTCCTTAGCTTTGCTCTTTCAGTACTCAGACTTCCCATCAACCTGTGACTCAACAAAAACAAAAACTAGTAAAGTAAAAACTAAAATGCTAAAAATAAACCTACCTTAACTTGGGTTGCCTCCCAAGAAGAACTTGATTTAGTGTCACAGCACAACCCAATCACCGACTTATTTGTATTTCTTTAAACTCTTCTTCACACTCAGACTCCATCTTCTTATTCATTTCTAACCTCTTGAATGTGAACTCTCAAGGTTAATAGCTTTCTCCACAATAGCCTTTTCAGGGTCATTAATTTTCATCATTTAAGCTTAGGTGTTGGATTCTTGGCCTACTCAATGAGAAAGTTTGAAGAGGTCTTTTGTGAAATAGACTCCACTACCCCACACTTATACCTTTCAATCATTGTACTCATGCATAAATCTTTGTAGTGGGATAGTGTGTTGAGCAGTTTGTACACTTTGAAAATGACCTCATCATTATCCAGCCTCATTATGAGCATGCCCTCTATCACATCTTTCAAAGCTTCTCCTATCTCTAAGAATAGATGTCTCAGGATGATTGTCTTTCTTACATCTGCCTAAAAATCTAAGACAATAAAGTCAGCAGCAATAATAAACTTACCAACCTTAATGAGAACATCCTTTATAATTTCTTCAGGATGGGCTAGGGTCTGGTTTACTAACTGAAGTATCACAGAGCTCGGTCTCGGCTTCCCCAAGTCCAAAGTATTGAACAAGGATAGGGGCATCAAATTTATGATGAGTCTAAATTACTAAGTGCATGAACCTCCTCACTATTCCTAATTTGAATGGGAAGAGTGAACTTCCCAGAGTCCTTGAACTTTTAGGGCATCTTTTGCATCACTACAAAACTACACTCCTAAGTGAGTGTTACTGTATCAATATCTTGCAGTTTAACCTTGTTAATTATTATGTTCTTCAAGTACTTAGAGTACTTGGGCATTCTCTGTAAAATATCTAAAAGAGGAATGTTAATATGAAACTCTCTGAACGTGTCAAAGAACTTCTTACAGAACGCATCATCCTTCAGTATCAACCTCTATGGGAAAGGTGGTGGCAGGCTCTTATTCACCTATTCAACAACTTTGGTTTTTGAGTACTCAAACTTCCTCAATTTTTAGCAGCCTGGTCATCTACCTATTTAGGAACCAAATCACCGTTTACCTCCTTAGTTTTCTATGAAGGTTTTTAATTAAGCTCTTTATCACTCCTCAAAGTGATTAACATTGCATATTTAGGATTTTTAGTATCACTTGGCAAATAATCTTGAGGCCTGGTATTCTCTGTTGCTTCTATTTGACCTATCTACAACTCCAAGATCCTTATAGACGCTTGCTGGTTTTTTATTTCTACCTATTGACTCTTTATATTTACTGACAACTGTGCTTGACTAGCTATAAGTTATTTCAACATCTCTTACACATTTTTAGTTTGAGTTATGGCCTGATTCCATAAACATGTTGCTGTTGAAATTGTTGTTGTTAGTTATTCCATAATGGATTTGGTGGCTGAGTATTCCACTTCAGGTTGTAGGCATTCCCATTATTAGGCTTTTGAACATTGCCCAAAAAACTAACGGACTCAAGATTTTTAGCACATATAGCTGTAGAATGACAATTGTGGCCACAAACCTCACACCAACCTACAGTCTATTGAATTGCATTAACTGTGGTTGTAGGCTATGTAACCCATAATTTTATATTGCTTATCTAATTTTGTAGAGCAGCAAGCTGAGCTAATAAGATAGTAAACTGATCTACCTCCAACACACCTATAACTTTCTTTGTAGTATTTCTTCAGTCCAAATTCCATTTAGGATTTTCTTGTATAATCCGGTTCAATAGGTATACAACTCATCGTATGTCAACTCCAAAGCGTAACCACCTACAGCTGAATCTAGAAAATTTTTCATGTTATGTTCAAGTGCCTCAACAAAATTGTGAGATAATACCTCATTGGACTGCTAATGATGTGGACAATTCCGAAGAAGATCTTTGAACCACTCCCAAGCATGATATAAATTTTTATCTGTCTTATGTTTGAAGCACACAATCTCACTGTGCAGTCTCGCAGTCTTGCCAGATGAAAAGAATTGAATGAGGGTTTTCTGGGATAAGTCATCCGAAGTAGTGATTGAACTTTCTAGCTCAACATTTAACCACTTCTTTGATTCCCCCTCCCCCCTAATAGTGAAAAGGGGAATAGTGTCAGCCAAACATAATCAGTTGACACACTATAGGGATGAATGTGTCACTAATATCCAAGAAGTTCTGCAGATGTACATGTGGATCTTCATGTGAAAGTCCCACAAACTATCCACTTCTGATCATAAGCTACACCATGTTCTGTTTCATCTCAAAATTAACTCCAACAGCTGGTTTCTGAAAAGAGGAGGTCAAATTTGTCAGAAGTTGGATTGCCATTTCTATAACTGTCCTGTGGGCTGGTTGATCTTCAGCCATGAGAGCAGTATCATCTTGTTCTTCTTGAATTTACAGGATATGGTGGAAAAGAATTGCTTCTCTCCTTAACTGATGAAAGCGTTGCTCGGGTTCGGAGCATGGTTCAACCAAATCCATATACCTTGCTAGCTTACTAGCCTGTAAACCTATTTCCTACAAAATCAATACCAAGACCAAGTGTAAATCCCCAAAGAAATCTAAAACAAAAATAATTCTGAAATTACAAGTCCCCGAAAGCGACGCCAGAAACTTAATGCGCACACGCAAGTGTATGTGGTCTCACCAAGTAATATAGTGGCCTTTTACAAAGCTGAATATCAATCCCTCAAAGACTTGTGTTAAACAACTATTCAATTCTAGTTTGACTTTTGAGATTAAAATGGTGCAAATGTAACCAAAAGAGTTTTGAAAGTTTGTAATTAAAATTAAATTAAAGTAATGCGGAAAAGTAAGGACTTTGGACAAGCAATGGATGAAAACCCAAGGTCAAGGCACTGTGAACAATCATACTATGCTAATAAATTTCATTCATTAAATTAATTATATTGGTTATTGATTCATAGGGTTTATTGTATGATCATGGTCTCTCGGCCTTTAACCTTCTACCCAACTAGACATTAAACCTATATCATTGAGCGGGGATGTAATAATTTATTTAGATGCATTAAGATGTTATCCTACATGTGAACTAAGAAAGGATTCTAGGTATATCCATATCCTAGTCGCTAATTCAAATTCCTTATTTCATAAAAGAATAAAAAACTCACTCTATTTACCCCCCTTTTCTATATTTCTATTCCCTCTCCTGAGTTCACAAGGTCAATAATATACGTATTCCAAGGGTCGAAAATCCTTAAAATAGTTGTAACAAGGATAAACAAACAAACAAATATGATAAGAAATCTAAACAAACTCAATTCAAAGTGAAAGTAAACATGTTCTTGGCCTTAACCCTAGAAAGGGGTCGTTTATCCACTAATCGACATAACTATAATCAACATAGTTGAATCCATGATTAAATTTATAAAGAAACTAAAGTTAAAGAATAATAAACCTAAAGTTCATGTTTTCTAGACCCTCTTTTGCTTCCAAGACATCCAAAGTAATCACAATGTGTACAAAAAGTCTTATTTATAGTAGAAGGTATTTAGCTGTGTGAGAATAGGCCATGCGCCGTGGGATCTAGTCCACTGGTATGAAGGGCGCGTTGTGGGTCTTAGTCCCCCAGACTAGAAGGGGCGTCACGGGCTAATCACGTGACCTCACTGGAATTGTCATTTTGTGTCTCAACTTGTCTCAAATATTTCTCCTTCCGTACAAAGCTTTGCAGTGTTGTTCCCACTTGTATATCATCCAAATGTCATAAAAATCAGCTCACCAAGAATTCTATAACATCAAACACTATGGATTAGAGCTCAAAATAAGACAACATTTATAACGATGAACTCGAAACTCAAGCTAATAGTTTCCATCCACTTTGATCTTTACTTAGTGTGTTGACTCTTTGCTTGCTACAATCACGCTTTGCAAATTATAAACACGTTGTTCCACACATAATTACACCATAAAACCATTAGAACTCATTAAACCAGTAGAATCCACCAAGAAAGACTAGAACAACACCTAGCTCAAGCTAGTAATTCTAGTTTCCTCGTTTGAACTCTAACTGACCAATTTAAGTACAAACTTGTTAGAAAACACCTTTAAACATTGTCATCACATACTCAAATACATAGATTCTCAACTATATCATCATTATCACATTAAGAACACAAATTTCGCTCAAAAAAGGCTAAATAAGCTAGGATAACAACTCTAGGATACATAAAACCACCTCAAATCATCATCCCAAACTTAAAGCCTTGTTTGTCCTCGAACAACTCTTTACCCTAAGCATTATAAGATAAGGTGAATCTAAAATTCTAGTACATTCAAGACACTCAAGCTAGTACTACAATGACTACACAGAATGAAAGTTTCTATGCTAACCATGTTATGTACACAATTCAAAGTTCAAGAACACTACTTCAAAACATCCTAGCCTCAAGAATTGACTCACCTAGTTGGCAAACTTATGCATATTATTCCATCACATATGTCATATAAATAACCCAACTATCATCAAACATGTTCCCTCACAACAAGAGAGTTAACTATAAACACTCACATAACTGCACTTTATAACAAAATAAGTACAAGAATCAAATTACGCTCACTCTCCCAAGGAATTCACAAGTTACATAAAATGAACCATAGGCTTGCCCTTAGTGTGGTACTCCCCTAATATCAAAATGTTAATGCTCAGGATTAAATAGGTCTTTAAGGGTTGTAATGTAGGTTAAGAGATAGGTAAGAACTATTTTGGCCAAGAATTATGGCTATCTTCCCTAAGATCTTTAATACATCATATTTTACAATTAAAACCAATCCCCAACAACCAAAATACACCTTTTTTGTTTACCCCTATCTTCTATTTTTCCCTATTTCATCAAGCTCATCATATACACTATGGTAAGAGTATTGTCTATCCATAACTTATTCAAATTAAACATTCTTTTATTCTTTAAATTACTCAACTCCTAACCACAACACATAACAATTGTACGCACCAATAACTATCACTTTGGAGCTTCAATTTCACCTTTCTCCTACTTAACATTCCAACTCCTTAACTTAATTAATTTTTCACTAAAGCTCTTAGGAGCTTTGGATCAAATTAAGGTCAATCAAAGAAGGGTCTAGGCTACAAATGAAGCTTCCGAATAAAAGCTAAAGGCTCAATGGGGTTAACTAGGATTATGCACAAGGGTAGGTGAAAAGAAGGTATTAACATGTCTATCAAAGAAATGTCTATATTATCTCCTAAACCCACACTCTTTATTTCACTTAACATACACACCAGGAAATTTCTAGACATCATATGCAACAAGGAATATACAAAAAACCTTACAGACAAATGTCACATGCTCAACTCAAGTAGGATTATCATAGACTCTTAACTAAGCAATCACATGAATTCAATCATAAAGCCAACAAGTACAAAAGTCATGATCATGAGTCTAAGAGTCACCGAAGTAGTAATTCACATAATCAACATGCTTTAACATCCAAAACACTTGAATCGTGCAATCAAATATAGCACCAAAAAAATAAATATCCCAAACTTATTCCTATAAAAAAATTAAAATTAATCCTATAACTGGGAATTTTCCCACCCTACGATTAAAAATTTACTTTGCCCCCAAAGTATACTTAAAAGTAGAGATAGAAATACTCCATGAGGCCTCTAGGTCTTGCTAGTATCATATTTATACATCAAAAGAGTCTAGGGACCCCACACTTAGTCTTTTCTATGCTCCTTAGCTTAGGTCTTCCGGTACTAAGACTTCCCATCAACCTGTGACTCAACAAAACAAAAACTAGTAAAGTAAAAACTAAAATGCTAAAAATAAACCTACCTTAACTTGGGTTGCCTCCTAAGAAGCGCTTGATTTAGTGTCGTGGCACAACCCAATCACCGACTTATTTGTATTCCTTCAAACTATTTTTCACACTCGGACTCCATCTTTTTATTCATTTCTGACCTCTTGAGTGTGAACTCTCAAGGTCAACAGTTTTCTCCACAATAGCCTTTTCAGGGTCATCAATTTGCATTATTTAAGCTTAGGTGTTGGAGTCTTGGCCTGCTAAATGAGGAAGTCCGAAGAGGTCTTTTGTGAAATAGACTCCACTACCCCATACTTATACCTTAGGTAGTAACTCTGAAGGAGTTGACGACAGGCTGACAGGCTATCAACCAGTTGATAAGCCGTCATCCAAGTCATTAACTAAAGAAAATTTTATAAATCTTTATTTAGCTTCGGAGGGGTATTTTGGTATTTTTCTCACCTCAAACCTTTCCCCCCTCCCCCATGACTTAAAGCACCAAATAGGCATATTTAGCCATTATTAATTAATTTTAAAATCCATTAACCCTCTTTATTCCCAAGAACAAGATTAGAGTTACTTCTCAAGATCATCTCCCAAGTCTCAAGGGTCAAGTTTACTTCACCAAGCCAAGAACTTTAAGGTATGTGGGGTTATGAACAAGGGTACCCTTCCACTCTTGTGCCTAAATTGCATAACTTTAAGATTAAATTAACTTGTTTTGAATGAGGGTTCATACCCAAGTTTTGATATTCTAAAAGCATGTGATTATCATGAGATTTAAAGCTTTAGGTATATCAAGAATTGCTTATGTTTATGTGTTAACTTATAAGATTTATATTATGAATGAGATTGCACTATCTTGACTGACATTGTTGAAGTATTTCAAGATTTATATTGAGAATGAAGTTTTTTCTAGAATTACCATGAATTTAAAGCATGAATTTTTAAGCCCTTCGTTAAGTGTTGAGAATTCAAGAAGATTATGCTCTTAAGTATTCTTTGAAAAACTTATACCAAGATTTAAAGCAAGAATTGATCCTTTGAGCCTAAGCTAAGATATGAAATCCACATTTGTTCAATTTGATTATAATTTAACACAAAAAGAAGCATAACTAGTTTTCATTATAACCCATTGTGTAATTTTAAGGTGGATTAACTGAAGTATGAGTATATAAGTAATATTGGAGTAGTATTTAGCACCGAGTTGTGTATGAGTCCTAGGTCGCATGACCTAAAACTATGTTCCACCTGGGTTAAGTATAGTGATCGCTTAAGTTAAGGTTCTATTCCAATGGAAAGGGTAGAACAGCTCTCTCTAACATGAGTGTAATGCCATGAGAGTATACCCTGGGTGTCACACGGTGCTTACGACACCAAAGTACCACAAGCTAACCCATGACTAGTACCTACTGTGAATACTAAATAGTAATTATAAAACATATACGAAAGTAATGCTGAAAATGCCATAAGGTCAATAATACTAAAAAAACAAATACTAAGTACATATGTGGAATAACTGCTAACTAAAAGTGTCTGGAAGCCTCTAAACATCATAAATAAAAGATTTGGTGGGACAAGCCCCAACTAACTCCAACTATTATCTAAACATAACTAAAAATACTAAAATACTGTAAGTAATGCAATGACTAAATAAATATCACGTCCTCGATGAATGAGGATTCGCTACTGTAGCTGCGGCTGATCGACTGATCTGGATAAGTACATTCAGGAACCCAAGCATCCAAACCTATGATATGAGACATCATAATGCAATAAGAGTATGCATCAGTACTTTGAATGTACTGGTACACTAGGTGAGGTTAGGCTAATATGCATGGGTTCATGTGCATGAGTAATAATAACTAAATATCATGAAGTAACTGGATAAGAGTATATGAAAGACTGGGACTACTGAAAGTACTAAGCATACAATACCAAGCATATATCATCTGTCTAAATTAGACTAAAACTGAGGTACTGAGTTTGGGTAACTGAATACTGATAACTGAATGTTTAGATTGAAACTGAAGTAATGAATTTCTAATAACTGAATGACTGATAATTGTAAGTCATGATCATGTAGAACTGAACTGAGTTCTGAACTAAATATTGAATGTTGAACACTGAAACTGAGACTGTGGTAGTTATCATCTAATCGACATACCCTAATTATAGACTGATTTGGGGTCCAACCTGTAACCCCAGTTGGAAGGGTGTTAGCACCGTGCCATGGGTTACTAACACTAGCTGGGTCAACCCTAATTTGGCAGGAAAACTCATGAGATATATATGGTTACGTCAACCCTAGTCAGGCAGGAATACGATTTACCCTACACTAGCCACGTAGTTCTGTAACTCAGGGACTACTACTAAGGGTCAAACCCTATACTGGCAGGAATTCCCATATCCCTAGGTTCGCCCGGTGCTGAATCCTACTCTCAACTGAATCCACACTGGATCTAATCACTAGACTATACTAGGCTTGACTGAACTCACACTGATTCTATTAACTGACTGAATGCTATTATTTAGGATACTACAAAATCATTCTATTTTGACTAAAGACTAGATAAACAGCTAATTTTGGGTATACAATACCCCCAGGACTCGATAGCCTAGATAATGAAACTATATCTCAACTTTACAAGCTTCACACAAAGGTTACCATGCACAATTCATTCATATAGACATTTTGTCAAACACCACGGATGCATAATTCTTGTACATGAGAATGAGTAATATATGAATGTCATGACTAGCATATTCAACATCACAATTCAAATATTTAACATGAGAGTTACATAAATCAACACACATTCTAGTTTATTTACATGAAACTCAAAATCTTCTTGGCTTGAAACCCACACAACAACACATACATGAACACAATTCCATTCAAGAATGTAAATCATAATCTAAATTTTGAAAAAAAGATTCTTGAACACCAAGGGTGGAAGGAAACCCAAGGATGAACACCTAACATACCTTGGTTTCTGAATTTGTGAGAATTGTTGGTGAATTCTTAAGACTTGGACTTGAATTTGATGAACCTAGGTTTTTGTTCTTGAGACGTTTTGGGAAGAATAAATGTGTTTTGCCCTTTCCCATGCTTAATTTTGTATTTTTGACTAATTTAGCATGGGGGAAATGACCCAACCACCCCTCTGGACTCGGGATTAATTGTACAAAATATGCCTAGTGATACTGTAGATGATGCATCACGTCTATAGTGTTGATGCGATTGCCGACATATTGCGTCGAAGGTGACGACGTGATGGATAACACGACGTGTCCTGATCACGTTGGCTCACTATATTGGTCATCCAAACATGTCTCAAACGATTTCCAAAAATTCCAAAACTCACCCGAGATGACCTACAGATAACCCTAATCATGAATCAATTTAAAAATCAACAATCTAAGGTTGGAAAGATAAAAAATGAGACTATTGAAATATTGAGGCCAAAAATAAAACTAAGTCTTAACACTTTGCTAAATTTTTCCAAGTCTGGGACCTCTTTTGGCATGTTATATAGGATTGAAGTGGACTAGGATGGGTCTTACATTATCTCCCCCTTGGGAATATTCGTCCTCAAATGAGACTGATTAAGTTGAGAGGCACTGAGGTACTACGACTATAGTTGAAGCCTTCCTGCATAGCTTAGCAATCTTATAGACCAGCAAGTTATTTTTGATGTTATCTTCTCAACTAATGGCCAGCAATGGGCAATGGATAGCTTTATAGCAGCAAGAGGTACACCCAAGTACTTGAATGGTAAGGTTCCAGCAGTATAACCTATTTCCTCTTGTATTTCATGCTTTAAATTCTCTGAGATGCCAGCCAAATATAGTGAACTCTTATCTACATTCACCTATAAACCTGACACTTGAGAGAACTTCCTGAAAGTTAGATTAAGAAGCCTAATGGACCCTATCTCATCTTTGCAGAACATCAGTAAGTCTTCAGAAAAGTAAACATGTATAGCCCCTACCTTCTTGCATCTTGGGTGGAAGTTGAAATTCTTGTTCCTGACCAGCTATTTCAGCAACCTATTCAAGTATTCCATAGCAAGTACAAATAGGTAAGGTGAAATTGGGTCACCTTGCCTTATACCCCTTTTTCCTTGGAATGATTCAGTGAGGACACCATTAATTGTTAAAGAATATGAGATAGTGGTTATACATGCCATTATCCAACCTACAAATTTACTGTGGAATCCCATCCCCATCAATAGTCTCTTCAGGAAAGACCAGTCTAGTGAATCATATGCTTTCCTAATGTCTACTTTTAGGACACATCTTTGGGATATGGCCTTCCTGTTTTAGCCTCTGAACAATTCATGAGCAAATATGATGTTATCTGTAATGCATCTACCTTCTATAAAGGTTGACTGTGCATCTCCTATCAAATCCTCTATCATAGTCCTCAATCTTCTAGTAAGCACCATAGTGATTATCTTATACACAGTCGAGAAACATGCAATTGGTATGTAAGCTTTTACATGAGTAGGGGAGGGCACTTTAGGGGTCAAAGTTACAGCTGTACAGTTTACTCTATCCATGACACTCTCTATAGGGACTTTTTCATAAGAGAGACTATTCTGAACATCTACACTCTCTACAGGGACTACAACTACTGGGTCACCTATGCACTTCTTTAGAAAGGAGACATGAAACACTAGATGCACTGATGCTAAGTCTGCAGGTAACTCAAGTTCATAGGCTACCTTCCCAAAATGACTTAGAATCCTATAAGGACCAATATATCGGGGACTAAGCTTCTCCTTCTTACCAGACCCCTTTACTCCCTTTATGGAAGAGGTTTTCAAATACACAAAGTCGTCAATCTCGAATTCAAGGTCTTTTCTTCTCACATCTGCATACAATTTATGTTAGCTCTGGGCTATCTTAAGCCTCTCCCTAATCAACTGTACTTTCTTAAAGCATCAAACACCAAGTCAAGACCCACCACCGCAGCCTCACCTACTTCAAACCAACCAATTAAAGATCTACATCTCCTCCTATAAAGAGCATCAAATAAAGCCATCTAAATACTGGAATGATAGATGTTATTATACGCGAACTCAATCAAAGGTAAGTGGTCATCCGAACATCCCTTAAAGTCAACAACTCATGCTATTAACATATCCTCTAAAGTTTAAATGGTCCTTTCCGCTTGACCATCTGTCTGAGGGTGAAAGTCTATACTAAGGTGGACTTGGGTACCAAGACCCTTTTGGAAGGCTTTCCAAAAGTGAGAGGTAAACTGCATACCTCTATTTGAAATGATGGACAATAAGAACCGTGCAACCTAACCAACTCTCTGATATAGCGCTTGGTATAGTCCTCAACTAAATAGAAAGTATGGACTAGCAAACAATGGGCGGACTTGGTCATCCTATCTACAATGACCTAAATTGAATCGTGCTGATGATGGGTATGAGGGAAAACCATCATAAAGTCCATGTTCACTTCTTCCCAATTCTATGTGGTAATACTGAACTCCTGCATGGAACCACTAGGCTTTTGGTGCTCAATCTTTACTTGCTGACAAGTAGAGCACATAGCCACAAACTCTGCAATGTCCCTCTTCATCCCACTCCACCAATAGACTTCCCTTAAGTTTCGGGACATCTTAGTGTCCCCTAGATGAATAGAGTAATGTGAACCATGTGTTTTAGCAAGAACTTATTGTCTTATTTTATCTATGCATGGCACACATAGCCTACCCTTGCAACATAACACACCATCTCCCCCTTGGGAGAAAACATCTACTTTCTGAACTCTGACTGACTCTTTCAATCTAACTAAACTGGGATCCCTGTCCTGCTTGTATTTCACCTAAGAAACTAAAAAAGATTCCAAACTATTCTGCACCCAAACACTACCCTCATTCGAATTAACCAAACGGATACCTAGTCTGGAAAGATGATAAACTTCCTAAACTAACTTTTTCTTACCATTCTCAACGTCAAAAACACTACCCGTGGACAACCTACTGAGGGTGTCTTCCACTACATTAACCTTGCTCGAATGATACAAAACACTCATGTCATAGTCTTTTAATAACTCTTACCACCTTTTCTAACGCCGGTTCAGGTCTTTCTGCAAAACACATACTGTAGGCTTTTGTGGTCTGTGAATACATCAATATGCACCCTATACAAATAGTGCCTCCAAATCTTTAAGGTAAATACAACCGCTGCTAGTTCAAGATCATGGGTAGGATAATTCTTTTCATGGGGCTTAAGTTGTCTAGAGGCGTAGGCTATAACCTTACACTGCTGTATCAAAACATACCTCAAGACAACTATGGAAGCTTCATAGTATACAACAAATCTGTCTAAATCATCTAGCAAAGTTAAAACTGGGGCTGTAGTGAGTCGAGTCTTCAACTCCCGAAAACTCTTTTCATAAGAATCTGACCACTGGAACTTGACTTTCTTTAGAGTAAATCTGTAAATGGGGGATGCAATAAACATAAATCCTTCAAAAAACTATTTTTAATAGCCATCCAAACCCAAGAAACCCCTGATATCAGATGAAGAGATAGGTTTTGGTTGGTTTCTCACTGCTTTGGTCTTTTGAGGATCAACTCTAATGCCAACACTAGAAACTATGTGACCAAGGAAAGCAACTGACCTTAGCAAAATTTGCATTTACTTAATTTGGTAAACAATTAATGGGCTCTGAGAGTCTATAACACTATTCTGAGATGGTCTGTGTGATCATTTCATTGCAGGAGTAAACAAGAATATCATCAATGAAGACTATCCAAGTACTTCTTGAACACGAGGTTTATCAAGTCTATGAAAGCTGTTGGGACATTGGTAAGACCAAATGACATGACTAGAAATTTAAAGTGACCATATCGAGTTCTGAAAGTTATTTTCGAAATGTCACATTCTCTTACTCTAAGCTGATGATAGTTGGATCTGAGGTCTATCTTAGAAAAGTAATTGGCACCCTGAATTTAGTCAAACAAGTCATCAATTCTAGGAAGTGGGTATTTATTCTTGATGGTGACTGTTCAACTAACGGTAGTCTAGACATATTCTAAGAGAATTGTCTTTCTTTCGCATGAATAGAACTGGTGCACCCCAAGGAGATATGCTGGGCCTGATGAACCCTTTGTCTAAGAGGTCTTTCAAATCTTTAAGTTTAGTTGGATCAATTCTATGTTTAATAATAGAGATGGGCTGAGTATCAGGAAAAAGGTCTATTTCGAAGTCAATTTCTATTTCGGGAGGAACTCCGGGGAGATCTTCAGGAAACACATCTAAAAATTCACTTGTGATTGGAACTGACTCAAGATTAGAAGTCTCGGAACTAAAGTACTTGACTCGCACCAGATGATAAACACACCCCTTGGATATCATTTTACTCACTCTAAGGTATGAAATAAGTTGACCCTTAAATTCTGTGGTACTACCCCTCCATTCTAGGATAGGTTCATTCGGGAACTAAAAATAGACAATTCTGCTCCTACAATCAACTGAAGCATATCATGAATAGAGCTAATCCATGTTGAGAATTATGTCAAAATCCATCATCTCTAGCTCTACAAGGTTTGCTGAAGTAACTTTCTGAGATACCATAACCAAACAGTTATTGTATACCCATCGGGCTATGATAGACTTACCCACTGGGGTAGAGACTGAGAAAGGCTCTGTTAGAATTTTAGGGCTGACTCCAAAGTCGATGTGTATGTAAGGAGTTACAAAATACAGAGAAGCTCCAGGATCTAAAAAAGCATAAACATGTAAATAAAAGACTTGTAACATACCAATAACCATATCAGGAAAAATCTCCTAATCCTATTGGGACTGAAGTGCATAGAGCCTATTTGGGTGCTGCCCACTGGCAGCACTGGAAGTGGCACCCTGTTGAGATGGAAGACAGGACTAAACTAGGGTATGATTATGATGACTCTACGAACCCACCTGAGGACATTTTATGATCTGATGGCCTGGTTTACCACACTCGAAACACACATCATTGCCAGCCTTGCAGATACCCTAATAGTTTCTGCCATATTTCTGGCAAAGAGGATTTGTTCGAGTATTGTTCACACTACCTTGAGATTTAGAGCCTGGCTCCCTATCCTTATTATCATTCCTGAATTTAGACATCGGCGCACTATCCAAAGATGGATCTAGGACTAAAGATATTGGGCGAAACTGAGGATGGTTACCACCTTCTGACTTTGGCTGAGCAAAACTAAATCTACATGTTCTATACCTCTTGTTCTCCCTCTCTTTCTCCTTAGTCTTTTGTTCCTCAATCTATTGAGCATGGACTATCAACCTAGACAAGTCCATCTCTTTAATCAGAATTATGGTCCTATACTCTTTGACCACACTGTCAAATATACCAGACACAAACTTGCTCATCTTAGACTTGCTATCAGCTACCACATGACGAGCATACCTAGACAACTGAGTAAACTTGATGAATACTCTTTCACACTCATGTTGCCCTGCTTCAGGTTGATGAACTCTAACACCTTAGACTCTCTCAACTCCAATAAAAAGAACCTATCTATGAAGGTAGTAGCAAACGCTTCCCATTATATAGGCCTTGCATCTATGCCTCTATCTACTTTTCACTACTTAAACCACGTATGAGCTACATCTTGCAGATGATAGGCAGCTAAACGTATGAGCTACATCTTGCAGTTGATAGGAAACTAATTAAGCACTTTCACTAGCAATCACCCTCATAATGTCAGTTACTTTATGTGCTATGGCAAGGAATTCCTATGGATCCTCTTCAGACTTAGACCCAAAAAATGAATGAGGGTTTATTTGGGTAAAGTCCCAAATTCTAGCTGTAGCTGTATTGGCCACTGGGTTAGCCTGAATAGCAGCTGGCCGAGCATTTTGAGCAGCGACAAAATAGGCACGAGTGGTGAATATTACTCTGAATTCTACATGAAAAATATGCTAATTTAGGGGATCTTCCTGAACGGGCGGAGGTGTTGGCTGGTTCCAACTTCTTCTTTAGTTAGTCTTTCTGGGAGGCATGTTCTGTAAAAGGAAGGAAAAGTTGGATTAGATAGAGAGTTTAACTTGAGATCATGCTCACTCACATGATATGAACACTAAAAGAAGGGAACTTTTCCTTAAAATGCCTTGTAGCCTTTTGTTCATAAGTGTGGCGCACTACACATTCACGCACAAGACTCTACTTGACACAACTTTCAGACTTCCTAGGACACTTTAGAAACTTAGGCTCTGATACCAAGTTTGTAACGCCTCGATAGTACACCCTGGGTGTCACACGATGCTTACGGCCCAGAAGGACCACAAGGTAACCCATGACTGGTACCTACTGTGAATACTAAATAATAATCATAAAACATATGCGGAAGTGAAGCTAAAAATGCCATAAGGTCCATAATATTGAAAATCAAATACTAAGTACATCTTTGGAATAACTTTTAAATGAAAGTGTCTGAAAGCCTCTAAACATCTGAAATAAATGAGTTGGTGGGATATGCCCCAACTAACTCCAACTACTATCTGAAAATAATTGAAAATATTAAAATATTGTAAGTAATGTAATGACTAAATAAGTATCACGTCCTTAATGGATGATGACTCACCACTGTATCTTTGGCTGATCAACTGAGCTGGCTAAGTACGGTTAGGAACCCGAGCATCAGAACCTATGAGATTAGACATCATAGCGCAAAGAGAGTATGCGTCAGTACTTTGAATGAACTGGTATGCTAGGTGAGGTTAGGCTAATATGCATGGGTTCATGCGCATGAGTAATAATAACTAAATATCATGAAGTAACCGGATAAGAGTATATCCAATACTGGGACTACTGAAAGTACTAAACATACAATACCAAGCATATATCGTCTGTCTAAATTAGACTGAAACTGAGGTACTGAGTTTGGGTAACTGAATACTGATAACTGAATGTTTAGATTGAAAATGAAGTAATAAATTTTTGATAACTGAATAACTGATAACTGTAAGTCATGATTGTGCAAAATTGAACTGAGTTTTTACTAAATACTGAACGTTAAATACTAAAACTGAGACTGTGGGAGTTATCATCTAACCGACATACCTTGATTATAGACTGATTTGGGGTCCAACCTATAACCCCAGTTGAAAGGGTGTTAGAATCATGCCACGGGTTACTAACACTGGCTGGTTCATCTGGTAGAAAAACTTATGAGATGTATAAGGTTACGTCAACCCTAGTCTGGAAGAAAGATGATTTACCCTATGCTGGTTATGTAGTTCTGTAATTCAAGGACTGCTAGTAAAGTTCAAACCCTATACTGGTAGGAATTCACCCATCAGTAGGTTTTCTCGGTCCTAAATCCTACACCCAACTGAATCGACATTGGAACTGATCACTAGACTATACTAGGCTTGACTAAACTCACACTGATTCTATTAACTGATCGAATGCTACTCTTTGAGATACTATGGAATCATTCTATTTGAACTGAAGACTAGATAAATAGCTAATTTCGGGTATGCAATACCCCTAGGACTCGATAGCATAGTTAATGGATCCATATCTCAACTTTATAAGCATCACGCACAGGTTACCATACACAATTCATTCAAATAGATATTTTTTCAAACACCTAGGATGCATAATTCTTGTACATGAGAATGAGTAATATATGAATTTCATGACTACCACATTCAATATCATAATTCAAAGATTTAACATGAGAGTTACAGAAATCAACACACATTCTAGTTTATTTACATGAAACTCAAAATATTCTTGGCTTAAAACCCACACAACAAAACATACATGAACACAATTTCATTTAAGAATGTAAATCATAATCTAAGTTTTGAGAAAAAGATTCTTGAACTCCAAGGGTGGAAGAAAACCCAAGGATGAACACCTAACATACCTTGGTTTCTGAATTTATGAGAATTATTGGTGAATTCTTGATACTTGGACTTGAATTTGATGAACCTAGGGTTTTGTTCTTGAGAGGTTTTGATGAACCCAAGGAATGTGTTTTTCCTTTTCCCATGCTTAATTTTGTGTTTTTGACTGATTTTGCATAGGGGAAATGACCCAACTACCTCTCTGGGCTTGGGATTAATTACATAAAATATGCCCAGCATTGCTACAGATGATGCCTAGCATAGATGGTGTCGACGCAATTTATGACACGCTGTGTCGATGATGATAACGTGATGGCCAATGCGATGTGTCCTGATCACGTTGGCTCACTATTTTGGTTATCCAAACATATCTCAAATGATGTCCAAAAATTCCAACTCACTCGAGATGACCTATAAATAACCCTAATCATGAATCAATTTCAAAATTTACAATCTAAGGTCGAAAGATCGAAAATGAGACTATGTCTTAACACTTTGCTAAATTTTTCTAAGTCTGGGACTTTTTTTGGTATGCTATATAAGATTGAAGTGGACTTGGACTTTATGGTGTCTTACAATTGGTAAGATGTTGGACTCTATGATAGCTCACATACTTTATGTCAGTTAGAAGAACCTCCCTAAGAAAGAATAAAAGTGAAGCTTTTAAAACTAAGTGTTATGGCTTACAAAGTTTATCATTATGATTTATTACCCATTTTATTATTACACAATTTTGTTTTTATTCAAGCCCAAGATGAGTCAATTAGCATGCATTATTTAAAAATCTAAGTGAACATTGAGTTATTGTATTTTCTTATGCATTCACCCCCATATGATCAATATATTCCAGAAGTACTGATCCATATATATATCTATGTGTTACATTGTTTCATAATGCAGGTTCTGGTGCTCTGTTCCAGCAGTGTGATTGACTATGGGTATCTCCACTTATATCCCAACAATTGGTGAGTCCTCATAGTTCGAGGACCCATTTTATCAGACTTTGATATTGATGAAGTATTTTAGTTATTTGATTTCTATTAAGTTCAGGTCAGCTGGGGCTTGTCCCAGTGGCTCTATAGTTAAAAGTTGAGGCTTGTTTGACTATTTTCTATTTTAGATTCAGAAGTGTCTGTTTTTAAGATTTCCAAGTTTAAGACTTTCATTCAAGATATTAATTCAATTATTATGAGATTTCATATATTGGGTTTACTTTTATCATGAGTTCCAAGTTTAGAAGGCTTAAAGGGTTAGCTTGGGACTATTCATAGTCTTGAGAATCGTGTGATGTCTAGGGTGTATTTTGGGGCGTTATAAACTTGGTATCAGAGACCTAAGGTTTTAAAGAGTCCTAAGGAGTCAAAAAGGCCACATTACATAGAGTCTTGATCATGGATGTGAAGCGCGTCACATTTATGATCAAGAGTCTATGGAACGAGTTAGGAATTATCATTTCTTTCATAATCCATTGTGCTTATAGTGTCTCTATCTGGTTTAACTCATTATTTTATGTGACAAAATATGCCTCCTCGCTGAGCCAATACACGCAGAAATGGTAACCAACCACTTCTACCTGCAGACCCTCTGAATGAGAACGTATCTCATGCTAAATTTTGGGTTGCCTTTCAAGTGTTGGACCAAGTTGTGACTGCTAATGTTTATGGCAACCAACAAGCGGCAGTCCCACCTCAGTAGAATAGCAATCTAGTTGTAGCTAGGATTCATAACTTCATGAGAATAAATCCACCTGAGTTATTTGGGTCAAAGGTTGGTGAAGATCCATAACTTTTCATTGATGAAGTGAGAAAGTTCACTCAGATTATGCATGTTACTAAGGATAAGAGTGTAAAATTGGAATCATATAGGTTGAAAGATGTAGCTTATAACTGGGTTGTTACGTGGAAGGAAGGTAGATGTGAGAATGAAGCTCCTATTAGTTAGTAGGTGTTTTAGGATGTATTTTAAGATAGGTTCTTTCTGCGTGAGATAAGAGAATCTAAGGTTGAGGAGTTCATGAACCTGAGGCAAGGCTCTATGATAGTGAAGGAGTACTGCCTTAAGTTCACTCAATTGTCTAAGTATGCTCCCAAGTTTGTAGCTGACCCTAGATCTAGCATGAGTAAGTTTGTTATTGGAGTATCTGATTTGGTAGTCAAAGAGTGTAGGATTTCCAAGCTTATTGGGGATATGGATATAGCTAGGCTGATGACTTATGCTCAGTAGATTGATACAGAGAAGTTGAAGGGAAGAGATTAGAGAAATAAGAAGGCTAGAACTAGACAGTTTGAGTATGGTCAACCAAGGTCTGGAGGGGAAACCGTTTGCAGTTTCATGGTCATTAATCTCTGTCAGTGCTATCTTCAGTCAGTGCTCCTATACCCAGAACTAAGAAGAAGTAGTGGGGTAGGACTTCTATTTCTAGGCCTCATAATAGTGTGAGTGGAAGGCCCAGTTATCCAACATGTGAAAAGTATGGTTGAACCCATCCTAGCGAGTGTTTGATGGGAAAAAAGAGTTGTTATGGGTGTGGAAAATTGGGCCACGGGATGAAGGAGTGTCTGTATGGTAAATAGGGAAGTAGGGATGTTCGTTTCCAGACTCAGGCTACTAACGTACCAGCTCAGTTAGGTCACTCAGTTCCTCTTCAGGGCGCATCATCCAGTACCGATGGTGGTCAACACCAGAATTGGTTCTATGCGATATCATCCCGACAGAAGCAGGAGAGTTCACCAGATATTGTTATTGGTATGCTTTGTGTCTTTCATTTTGATGTATATGTGTTGTTAGACCTAGGATTAAATCTGTCTTATGTGACTCCATTGGTTGTGGTAAATTTTGGGATAGGTCCTAAAAATCTCTCCAATCCCTTCTTAGTTTCCACCCTAGTGGGTGAGTCAGTTGTTTCCAAATGAGTATATAAGAAGTGTACTATCACGATCCTACATAAGATCATACTAGCAAACCTAATTGAGTTAGAAATGGTAGATTTCGATGTTATCCTACGCATGGATTGGATCCATTCATGTTATGAATCAATAGATTGTTGCACCCGTGTGGTGAAGTTTAAGTTTCCTAATGAGGCTGTTTTTGAGTGGGAAGGTAGTTCTGAATCTCCCAAGAGTCATTTCATATCTTATCTTCAGGTCAGAAAATTAATATCGAAAGGGTACATTTATCATTTAGTTTGAGTCAAAGATACTAAGTCTGAAGCTCCAATAGTTCAGTCAATCCATGTAGTCAATGAGTTTCCCGAGGTTTTTTCTAAAAATTTGCCAGGGGTACCTCCAGATAGAGAAATAGAATTTGGTATTGATCTTCTCCCTGATACTCAGCCCATCTCCTCTATATCGTATGGCTCCAGCTGAGCTTAAAGAGTTAAAAGAGCATCTTAAATACCTCTTAGATAAAGGTTTCATAAGGTCCAATGTTTCTCCATGGGGAGCTCCAATCCTGTTCATGCATAAGAAAGATGGCTCTCTCCGAATATGTATCGACTACTGCCAGTTGAACAAAGTCACAATCAAGAACAAATATCATCTTCCTAGGACTGATGAATTATTCTATCAACTTCAAGGTGCAAGTTATTTCTCTAAGAAAGACCTTATATCCGGCTATCATCGGCTTATAGTAAAAGAATGTGATATTCCAAAGATAGCTTTTAGAAATAGGTATGGTCACTTTGAATTTCTTGTCATGTCCTTTGGGCTAACAAATGCCCCATCAGCCTTGATGGACTTGATGAACAAAGTGTTCAAATAGTACTTGGACACGTTCGTCATAGTCTTCATTGACATCCTTGTCTATTTCCGTACTAAGAATGATCATGCAGACCATCTCAAATTTATGTTGCAAATCCTTAGAGATTATCAGTTGTTCACCAAATTTAGTAAGTGCGACTTTTGGCTAAGGTCGGTATTTTTCCTTGGTTATTTGTTTCCGGTTATGGCATTATAGTTGACCCTCAAAAGATCAAAGCAGTGACAAACTAGCCCAGACCCATCTCTCCATCAGATATTAAGAGTTTCTTGGGTTTGGCTAGCTATTGTCGATGGTTTGTTAAAGGGTTTTCATATATTTCATACCCCATGTCTATATTAACTTAGAAACAAGTCAAGTTTCAGTGGAAAAATACTTTTGAGAAGAGTTTACAAGATTTGAAGATGCGACTCACTTCAGCCCCAGTTTTGATGCTACCAGATGGTTCAGATGGATTCGTTCTTTACTGTGATGCTTCTAGTTTTGGTATGGGTTGTGTTTTGATGTAGAGAGGCAATGTCATAGCCTACGCCTCTAGACAACTTAAACCTTATGAAAAAAATTATCCTACCTACGATCTTGAGTTAGCCGGTGTCATTTTTGCCTTTAAAATTTGAAGGCATCATCTATATGGGGTGCATGTTGATGTATTCATAGATCACAAAAGTTTGTAGTATGCGTTCTCACAGAAAGATTTAAATTTTTGTTAGATAATATGGTTGGAGTTATTGAAAGATTATGACATGAGTGTTCTGTATCATCTGGGCAAGGCCAATGTAGTGGCAGATGCCCTTAGTAGACTATCTATAGGTAGTGTTGCTCATATTGAAGATGATAAAAAAAAGTTAGTTCAGGAGGTTCATCATCTAGCTTGATTAGGTGTTCAGTTGGTTGATTCAGATGGAGGTAGTGTTTGGGTTCAGAGTAGTTCGAAATATTCTTTGGTTTCCAAAGTAAAGGAGAAGCAAGATAGGGATTCCAGTTTGGTTAAGTTGAAGAAGTCAGTCAAAGATCAAAAAGTTGAAGTTTCTCCTAAGGGGGAGATAGTGTGTTGTGATGCCAGGGTAGACTGTGTGTGTCGTGTGTTGATGGTTTGAGGAAAAGGATTTTGGCAGAATCCCATGGTGAGCGTTACTCTAAAAACCCACAAATCTCTAAGATATACTGTGATTTGCGGGAAATCTATTAGTGGAGTGGCATGAAGAAGGATATTGTAGAGTTTTTAGCTAAGTGTGCTAATTGTCAATAGGTTAAGGTTGAGCACCAAAGGCCTAGTGGCACTATGTAGGAGTTCAGTATTCCCACTTGGAAGTGAGAAGAGGTGAATATGGATTTTGAGATAGGGTTTCCCCGTTCGCGTCATCAGCACGATTTGATTTGGGTTATTATAGACAAAATGACCAAATCATCCAACTTCTTTCCAGTTCATACTTCCTATTCAGCCGAGGATTATGCCAAGCTCTATATTATAGAGTTGGTCAGATTGCATGGAGTCCCATTGTCTATTATTTCTGACAGAGGTACTTAGTTTACCTCTCACTATTGGAAAGTTTTTCAGAAGGGTCTTGGTACCCAATATCATCTTAGTACAGCCTTTCATCCTCAGATAGATGGTTAGGCTGAGAGGACCATTCAGACCCTGGAGTACATGTTAAAAGCATATTTTATTGACTTCAAGGGTAGTTGGGATGATCATTTTTCATTGACCGAATTTACCTCCAATAACAGTTATCACTCCAGTATCCAGATGGCTCTATTTGAGATACTCTATGGGAGGAGATGTAGATCTCTCATTTGTTGGTTTGAGGTAGGTAAGACTGCATTGACAGGGCCTGATTCAGTGTTTTGTGTGATAGAGAAAGTTCAGCTAATCAAGGAGAGGCTTATGACAACCCAAAGTCGAAAGAAATCCTATGCAGATGTAAGGAAGAGAGATCTAGAGTTTGAGGTTGGTGACCTAGTTTATTTGAAAATCTCTCCGATGAAGGGAGTGAAGATATTTGGCAAGAAGGGGAAGCTTAGTCCCCGATATTTTGGTCCTTACATTATCTTGAGTCGTGTTGGGAAGGTAGCATATGAGCTTGAGTTGCCTGTAGATTTGGCATCAGTGCATCCAGTGTTTTATGTCTCCTTATTAAGGAAATGTATTGGTAACCCAGCTGTTGTAGTTCCTTTAGAAAGAATAGATGTTCAGGATAGCCTTTCTTACGAAGAAATCCCAATTGAGATCCTTGATCTCCAGATTCGAAGACTAAGGAACAAAGAAATCCCCTTTGTTAAAGTTCTTTGGCGGGATAAATCCATTGAGAAAGCCACTTGGGAAGATGAAGTAGATATGCAACCTAAGTACCCCATCTTATTTCTGCAAACTCAGATTCAGCATAAGGTAACAATTTTCCTCAGATTGACTCTCTTCAGTTCTCAGTTTCATCTATGTAATCCATCTCCTATCATTGCATGCATTCACGAATATCAGTTCAGTTCATGTATCATGTTTTAGACTCAGTTATGTAATCATATTTCCAGTCATGCATGTTTAGTATATGATCTCAGTTCTTCCAGTTTCTCAGCTAACCAGTCTAATCGAGGATGAATGTTCCCAAGGGGGAGATAATATAACACCCCACATTTTCGGGCTAGAATTCAACTCGTTGCTCCAATGCGTACAGACTTGAACCCAATTTTTCTATGTATATATATTTTATATTATCAAATATATGTTGTGGTAATATTTTTTAATAATGATCGAGGTCATAATACCCTCCTAACTCAAAGACGAGTTGAAGACTTTTCTATCAATAGAGTCTTGACGAATGCTCCATCTAGGGTCCACTTTAGATTAATGTATCTCCTCAAATATATTTATTAATGTGTCCTAATATATATTAAATGAAAGGTCTTTGATTTTTCTTTCCAATGGATCTAGTTTTACCTTAATCCGATTACAGAGTGGGAAGTTATACCCATTTTACCTCACCATATCTATCTGTCATCAAGGTGACGACTAGGCTGATAAGTTATCAACAAGTTGACGACCCAACAGCCAAGTCGTCAACCTTAGGCAGAAGCACTAAAGAAGGTGATGACTAGGCTGATAAGTTATCAACAAGTTGACAACCCATCATCCAAGTCGTTAACCTTAAGCAGAATCCCTAAAGAAGGTGACACCAAGGCTGATAGGTTATCAACTAGTTGATAAGCCATCAGCCAAAGTCGTCAACCTTAGCCAGTAACTCTGAAGAATTTGAAAACTAGGCGGATAGGCTATCAACCAGTTAATAATCGGTCATCAACTAAATAAAATTTTAGAAATCTTTATTCAGCTTCGGAGGGGTATTTTGGTCTTTTTCTTACCTCAAACCTTATCCCCCCCCCTCCAACTTAAATCCCCAAATAGGCGTATTTAGCTATTATTAATAAGTTTTAAAAGCCATTAACCCTCTTTATTCCCAAGAACAAGATTAGGGTTTCTTCTCAAGATCATTTCCCAAGTCTCAAGGGTCAAGTTTACTTCACCAAGCCAAGAACCTTAAGGTATGTGAGGTTATGAACAAGGGTACCCTTCCACCCTTGTGTCCAAATTGCATGATTTTCAGATTCAATTTACTTGTTTTGAATTAGGGTTCACACCCAAGTTTTGATATTGTTGAAGCATGTGATTATTATGAGATTTAAAGATTTAAGTATATCAAGAATTGCTTATGTTTATGTTTTAACTTATAAGATTTATATTATGAATGAGATTGCATTATCTTGATTGATATTGTTGAAGTATTTCAAGATTTATATTGAGCATGAAGTTTTGTTATGAATTACCATGAATTTTTAAGCCTTAAGTTAAGTGTTGAGATTTCAAGAAGATTATGCTCTTAAGTATTCTTTGACAAGCCTATACCAAGATTTAAAGCAAGAACTGATCCTTTCATCCTAAGCTAAGATATGGAATCCACATTTGTTCATTTTGATTATAATTTAACACAAAGTGAAGTAAAACTATTTTTCATTATAAACCCTTGTGCGATTTTAAGGTGGATTTCCTGAAGTATGAGCATATAAGTAATATGGGAGTAGTATTTAGCACCGAGTTGAGTATGAGTCCAAGGTCACATTCCCCAGAACTACGTTCCACCATAGGCTTAAATCCCATCGTGGGTTAAGTATAGTGATCACTTAAGTTAAAGTTCTATTCTAATGGCAAGGGTAGAACAGCTTTCCCCAATGTGGGTAAGATATTGGACTCCATGATAGCTAACATGGCTTATGTCGGTTAGAGGAACCTCCCTAAGAAAGAATAAAAGTTAAGCTTTTAAAACTAAGTGTTATGGATCACAAAGTTTATCATTATGCTTTATTACCCATGTTTATTATTACACAATTTTGGTTTTATTCAAGCCCAAGGTGAGTCATTTACACTTAGCATGCATTGTTTAAAAATCTAAGTGCACATTGAGTTACTGTCTTTACTTATGCATTCCTCTCCATATGCTCAGTACATTCCTGAAGTACTGATCCACATATACGTCTATGTACAACATTATTTCATAATGTAGGTTCTGGTTCTCAGTTCCAGTAGCATGATTGACTACGGGCATCTCCACCTACATCCCGATGGTTGGTGAATCCTCATAGTTCGAGGACCCATTTTATCAGACTTTGATATTGATGAAGTATTTTAGTTATTTGATTTCTGTTAAGTTCGTGTCAACTTGGGGTTGTCCTATTGGCTCTCTAGTTAGAAGTAGAGACTTGTCTGACTGTTTCCTGTTTTAGATTCAGAAGTGTCTGTTTTAAATAATTCCAAGTTTAAGACTTCATTCAAGATATTAATTTAGTTATTATGATATTCCATATGTTGGGTTTACTTTTATCATGAGTTCCAAGTTTAGAAGGCTTAAAGGGTTAGCTTGGGACTACTCGTAGTCTTGAGCACCGTGTGACATCTAAGGTATACTTTCGGGGAGTTACAACATCCCAAGATGATTGTCACTCTTATATCTACCTGAAAATCTAAAACAATAAAGTCAGCAATAATA
This sequence comes from Capsicum pubescens, assembly GCA_030864215.1. Taxonomy (NCBI): domain Eukaryota; kingdom Viridiplantae; phylum Streptophyta; class Magnoliopsida; order Solanales; family Solanaceae; genus Capsicum; species Capsicum pubescens. The sequence continues at coordinate 321,676,534 of CM061548.1, forward strand.
ATAAACTTACCAACCTTAATGAGAACGTCCTCTATAATTCCTTCAGGACGGGCTAGGGTCTGGTTTGCTAACTGGAGTATCACAGAGCTTGGTCTCAGCTTCCCTAAGTCCAAAGTATTGAACAAGGATAGGGGCATCAAATTTATTCTTGCCCTCAAATCGCTAAGTGCATGAACCACCTCACTATTCCCAATTTGAACGGGGTTAGTGAACTTCGGGGCATCTACCCACTAGGCCTCATGTGTTCAACTTTAACTTGTTGACACACCATGCACTTGGCTACGAAATTAGACACATCCCTTTTTATACCATTCCTCCAATATATCTCCTTGCGATTGTGGTACATTTTTAACGAACCAGGATGAACTACATAGCGTGATTCATGTGCCTCGGCCAAGATCCTTTGTTGGAACCCATCGATATCAAGAACACACAACCTCCCTTGGTACCGCAAAGTACCATTGCCACTGATCTCAAAGACCATTACCTTTTGCCCACATACATCACTTTATATTTTCATCAAGACAGGATCTAGCACTTACTTCTCCTTAACCTCTGCACCAAGAGATGACCTAGCCACTTCCTGAACCATCACACCACGATCCATGGAGTCTAAGAGACGAACTTCAAGATTGTCCAAGCAGTGAATATCCTTCACCAATTCCCATTTTCTTTTCTCCATATGTGTCAAACTCCCCATAGATAACTTTCTAAGACCATCAGCAACCACGTTAGCCTTACCTGGGTGATAGTGAAAACTCATATCATAGTCCTTGAGAAGCTCCAACCATCTCCTCTGCCTGAGATTTATCTCCCTCTAAGTGAACTCATACTGTAGACTCTTATGATCAGAAAAATGTCCACGTACACTCCATACAACTAGTACCGCTAGATTTTCAAAGAAAAAAACCACCTCCAATAGATCCAAATCATGAGTAGGATAGTTCCTCTAATACACCATTAATTGCCTGGAATCATAGGCAATCACCTTCCCATGCTGCATTAAAACACAACTAAGTCCCACCTGTAATGCATCATAATAAACCACAAACCCCTCATTACCTTCAGGCAATGTCAAAATTGGAGCCGAAGTTAGCTTATCTTTAAGCTTCTCAAAACTCCCCTCACAAGCATCCGACCAAGAAAACCTGACCTTCTTCTGAGTCAATATGGTCAAAGGAGCAGCTATCATCGAAAAACTTTTCACAAACCGCCAATAATACCCAGCCAAACCTAAGAAGCTCTGAATATCGGTTGGAGTCATGGGTTTAGTCTACCTTTTAACCATAGACACCTTTAGAGGATCCACCATGATCCCCTCACTAGAAATAATAGGACCAAGAAAAGTCACAACGTTCAAGCAAAACTCACAATTAGAGAACTTGGCATACAACTATTGTTCCTTCAAGGTCTGCAATACCACGCGGAAGTGATTAGCATGATCCACCTCACTCTTAGAATAAACCAGAATGTCATCAATAAACACAATAACAAAATGATCCAAGAACTTCCTAAAAACCCTGTTCATCAAATCCATAAATATCGTCGGAGCATTAGTCAAATCAAATGACATCATCAAGAATTCAAAGAGCCCATACCGGGTAGAAAAGTTGTCTTAGGAATATCCTCCTCCCTAATTCTAAGCTGATGATACCCAAACCGAAGATCTATCTTAGAAAAAAACTTGGTGCCTTGCAACCGATCAAACAAGTCATTTATCCTTGGAAAAGGATACTTATTCTTGACTGTTACCTTATTCAACTATCGATAGTCAATGCACATCTAAAGGGAACCATCCTTCTTGCGCACGAATAACACCGGTTCACCTTATGGGGATACACTAGGACGAATAAACCTCTTATCCAGAAGATCCTTAAGTTGCTCCTTGAGTTCCCTCAACTCAGTCGGAGTCATTCTATAAGGAGGAATAGATATTGGACGAGTGTTCGAAACCAAATCAATAGCAAACTCTATTTTCTTATTCGGAGGAACACCAGGAAGATCATCCGAAAAGACCTCAAGAAACTCATTTACCATCGGAACCAAATAAATAAAAGGACCCTCTGAGTTAGAATCTTTAACCTGGACCAAGTGATAGAGACAACCCATAGAGAGTAACCTCCGAGTTCTAAGATAAGAAATAAACCTCCCCCTAAGAGCTAGGGAACCTCCCTCCCACTCTATAACCGGTTCACCAAGGAACCTAAAGACAACCTTACGGGTTCGACAATCCAAGGATTTTTAACAAGAGTATAACCAATCTATCCCCAAAATGATATCAAAGTCTACCATATCCATTTTAAACAAATCCACCAAAGTCTACCTACCACCAACAGATACGACAACCCCCTATAGACTCTCTTACCAATAACTGAGTCACCTATCGATGTAGAAATAAAAAAAAAATCTAAAGCAACCTCAGGATCAAAACCAATAGATATAGCCACAAATGAGGTCACATAAGAAAGATGGGGCCCTGGATAAAGCAGACAATACACGTCATGAGAAAAGAGTTGTAACGTACCAGTAACGACATTAGGTGATGCCTCAGATTCCTGCCGAGATTTAAGATCATAAAACCTATTTTGATCTATGACGGTACCAGAAGTAGGAGAAGACGCCGAATCTACACCACTAGGCGCAAGAGCATAAGATGAAGCAACTAAAGCTTTGACCGCTCTTGAAGATCCCTTACAAACCAAACAATTCTTGAGCATATGGCCTGGCTGGCCATATTTAAAACACTTGTACCTACCTTGGCCATAATAGACCCGATGAAAAAGATCATAGAATCGACAATAAGGGCATAGAGAGGCCAACTGACCCCCACTTGCCTGAGATTAGTCACCCTGTGCTCGGAATTCACACCATCTTGAGGACATCTATCACCTAACTACCTCGAGTAAGGCGCGCTAGTAGTAGAGAAGGAACCCAAACCTCCCCACTTCTTCTTCGGCTATTTACCTCCATCCTGATAAACCTGTTGTTGAGAACCACTCTGCTAAAAAAAATACTCCTCCTACACATTCTTTCCCCAAACTATGCCTATTTTTTCTTTTCCTCCTCCACCTGTTATATGTGTATAACCAACCTTAAAATATCCATATCCTTGATCAGTAAAGTAGTCTAGCTTTCAAGGATCAGATCTCGAGATAGCCCAGAAGTGAACTTTCTCATGCTCTCCCTCATGTCAGCCACCAAATCAAGAGCATACCTTGACAGCTGATGAAACTTTAAGGTATATTCATTGTCAAACACTTTACCTTTTTTGAGATTCACAAACTCCTTCATATTCACTTCCCTCAGCTCTTGAGGAAAGAAATGATCTAGAAAATCATTAGAAAAAGCATCCCATAATGACCACTCCTCCACATCACCTCTATCCCTACCCACTCCTCATACCATTCATACGGAAAACATCCTTGAGTTGATAAGCTATAAAGTTTAGAACTTTCATATTAGTAGCCTACATCACCTTGAATATCTTTTTCATTTCATCCAAGAAAGACTAAGGATCCTCCTTCACCTTCACAATAGTAAAAGTATAAAGATTTAACTTTATAAACTAAACAAACCCTTGTGGCCTCATCAGATAACCCACTAGACGCATCCCGCTCAGCCTGAGCAGCGACCAACTAAGCAATAATATGAATATATTGGCAAAATTCTGCATTAGTCACCTCACCTTAAGGAGGACTATTAGAAATTGAAGGAACTCTAGAATAATTTGGGATAGGACCCTGAGAACGAGTGCGAACTCAAGGTGTAGGATATACCTCATCAACATCATCCCCATATAGAACAGAAGAATATCCTTGTGTTACAGATCATCGAGGTATGATCTAAAAAGCGAACAAACAAGGATTAGAGAAAATTCTAGGACTTAAACTCCAAGCTTGAAAATAGAATACCAAGAAAGTGAAACATTCCTAAAAGCCCTGTAGCCTCTCTCTTATGAGTCTAGCGCACTACACACCCCTAAAAGAGACTCTACTAGACACAGCTTTGTGGACTCCTAATTGCCCATAAACCTAAATCTCTAATACCAACTTGAACCAACCCGACCTTGGGACTTGTCGTAACTAGCATCCCAAGTCCGTTTGGGATCGGAGACTACCCCTATCACCTAACCCAACCTCCAGTCGCCTGCCCTGAGTTGGTTGAATTTTGAACATATAATAGAATAGCATAACTATCTAGATTATAGACTCTAGGATAGGTCTAATATCAAGACCAACCCCAACTGAGTTCAACCGTTCCATACTAACCATCCAACCATACCCAGCCAAACCAAACCATAGATCCAACCATAACCAAATAAGTTCCATTAAAAATTAAATAATTTCAAAATGAAATATGATAGAACAGTGAGAAATTTTATCTAATGATGTTAGCCCCATTACCAATACCAATACTAAGGGTGACACCAATACCGATCCTACCCATACCAACCCATAGTAGTTCCACAAAAGCCTCTAACTAAAAGAATACTAAAATCTAGTTGGGATAAGCCCCCAACCATATCCAAAACCAAAATCCATAAATAAACTAAAGTATGAAATAACATCCATAAAATTGAGCCTTCCGAATAGATGAAAGCTTACCACTTTAATCCAAAGCTGACCCCCGAGTGTCTGAATGCTAAACATGAGGAGTAGAACGGCCGATTCCTACATTGTGTAGGGATACAGCTTCCCAAATATGAGTTAGTAGGTGAATGCTAGCATGAACTCAGGATAAGGATAAAATAATGCCAATTATAAAATTAAGTGAAACCACCCATATGCAGATAAATCATACATATATATAACCATACCGGAAAAAGAAACCATATTTAGCATGCCATTTAAAACCTTTACCTGGTGTATGTAGATTTGTCATCCTAAACCACCCACAGCCTATATGGTTTCAGCTCCCTTACAGAAAGGGCCCCAGAGCATGAAGCCGCACGACCACAGAAAAGAACCTAGGATGACTAGTACATCTCCCAAAATATAAAGTGTGACATCATGAACATGGTCACTAGGACCAAACCTCACATTAGCAAGTATGATTTTCTAGTTTCAATCCTCTCGGGACATCCATCTTCCACGTCTGTGCTATAAATACCCCTTTTAAGTCCAATTAAAACCATTACTAAACAAGCAAACCATTATCCATTTATTATTAACCAAGGCCATTAGTAGTGGTATCGTTATAATAACTATAAATTGCATGTATTGTCCTTAGCCAAGCCTTGTTGAGATCAAGGGATTCTTATGTACCCATAAATCATATTATCCAATTAACTTGGGGGATTCCCATGTACCCCATAAGTATGTTTTTTTAATCCAAACCATTTAAACCATTCATAACATTTAGGGTTCCATTTTCAATTTTAAACCATGCATAAGTTCCATTGAAAAACCAATATTATAGTGAAAGCATTATTGTATGTATTTCATCAAACACACTGGAGGAGTAGTATTTCTAAAACCAAAGTCTATTGCCAAATAATCATTCTCATGCAATTAATTATCCAAAGACACCATTAAAGCATATAAAAGCATAATTAAAACATGAAAAAAACACAACCAAGCATTTATAACCAAAAACCCCAAATTATATTTGAAAAATCAAAATCATACAATATTCAAATCATGAAAATATTGTATAAAACCATTATTTTAGCTTGAACTAAAAATTAGGGAAGAGAACATGTCTTAAACCAAGATGATGATGGAGATAAATCACCAAGACAAGCCCCAATCTACTCCTTAAAATAAAACCCTAGCTTCCTTTGCCAAAAAATCTAGAAAGGATTTAAGAGGGTTTTCTAAGTATTTAAGAATAGAAAGTAGGCCAAATAACCTCCCAAGTGCAATATAAGTCGTGGGGACTTATTAGGATAAGTGGGAAAATATCCAAATTGCCCTCACTTAAACTGCATTTAATTCCTATCATAGGGTATGACTAACCCTTATGAGTCATACCCATCCTGTATGAGTGGTACTCACCTCTCATACCCTAGGATTTCCCTCTTAGATCTAACACTTTCCAAGGTACGACACACCCAAACCCAAGTCGTATCCAAGTGTACAACTAGTACCCATAAATCGTACCCCTGGCAGAATAGAATCCAGGTGGTTTGAACACTGACTACCATACATGTCTTGGGTATGACTCGTACCGTGACTTATGGCTCATAGTGAGACACTTATACTCAGATCAAACCTAAGTTATCAAGTCTAATGTTAAGTGAAGAAACCAAATAACTCATATCCACCGATACGACTTGTATCGCCTAAGTCATACATATTTCAGTGACTAAATCCATCCCACCAACCAATACTGGTTAGAATACGACTAGACCATACCACCCGTACCCAAGTGTATGACTCATTCCCTAAGTCGTATCATGTCCAGAAACCAAAAATCAATAAAATTTTCTAAGGTCTAGAAACCAGGGTATTTTAATTTCCTTTCCTATTCTATATGATGGTGGTGTCCTTTTGACAATCTGGTCGTTAACAAAGTTCTTATGATATCTCCTAAATGGGTGATGATGATCCAGGAACATTCTATGACAATCAAACTAGGATTGTTTTCTTCCACGTTGTAATCTAAAGGACTGTGTCTCCGCCATACAATAAGGACATGTTAACTTACCCGTAGTACTTCATCCTGATAACATAGAACATGCGGGAAAGTCACTAATTTTCCACATTAAATCTTTCCTTAATTGAAAGTTTTGCTCTCTTGAGATGTCAAATGATTCTAAACCCGTCTCTCAAAACAAGGTCAATTCCTTTATTAGAGGTTGCAGATAAACGTCAATTTTATGTTTGGGATTACTCGAACCTGGAACAATGATTGTTAAGAACATGTAAGCCTCTTTCATGCACATTCCTGGAGGTAGATTGTATGGAGAGGCAATCACTGGCCACTAAGAATATTTCCTTCTAGACTGGTTGAATGGTTGAAAACCATCTGTACATAACCCCAACTCGATATTTCTTAGTTTATCTACAAAAAAAGAATGAGTTTCAGTGAAGTGATTCCAAGCCTCAGAATATAATGGATGATGCATCACACCATCATCTTTTTTATGCTCATGATGCCATCTCATGTCGGCAGTTGTAGGATGGGATGCATATAACCTTTATAATCTTAGAGTCAAAGAAAAGTAATACATTTTCTTGTAAGGGACCAATTTTCTCTTACAAGAGCCAACACAATGCTTGTAACCTTTATTTACAAAAAATTTATAATATGTAAGGTGTTCATCATCACCCTAATATGGCATATATCCTGATTCACAACAATCAATCTTTTTAACCGACAAACCCAAGCTACGCACTAGCTTTCTAGTCTGATAATAGCTATCAAGCACTATGTTATCTTCCGATAAATCCTCTTTGAACATTGCAACATTTGATTATAACCTCTCTATGACATATTGTTCTTCATTTTAATGTTTAACATCTAAGAGACAACTACAAGTTGAGAGAGGGAAGAACCGGGATAGTATGCATCAGCAGCTTGTAGCAAACCATAAAATTTTTGAGACACATGATTAGGATCTTCCTCCATTGAATGTTCAAAAGGATGTGAAGACTTTGGTTCAATAGTGGTATAAGATTGTCAACTTGAACCCTGGGGAAAGTTAGGACTAGCTGCATCCAAAATCATTTATCGGTATGGGTTTTTTTCTAATTCAGGTTGGCCACCACCATGAAACTTATTAACATAAGAAGTCCCACTTATCACATCTTTTTCCCCTTGATGCTTCCAAATAAAATAGTTCTCAATAAATCCAGAATGATAAAGGTGACATTTAATAGTTTCAATATCCATGAACTTAAAGTTGCGACACTTTGCACATGGAAATCTAACTTTGTCACCTCTCATCTGATTTGGTTGAGAACATGCGAATTGGATAAATTCATTTACATCGGTTACAAAACTAGATTATAAAGATCCTCGGCCATCTAACCTCTCATACACCCAACCACGCTCTAGATTACTCATGTTTCTATTAATACTGAAATAAAATAACACGACAATCAGTGCTAATTAACTAGCTTGCTGGAAGTTCATATTAATAAACGTGATAATTAATATTAATAATTAACCTTGTTGGAAATTCATATCAAGAAATATGACAATCTATGATCAAGTCTCTATATGAAGAACTAGTTAGCAAAGAAAGCATAATTAAGTTGATCAATTGACATTTTAAAAGTTTCACTAAAATATTCAAAGTGATGCTCTCAAAGAAGAAAACAAAACTAGTTTATCATTAAAAAAAGGTAAAAGTGATACATACTTCTATTTTAGTGACAAATTTATCATTACATGCATAATAACAAAAATAAGTTACAAACATAATCGAGAAGCTAACAAACATAGCAAGAAAAATGAAAAAAAAAACAGAAAGAAAGTTTAAAAAATATTACTTCAAAAACTTTCGTATAAAAAATGCACTTGATGTATATAATGCTCCACTTATTTTTCCACAAATCTACAACTGCACTACTTGATTTTCCAGTAAAATGCACCTGAAAGAAAAGTGTATCAAATAAATATTTGAAAATATGAAAATCATTAATAATTTGCAATTTCATAATTAATGTTTGTCCAGAGATTGAGCTCCTAAATTCATTTGAAACCATCCACTATACTAAAAAGCTCCAAATTATAGTAAAATAAATAACAAGAAAGTTTGAAGTAGTAGTAAAAGAAACAGATACCCATAAAAAAGTTGAAATATTTAAGTAGAATATCTTCATTACATATAATAAAAAAAAGACCTTAAATGAGGAAATTGATAAGAGGAAGAAACTAATAAATGGTTCAATTTGTAAAGAGGTATATTTATTATCAAAATCAAAAAATGAACTTTATGGTGGTCTGTCCATTTCCAATAGCTTAACAAATAATAGGAAGACCAAACTCAAACAAAAGTAGCATAACAAACAACAACAACAAACAACTCAAACAAAAGTAAGCAAAATACTAAAAAAAAATAAACAAAGGGGTTAAACAATAAGTCCATACAAAATCAAGAAATGAGTTTTATAGGCTCCTGTCCATTTTCAGTAGCATAACAAACAACAGCAACAACCAACTGAATCAAAAGTAAGCAAAATTCTAAAAAAATAGACAAAGGGGTTACACAATAAGTCCATACAAAATCAAGAAATGAACTTTTATAGTGTTCTATCCATTTCCAACAGCATAACAAACAACAACAACAACCAACTCAAACAAAAACAAGAAAAATACTAAAAAAAATAAACAAAATGGGTTCCACAGTAAGATCCATACAAAATCAAGAAATCAGCTTTAAGGTTTTTGTTCATTTTCAGTAGCTTAACTAACAACAGCAACAACCAATTCAAACAAAAGTTAGAAAAATATTAAAAAATAAATAAAAAGGGTAAGGTTTACACAATAAGTTCATACAAAATCAAAAAATAAACTTTACAGGTTTTTATCCATTTACAGCAGCATAACAAACAACAACAACAACCAACTGAAACAAAATAAGCAACATACTAAAAAATAAACAAAAGGGGTTACACAGTAAGATCCATACAAAATCAAGAAATGAGCTTTAAGGTTTCTGCTTATTTTCAGTAGCTTAACTAAAAACAACAACAACCAACTCAAACAAAAGTAAGCAAAATACTAAAAAATAAATAAAAGGGGTGAGGTGAAATTCTTATGTAATGCCCCAAGAATGCACTCTGAACGCCACACGATGCTTACGGCCTTGAGAGATCACAAGATAACCCATGAGCTGGTAATGTGAGCATTGAATAAAACTGGTAATAAAGAATAGTTGTGAAATATAAATAAAGATGCCATGAGGTTTTTAATGCTAAAACAGTACTGAATCATAATACTGGAAATATTTGACTATCTAAAGTGCCTGAAAGCCTCTAAAACTGCCTGAAAGAGATTTGATGGAACAGGCCCCAACTAACTCCAACTGTCTAACTAAAACAAATACTAAAATAAACTGAAATAACAACCATGTCCTCGATAGATAAGGACTCACCATTATTGCTGCTACTGATGCACTGAAATATCTAAGTACGGTCGGGAACTTGAGCGTCCGAACCTATGATATAAACATCATAGTGCAAGAAAATATATTCAATCAGTACTTCGAATGTACTGGTATGCTAGATAAGGTAAGGCTTAAATGCATGGGCTTATAAGCATGAGATAATAAAGGAATGACATAAGATGATTGAATATAAATACATGAAAACTGGAAAGACTAAAAATGCATGACCAAGCATAGAATATAATTCTGAAATAATTTGTGAACTGAAGCACTGGAATACTGATAACTGAGTAACTAGTACTGTATGCTAGGATCACGCAAACCTAAACTGACTCTTTAGAATACTAAAACTGAGACTGTGTGAGATATCATCTAACCGACATTCCCTAATATAAGCTAATCGGGGCACAACTTGTAACCCAAGTTGGAAGGGTGTCAGTACCATGCCACGAGTACTGACAATGGCAATATGGATCCACTAAAATAATATCCTGAAGGACTAAAGAGTCACCTTAAACTGGCAGGAGTACTCATGAGATATGTGTCAATCCTAAATTAGCAGGAAGATACCTCAACCTATGATGGCTACGTAGTTTTGTAACTTAGGGATTACTACTATGGGTCAAATCCTAAACTAGCAGGAATGCCCCTATCCTTGGGCTCGCTCGGTGCTGAATTCTACACCCAACTGAACTGACACTGATCACTAGACTAGACTAAGATTAACTAAACTCACAACTACCATATCAACTAATTGAAAAATACTGCTCACGGTATAACTGAATCCATTTTATAAATTCTGAAAACTAAGTAAACAGCTAAATTTTGAGTATTCATAACCCCAGGACTTGATAGATTGACAATGGGACAAATACTATAACTTTAGTAATATAATAAGTAGTCATTGTTCAAAACTCATTCATCTAGGCATTTTACCAAACATATGGGAGGCGTGAACTTTTACATGGGAATGAGCAACATGCAAAAATACCATGACTATACTATTCAATTCACAACTTAAGGATTCGACATGAGAATTACATCATTCAAAATATGTATTAGTTTATTCTACTTTAACACACATATATTCTTAACTTGAAATCAACATAACAAGATATTCATAGACATAAATCAATTTAATCATGTGAAACTTATAACTTATATTTAAAAAGAGGCATTTGGGATCCAAGGGTGAAAAGGACCCAAGGATAAACATCTAACATACCTTAATTGAAGAATTCTTGGAAGTTCTTGGTGGATTTTTGGAGAATTAATCTTGAAGGTTGAAGGGTCTAGGGTTTGTTCTTGAGGGGGAATGTTTTCAATTAAGAGAAAATATGAAATAAGAGGCAAATAATGCTTTTTGAGACCCTAATCTCGTGTTATGGCTGAGATAAAGTGAGGGAAAATGGCTGAAATACCCTCCTGGACCCAAAATTAATTAAGCTGATGTGGCCAATAATACAATAAGCGATGCGTTAGGCGACGCTCTGCATTTCACCCCACCAACACATTAAGAAGGGCGCCATGGCTATATCGCGCTGATTCGCTGGTTTCAACACCCAAACAAGCTTCAAACCTTGTCTGAAAAATCTAAAACTTACTCAAGACATGCTATCGACCACCTCGATCATGAATTAACTTAAAAATCGATGTTCTAAGACCTGGAAGGTCGGAATTAAAATCATCAAAGTTTAAGAGGCTTTGGAAATGACTAAGTCTTAACACTTAGTGAAATATTTTGAAGTTTTGGACCCCTTTAGCATGCAATAGTAAGCTAAAATGAGCTAGGATTTTATGGGGTCTTACAATACCTCCCCCTTGAGAACATTTGTCCTCGAATGAGACTGATTAAGCTAAGAGTATTGAGATACTGAGAGTACATACTGAATGTCCATAACTAAAAACATGGTTACATGACTAAGCCTGAAACATGATATATAGAACTAAACTGATTCACGAATGTATGAAATGTCATAAAGATGATTACCTGGCTGGAACTGAGAATGGAAAAGAGATAATCTAAGAAAAACTATTACCTTGAGTTGGGTCTAAGTTTACAGAGAAGAGGAAAGGGTACTTGGTTCGCATATCTACTTCTACTTCCCAAGTGGCTCCCTCTACAGACTGATTCTGCCAAAGAACTTTAACCAAGGGAACTTATTTGTTCCTAAGTCTCTGAATCTGATGATCTAGGATCTCGACTGGGATCTCTTCATAAGAAAGGCTATCCTGAACATCTGTATTTTCTAAGAAAACAACTACAGCTGGATCACCAATACACTTCTTCAATAAAGAAACATGGAATACTGGGTGAACGGATGCCAAATTTGCGGGCAACTCAAGCTCATACGCTACCTTCCCATAACTACTGAAGATCCTGTAAGTGCTAACATATCGGGGATTGAGCTTTACCTTTTTCCCAAACCTCTTCACTCCCTTCATGGGAGAGATCCTCAAATAGACTAAGTCGTTAACCTCAAACTCAATATTTCTTTTTCTCACATCTACATATGATTTCTATCGGTTTTGGTCTGTCTTAAGTCTCTTCCTGATCAACTAAACTTTATCCAAGGCATCAAATACTTAATTTGGACCTATCAACGCAGTCTCACCTAGCTCAAACCAACAAATAGGATATCTACATCTCCTCCCATAGAGAGCCTCAAATGAATCCATCTGAATATTGGAGTAATAACTATTATTGTAGGAAAACTCAAGAAAAGGCAAGTGATCATCCCAACTACCCTTAAAGTTGATAACACACGCTTTCAATATGTACTTTAAGGTTTGAATGATCCTCTCTACCTGACAATTTTTCTGAGGGTGAAAGGCTTTATTGAGATGAACTTGGGTACCAAGACCCTTCTGAAATGCTTTCTAAAAAGTAAGAGTTAAACTGAGTACCTTTATCTGAAATGATAGACAAAGGGACTCCATGCAATCTAACCAAATCTTTAAGATAAAGTTAGGCATAGTCCTCAACTGAATAAGAAGTATAGACTGGCAAGAAATAAGCTGATTTAGTCATCCTGTCTACTATAACCCAAATCGAGTCATGCTAACGATGCGTACGGGCCAACCCTGTCATAAAGTCCATGTTCACCTTTTCCCACATCCAAGTGGGAATGTTGAACTCCTACATCATACTACTAGGCTTTTGGTGCTCAACCTTAACCTGCTGGCAATTAGAATATTTATCTACAAACTCTACAATATCTCTCTTCATGCCACTCTACCAGTATATTTCCCGCAAATCACAGTACATCTTAGTGGCTCCTGGGTGAATAGAGTAACGCGCACCATGCACTTCTACAAGAATTCACTGCCTCAAACCCTCTACACACGGCATACACAGTCTACTCTGGAAACACAATACACTATCTCCTTCTTGGGAGAAAATCTCCACTTTCTGATCTCTGACTGACTCCTTCAACTTCACTAGACTGGGATCCCTATCTTTCTTTTCTTTCAGTTCAGCTACCAAAGAGGATTCTGAACTATTCTGAACCTAAACACTACCTTCAGCTGAGTCAACCAAATGAACGCCTAACCTAGCCAACTGATGAACCTCCTAAACTATCTTTTTCTTATCATTCTCAACATGAGCCATACTACCCATAGAAAATCTACTAAGGGCATCTGCCACTATATTAGCCTTTCCTGGATAATACAAAACACTTATATCATTATCTTTCAAATATTTTAACCACCTTCTCTGATGGAAATTTAGATCTCTCTATGAAAATACATACTTCAAGCTTTTATGATCCATGAACACATCAACATGCACCCCATACAGATAAACCCTCCAAATTTTCAAGGCAAAAACAACCGTTGCTAACTCAAGACCATGGGTAGGATAATTTCTTTTATGGGTCTTAAGTTGTCTAGAGGCATAGGCTATGACCTTACCTCTCTGCATCAAAACACAACCCAAATCAACTCTAGAAGCATCACAGTAAATAACAAACCCATCTGAACTATCTGGCAAGCTCAAAACTAGGGCTGAGGTGAGTCGAGTCTTCAACTCTTGAAAACTTTTCTCACAAGAATCTGACCACTGAAACTCTACTTTCTTCTGAGTCAATCTGGACATGGGGGGTGCAATAGATGAAAACCCTTCAACAAACCGTCTATAATAGCCAGCCAAACCCAAGAAACTCCTGATAATTAATAGAGAGATGGGTCTGGGCCAGATTCTCACCACTTTAGTCTTTTAATAATCAACTCTATTACCATCACCAGAAATAATAAGGCTAAGGAAAGATACTGATCTTAGCCAAAATTCACACTTACTGAATTTGGCAAACAACTTACGAGCTCTAAGAGTCTGTAATACGATTTTGAGATGGTCTGCATGATCATTTTCATTGCGAGAATAAACAAGGATATCATCTATTAAAACTATGATGACCATGTACAAGTAATGCTTGAACACTCGGTTCATAAAGTCCATGAAAGCTTCTGGGGCATTTGTTAGACCAAAGGATATAAATAGAAATTCAAAGTGACCATACCAAGTTTTGAAAGATATTTTTAGAATATCACATTCTCTAACTCCAAGTTGATGATAGACGAATCTATGGTCTATCTTAAAGAAGTAACTGGCACCCTGAAGTTGGTCAAACAAGTCATTAATCCTGGGGAGTGGGTACTCATTCTTGATTGTAACTTTGTTCAACTGATGGTAATCAATGCACATGCTGAGAGAACCATATTTATTTCATATGAAAAAGACTGGAGCTCCCCATGGGGAAACACTGGCTTAATGAATCCTTTATCTAAGAGGTCTTTTAACTATTCTTTTAACTCTTTGAGTTCATCTGGAGCCATTTTGTATGGCAAAATAGAGATAGGCTGAGTATCTGGAAAAAGGTTTATTCCGAAGTTAATTTCCCTTTCGGAAGGAACTCCGGGAAGGTCTTCAGGGAACACATCTAGAAATTCCCTCACTACTGAAATTGACTCAAGATTAGGAGTCTCAAAACTAGAGTCTTTGATTCAAAAAAGATGGTAAACACACCCCTTGGATATTATTTTTCTCGCTCTAAGGTATGAAAAAAGATGATCCCTAAGTGCTAAAGTACTACCCCTTCATTCAAGGACTAGTTCATTCAGAAAATAAAAATGGACAATTCTATTTCTACAATCAACTGAAGCATATCATGAATGGAGCAAATCCCTGCTGAGAATGATGTCAAAATCCATTATGTCTAGCTCTACAAGATCTACTGAAGTGACTTTTTGGGATATTGTGATAGGATAATTCTTGTATGCCTACTTGGCTAAAATAGAAAAACCTACTGGAATGGACACTAACAAGGGTTCAATTAAGGTTTTAGGACTAACTCCAAAGTTGACAGCTATATAAGGGGTTGTAAAATAAAGAGAAGCTCCGGGATCTAGCAAATAATAAACATGTAAATAAAAGACCTGTAACGTACCAGTAACTACATCAGGAGAACTTTCATGATCCTACCGGGACTGAAGTGCATAAATCTTATTTGGGCGTTACCCACTAGTTGCACCAGAAGCGGCACTCTGCTAAATCGAGCAATCGGACTGAGCTGGAGGATAACTGTGCTGACTTTGCCGACCCACCTAGGAATATTCTCTGATTCTGTGACCTGGTTTGCCACACCCAAAACATACATCACTTCCATCCCTAGAAACACCCTGATGGTTTCTACCATATTTCTATAAAAAAAAGGGTTCATAAGAGCACTGCACTCTCCTGAGACTTAGAGCCTTGTGCTTTTTCCCTATTATCATTTCAGAACTTTGGCGCTGGAGCACTAGATGAAAATGGAACTGGGACCAAATATTTCTAACAAAACTGAGGATGATTACCACCCTCCAACCTTGGCTAGGCAAAGTTAAAACTACCTGTTCTTGCCCTCTAGTTCTCTCTTTTTTTCCTTAGCCTTCTCCTCTTCAATCTGCTGAGCATGAATCATCAATCTAGATAAGTCCATCTTCTTAATCAACATTGTGGTCCGACACTCCTTGACCATATTATCAGATACATCAGACACAAACATGCTCATCCTAGACCTGTTATCAGCTACCACATGAGGAGCATATCTGCCTAGCTGAGTGAACCTAAGAAAATACTCCTTCACACTCATGTTACCCTACTTCAAATAAATAAACTCCAGCACCTTAGATTCCCTCAACTCTAAGGGAAATAATCTATCTAAAAAGGCAGTAGCAAACTCCTCCCATTCAACAGGCCCCGCATCTGTGCCTTTATCCCCCTTTCACTGCTTATAACAGGCGTGATCTACATCCTGCAACTAGTAAGTAGCTAATTTTGCACTCTTATTAGAAGTCACACCCATAATGTTTGTTACCATCTGAACCATGTCAAGAAACTCCTGCAGATCCTCATCAGACTTGGATCCCAAAAACAGAGGAGGGTTTATTTAAGTGAAATCCTGAATCCTAGTTGTAACGGTATTAGCCACTGGAACAACTAGGATAGCAGCCTACTGGTTATTCTGAGTTGCTACTAAGTGAGCTAAAGTAGTGAATGCAGCTCTGAATTCATCATGAGAGACATGTTCGTTCAGTGGATCTTCCTGAACAGGAAGAGATGCAGGCTGATTTTCATTTCTCCTTTCGTTATTCTTTTTGGGAGGTATGTTCTGTAAACAAAAAAAATATTAAATTAAAAAAGAGTTTAAATTGAGCTCATGATCATTCACACGACATGAATACTAAAAGAAGGGGAACTTTTACTAAAATGTATGGTAGCCTCTTGTCCATAAGTGTGTCATGTTTTACATCCATGCACAAGACTCTACTCGATGTGGCTTTCAGACTTACTAGGACACTTTAAAACCTTAGGCTCTGATACCAAGTTTGTAATTCCCCAGGAATGCACCAAGGATGCCATACGGTGCTTACGGCCCTGAGAGACCACAAACTATCCCATGAGCTGGTACCTACTATGAATGCTAAATAAAACGGGTAATAAACAATAGTTGCAAAATATAAATAAAGATTCCATAAGTTTTTTAATGCTAAAACAATACTGAATCATAATACTGGAAACATCTGACTGTCTAAAGTTCCTAAAAACCTCTAAAACTATCTGAAAGAGAGTTGATGGGACATGCCCCAACTAACTCCAGCTGTCTAACTAAAATAAAATATTGAAATAAACCGAAAACAACCATGTCCTCGATAGATAAGGACTCACCACTATTGTTGCTAGTGATGCGCTAAAATATCTAAGTACGGTCGAGAACCTAAGCGTCCGAACCTATGATATTAAACATCATAGTGCAAGAAAACATATGCAATCAGTACTTTGAATGTACTGGTATATGCTAGATGATGTAAGGCTGAAATGCATGGGTTCATAAGCATAATATAATAATGGAATAACATAATATGAATGAATATAAATGCATGAAAACTGGGAAGACTAAAAATGCATAACCAAGCATAGAATATGATAATAAAATAATTTGTAAATTGAAGCATTGGAAAACTGAAAACTGAGTAACTAGTACTGTATTCTAGGGTTACGTAAACTTGAACAGACTCTACTGAATACTGAAACTAAGACTCTGGGAGCTATCATCTAATCGATATGCCCCGACATGAGCTAATCGGGGTCTAACTTGTAACCCCAATTGGAAAGGTGTCAGTACCATGCCACGGGTACTAATAATAACTGTGTGGATCCACTAAACTGATGTCCCGAAGGGATCAAGAGTCACCTTAAACTGGCTGGAGTACTCATGAGATATGTGTCAACCCTAAACTGGTAGGAAGACACCTCAACTAAAGCTATCAACATAGTTTTGTAACTCAGGGATTGCTACTAAGGGTCAAACCCTAAACTGGCAGGAATGCCCCCATCCCTATATTTGCTCGGTGCTGAATCCTACTCCCAACTAAACTGACACTAATCACTAGACTGGACTAAGCTTGACTGAACTCATAAATGACCATATCAACTAACTGAAAGATATTCCTCATGGTATAACTGAATCCATTTTGTAAATTCTGAAAACTAAGTAAATAACTCAATTTTGGGTATTCACAACCCCCAGGACTTGATAGCATTGATAATGGGACCGTACTACAACTTTAGTACCATAATAAGTAGTCATTGTTTAAAACTCATTCATCTAGACATTTTACCAAACACAAGGGAGGCATGAACTTTTACATGGGAATGAGCAACATGCAAAAATACCATGACTATACTATTCAATTCACAACTTAAGGATTCGACATGAGAATTACATTATTCAAAATACATATTAGTTCATTCTACTTGAACACATATATATTCTTAACTTGAAATCAGCCTAACAAGATATTCATGGACGTAAATCAATTTAATCATGTGAAACTCATAACTTAAGTTTAAATAGAAATGCTTGGGCTCCAAGGATGAAAAGGACTTAAGGATGAACACCTAACATACCTTAATTGAAGAATTTTTGGAAGTTCTTGGTGGATTTCTTGAGAATTGATCTTGAAGGTTGAAGGGGCTAGGGTTAGTTCTTGAGAGGGAATATTTTCAATTGATAGAAAATATGAAATAAGAGGCAAATAATGCTCTTTTGAGACCCTAATCCCATGTTATGTCTAAGATAAAGTGAGGGAAAAAGATTGAAATACCTTTATGAATCCAAAATTAATTAAGTTGACCATGGCCAGTGGCGTGATAAGCGACGCTTTACATTGCTCAGTCGACGTATTAGGCGATGTGCCACGCTGCACCCCACCAATGCGTTAAGCAGCGTGTCGTGGCTAAATCACGCTGACTCACTAGTTTGAACATCCAAACAAGCCTCAAACCTCGTATGAAAAATCTAAAACTTACCCGAGACATACTATCGACCACCCTAATCATTAATTAACTTAAAAATCAATATTTTAAGGCCGGGAAGTTCGAAATTAAAATCATCGATGTTTAAGAGGCTTTGCAAATGACTAAATCTTAACACTTAGTGATATTTTTCTAAGTCTTGGACCTCTTTAGCATGCAATATTAAGCTGAAATAAGCTAGGATTTTATGGGGTCTTACATCTTAGTTGTATGCTTAAGGGGCTTAAGGTTTGAAATTTTCACTAAGTGTTGGGGACTTATCTATTTTCAAGACCCCTAAACATCGAGGATTTTCATTCTGGTCTTTCCAACCCAAATATGTTAGTTTTTGAGTTACTTCATGTTCAGGGATGTAAGAAGTATGTCTCGGTGGAGTTTCAGATTTTTCGGACAAGGTTTAGGTCATGTTTGGATCAAGAATCTGGCAAGTCACCGTGATAGCGCCGCAGCACAGTGCTATTCAAGTTGGAAAATATACCGCATCACGGTGAGGGTGTTGTGTCTTGTTATTGATTTATAATTTGAATGCATGTTCCATAATCTTTATCCTAGTATGTGAAGTGCTTATGAGGTGAAAAACTTCGTCTAAAGTTTGGTGTTCTATCCTACAAGGGTAAACTTTAAACTTATATAACTTTTGGCATATAGGGAATTTTTCATCTCAAGACCCACCAAATTGTAGATAATTGAATTAGCTTTCCAAATATACCAATTTTGCTTTAATCTAATACCCGAATGAAAATATATGATCATTTTCATTAAAACCAGTAAGCCACCGCGATAAGACCACGTCGCGGTGACATAGTTGCGTCCAGATTTTTGGTTTAAATAATTGAGGGGAAATTGGGTCTTTTCCCTCCTCAACCCAATCATTCATAACATGATTTGGGATCAGTTAGGGCAGAATTTTGCCCTTTTTCTCTAATTTTTCTCCCAAGAAAACCATTCCCTTTCCCCAAGAACAAATTCAATTCCTTTTTCCCCAAGAAATCAAGAATCCAAGTTTTCCAAGTTCAAGAATGTTCAAGAAAGCTTCAAGAATAGTGTTTCTTTCCCAAGTTATGATGTTTAAGGTATGTGGGGTATTCATCCATGGGTTCCTTTCACCCATGGAGCCCAAAAGCCCTTTTCTTTCAATTAAAGAATGAACTTTCTATTATTATAGTATTTTATATATTGAAGAAAGATTGAATTTCATATTTTCATGGTGATTTAAATTAAATTTAGACCATGTATGATCCCATGCAAGATTTGATTTCCTCATGCTATGAATTTTAGTTTCCCATGTCTTACTCATGTAAATTTTATGATTTGTTGAATGTTCATGTTTAGAATATCCCCATGTACATGTTCATGGATTTCCACAAATTTGATGAAATGCTCATGTCTTGGGTTGAACCATGATTTAATACTACAGTCTTAAGTCTAAACGTCATGTTTTACGATTATTTAGTATTGGTGGATTATGAACACCCGATACCTATGTGTTTTACATGATTTTCATTTTTCAAGTAACAAGACAGCCAAATCATGGCTTTAATATCATATTCAGAACACCATGATCATGTTGAGCATTATCAATTTATATGTTTATAATTACCTCAAAATCTATATGCACTGTTATTTTCAGAATACCATTACCTGAGCTTATCTGTTATCAGTTATTAGTACATGCACCAGTTAGTATTTTAGTGTCTTTCAGTTGGGAGTAGGATTTAGCACTGAGCGAACCTAGGGATGGGGGCTCACCCGCCAGTTAGGATTGGGTCCTTAGCAATAGTCCGTAAGTTCCAGAACTACGTAGCCAGTGTGCCAGTGTAGGATTATAAGATGTCACCCGCCAGTTAGGAATGAATCCCTAGTCCTTTAGGATATCATTTTAGTGATCACGCCAGTATAGGTTCTACTCTGATGGAAAGGATAGAACAGCCTTCCTCAACGTAGTTCAGATGTTGGACTCCATGATATCTCACATGGTTTATGTCGATTACATAATAGCTCCCACAGTCTTAATACAATATTCAATATATATATTTAGTTCAAGTTTGCTTAACCAAAGTATACAGATTTACAGTTATTCTGTTATATAGATTTCAGTCTTTCAGTTTACAGATTATTTTAGAAACATGTATATTCTTGGTCTTGGATTCACAGATGTTACAGTTTTCATGCATTTATATTCAGTTATCTCATGTTGTTTAATTAGTCCTTATCTCATATACATAATATACCACAGTTTCTGTCTAGTTATTCAGACTGAGTACAGTTTAATTTTACAAGATCAGTATTTATATATTCGCTACTCAGCATATCGATGTTAGTTATCCTTTTGTTAAATTTCAGTTTTTCGGTCACACAGACATTAATCATTCAGTTAATCAGATCTACTTTATACATGTGATATTGGTTTTATCTGTTTGTTCGTTCATGATCAATATATTTGTATATTCAGATCCTTGAGTTAAGTCAGTTTTCACCACATAATTTCAAACCCAGTATTCATACGTCATCCTCAGTACAACTTTTATAGCACATTCAAACCCATAAGAGAATGGCTTACAACATTTATGTTTCTACCACCTCCTAGCTTACAGAATTATTTTCATCTCATAATTTATAAATTCTCTATGATTTACAATTTTCACGTATGGTCATGTTTCAAATATATATTTCAACAAATAACTTATATCCTTGGTTTTACAGCATATTTGAATTATTTCCATGATTTAGTACATGTCTTCATATACTCAGTACATTCCAATGTACTAACCACATATATGTGTTTGTGGATACATCCTTCATAATGTAGGTACCATATATTATTCTTACACAAGGGTCAGAGAGTTTGTAGCTTTCAGCCAGTAGGTGATAAGTTCTCCTAGTTTGAGAACTCCAGATAGTTGTAGATCATGTACTATTTTTTATATTTTCCATATGTATTGATTAGTGGTAGTTAAAGTCATGTCCCAATTATCTATACTCAGTATAGTAGAGGCTTCATAGATGTTAGTCAGGGTCAGTCATGTAATTTGAGTTTCTTTCTTCAGTTTTATCATGATGTAAACTGTATCAGCAATAACTTTATTCAGGCTTTTCATGAGTATGCTTTCTCTTAGCAAATTAAGTTTTGTTTTACATATTAAATCAGTTGCTCAATGGTATGCCAATTCATGGGTTAGCTTGGGATCACTTGTGGTTCCAAGCACCGTGTTACGACTATGGGGTAGTCTCGGGTCATGACATTAGGGTTACACAATAAGTCCATATAAAATCAAAATATAAACTTTACAGGTTTCTATCCATTTTCAGTAGCTTAAATAACAACAGCAATAATAAACTCAAACAAAAGTATGTAAAATACTAAAAAATAAACAAAAAGGGTTACACAGTAAGATCCACACAAAATCAAGAAATAAGCTTTAAGATTTCTGCCCATTTTTAGTAGCTTAACTAACAATAGCAACAACCAACTCAAACAAAAGTAAAAAATACTAAAAATAAACAAAAGGGGTGAGTGTTACAAAATAAGTCGATGTAAAATCAAGAAAAGAACTTTACAGGCAAATAGTTCCATCCAAATGAGACTAATGAGTAGTAGAACAAGAGATTCAATTTGCAATAACAAGGATTTATCAAAATGTTATTAATTATTCCCTTTCAGTATAGCCTAAAACTCATGCTTTTTTTGTCATTAATTTTATTCATTTGAGTGCACTTCTTTTAAACGAGTTAGTTTTACTATTGGTAGATGGATTGTAGTAGCATCTCTAGTTAGATTATGAATTTTGATATTCGTTTGCATGAGAAACTAGTTCTGGTACATGATAATTGTACACATTTATTTTACATCTTTGTCTTTTGGTGTACAAAACAACAATGCAAAGCATCTTATTCGCATTAGAAGTATGGTAACCAAGAATTTTGAATTGATTAACAATAACAAGAAGCCCAGTGTAGTTCCAAAGTTGTGTATACGGACCTTACTCCTACCTCAAAGAGGGAGAGAGACTGTTACTAAAAGACCCTTGACTCGAGTGACGAATAATAGAGCAGCTTTGATGACATAGCAAATAATATTGAAATATAGCATTTAAAAGAGGAGCGTGCAGCATAACCTACTAATGTGATAACTATTAACCAACATGGAGTAATAAATGTCATTGGTAGGCAACTACGAGACGAATGTTATAACTACTGGTATAAACTATTAATTGCCTTTATATTGATTCATTATCAGTGGAACTAATGGATTATAAAATTATCTCTACACCATTTGGTATGTCATAAATAATAGTAATAATAGAGAAACAATTATGGAGTTTCTACTTCTTGAAGTCTAGACTTAATTCATTCCAAAGTACTTTCTATTGAAATATCAAAGGCATCCTTTTAAATCCACCAGACAATCTTTTAATTTAAAAAAAAAAACTATTTTTTATAAATTAAGAGAATGAGAGAATTATACACATCAAGAGATGAACATATCAGTAATGAAATGATTCTAAGCCTCATAAATATCAGATATCACTAAAATTGCAGAAATAAACTCTAGCCCCAAACAGTCAACTATCAAGTTTTAGATATCACACAAATAAACCCTAGCCCCAAATGTTTGCATGAACCCTAGCCTTAACTACTTGTATGTACTCTAGACTCAGTCGATAAAGCAAATTAAATTTAAAAAATCATAGATCTACCCATAGTAAAGTAAAATCACGGACAAACATCAAAAAATAAACTTATTCTCAAAAAAAATTAAGAAGTTAAACCTCATTCAATCTAGAATATGAACAATAATTTTAAACAAACTCAAAAAATTAAATAAAATACAAGTTTCTTCATTTACAAAATGAAAGAAGATACCTTCAATGCTTCAATTCGTGTAAAGAGTGTAAGCTTGACCTTCAATTCACGTAGAAAGACCTTTAAAAGACAATTAATAGAAGCATTTTGTTGTAGAAAGAGAAAGTAGTAGAGAGAGAGTGTGAACTAAAAAAGAATAGAAAACCCTAGCTAGCAATCGACCTTTTGACACTTTATATATTTATTATTAATTAACAATTAAAAAATAATTGGTGCGATGGATAATTCGGTCACTACGATAAATAAAAATTTTAAAAAATAAATATAAAGATTACCGATTGTTTTTCCGTTGCTAAATTCGTTGCTACATATTAATTAAAATGGTCACACATTATTTGTTGCTAAATTCATCATTAAATTTAGGGGCCAAATTTTTTTGCGCCATTATTTAGTTACGAAATTTATTCGTTGCTAATAGCATAAATAAAAAATAAACTTATGTTTGCGACAAAATTGATTGTTCTATTGCTAATCCATCTCTATATAGTGACAAAAAATAATTTCTCGGTAAATTCTTTCGCTAAACGTTATTTTTTTGTAGTGTCCCAAGAGATGGAATTTCCCATATAGAAGTGGGATATGATTAATATGGATTTTATTACAGGCCTTCTGCGGTCTAGAAATGAACTTGATTCGATTTAGGCCTTTGTGGATAGGATGATTAAGTCTTCTTACTTCTTGTTCGTAAGGACTAATTACTCATGAGAGGATTATGTTAATATTTTCATTTAGGAGATTGTCAAGTTGTATGGAGTGTCAGTGTCCATATTTCAGACCGAGGTACGCAATTTTTTTCTCACTTTTAGCGTTCATTTTAGAAAGGTTTGGGGACTAAGGTGAACCTTAGCACTGCTTTCCATCCTCAAATAGATGGACAAGCAGAACAAACTATTCAGACATTGAAGGATATGCTAAGGTACTATGTGATTGAATTTAAGGGAAGTTGGGTGGACCACTTACCCCTTATTAAGTTTGCATACAACAATAGTCATCATTCGAGTATTTAGATGGCTCTTTTTGATGCCCTATATGGTAGGAGGTATAGGTCTCCTATTGGGTAGTTTGAGGTTGGTGAGACTAAGTTGTTTGGTCCTGACTTGGTTCACCAATCCATGGATAAGGTGAAGATGATTACAGAAAGACTTAAGACTGCTCGAAGTCGCCAAAAATCTTATGTGAATGTGAGACAAAGGGAGTTAGAGTTTGAAGTAGGTTATTGGGAGTTTTTTGAAGGTTTCTCCTATGAAGGGAGTGATGAGATTTGGAAAGAAAGGGAAGCTCAGTCCCCGTTGTGTTAGTCTATATCGGATTTTAAGGAGAGTTAGGAATGTTGCTTATGAATTGGAGTTATTGCGAGTTTTTGTTTGATTCATCCTATTTTCTATGTATCGACGTTGAAAATATATTTGTCTAATCCTTCTTTGACTGGCCCTATGCAGGATATTGGTGTTTCTAATTCCTTGTCTTCTGAGGAAATCCTAGTTGAGATTTTATATAGACAATTTCGAAGGTTGAGGACTAAGGGTGTGGAATCAGTAAAAGTGCTTTGGAAGAATCAAAAGATAGCGAAAGCTACATGGGAAGCTGAAGATAATATGAAGTCTAAATACTTGTTCTTGTTCCCCGAGTTGAATTGAAGATGTTTGAGGTATGCGTTTCATTTATTCTAATTTCTTTTCGAATTTGTCCTTGGATTCTGGTTGCATTCTGTCTTGTATTCATGATAATGGGTGCCCTAACTTCTCATTCAAGATATGAATTATCCTGGGGAGGGGGAAGGGGGTAGTGTAATACCCCAGGTTTTGAACTCTAAAAAATTTCCAGATTTTGTCATCATTGCCCAGATCACGACTCAAGTGACGAGTTGTTATCATTCGTCACGAGTCGTACAGTGCCACTTATTGCCTAACCAGTGAGGTTATCTTGGGTTACTGTCTTGGTCATGACTAGACCCCACGAGTCATAGGGTGAGGTGACGAGTCGTGGTGAGGGAGTCGTGACCATAACAGCGAAGGTGCCCAAAGTTTCTGCATAGACCACGAGCGTGACATCAGACAATGAATCATGAGGTGTGACTCATGGTCATAAAAGTGTTTTCCTAGATATTCTTCTCAGGCTATTAGTCCAGGCAACGATCCATGACCAGTCATCACGAGTCATTACCTAACCTATAACAACTGGGAGTCATTTTTCTATACATTTTTAATTAAGGGTAAGGTGGTTTTTTCATTCCTTTACACTTTAACCACGACCTTAAAACATCTAAGGGTCCCTTTTTACATCAATTATCAAATCAAAACCTCATTTCTCTCCTCTCAAACTTTCAAACAAGAGCAATTTGGGTTTTCAAGGGATTAATCATTTAAGCTCCAAGTTGTGATTTCTCTTCTAATTCCGTGGAGTTTTAGGCATGTCTCTCTTTCCTAACTTGATTTTTCACAAAAGCATGTGTTTAATTATTGTTCATGTGGAGTTATTTGTTAGGTTTTGAAATTTGGGTTGTGGAATTTGAATGGTTATTACATGGATTATTTTCCCTTAGTTTTGAATTGCCATTCATGCTTTATCTTAAAGTTTTTTAACTAATTAAGTGCATGGGTATGAGAATTGGAATGGAGAACATAGGTTTCCCCTAATTTTATGAATTTTGGTTTGGAATTGACATTAACCTCAACCCACTTGTGAATTGGTTTTAAACATGAGTATATGCACAATTTAACTTGCTTTTGGAACCTTGCATTGCATTATAGGTTAATGAAACATAAAAATAATTTTGAAAGGCCTTGGTGGCCATGGTTTGGTTTTCATAATGGAACCGGGAGTAAAATTGGTTAATTGGTTTGGAATAGCATAATGGAATTAGCTTGCAAGCATAATTGGTATGTCGATTATCATTTGGTGAATGCCTTAATAATGACTTCTTGGTTTAAAGAATGGGTTTATGTACTGATATTTTAATTTGGGCTTAAAGGGGGTTGTGTAGCTCATCGTAAAGGTGGAGGCCCCGGGAGAATCAGTAATGAAAACCACGTTTGTCGGGATAGGGGCTTTGGTGA
Organism: Capsicum pubescens; assembly: GCA_030864215.1. Taxonomy (NCBI): domain Eukaryota; kingdom Viridiplantae; phylum Streptophyta; class Magnoliopsida; order Solanales; family Solanaceae; genus Capsicum; species Capsicum pubescens. The sequence continues at coordinate 321,703,367 of CM061548.1, forward strand.
CCGTGTGCATAGTTTACACTATATATATTTTGGGATGGTTGGAGCCTTGGTGTCTGTGTCCCTCCCTTGAATTTCCTCGATTCGTGCAGCTAACATGCGCTAGGGGTCCTTTCAGCAGGGAGAGCTGAACCCAATAGCTTGTGGGTGCCCTTAGGACGGTTTGAGCTTCACAGTCTAAGTTAATAATTTTAAAATCATATATTCATGATCCTGTACCATATCCCGGCATTATTATATGTGTATATGAATGTGTGCATATGGTTTTTAACTGGTTTTGGACATGATATTTTTATCTCTCTCCTGAGTTACATGCCAGTGCTTATCCTACTGACCATCCCCGGATGTTGCATCATTTCATGATGTAGGATCATAGGGGGTTTTTGATGCCTCATGCAGTGTTAGGTGATTCGGTTCGTTGGTTGTTCTATTTTGAAGTGGTGAGCCTCCATCTTTCAGAAGGCTTGTCATTTCTTTAGTTTCATTATGTTTCTTTAGTATCTTATTTTGGGTTCTTTTTTGTCATGGTCGAGGCATTTTCCGACCAATTTGGTATTCTGGTATTATAGAGGCTTTTGTGGACAAGTGTGGATTGTTATTTGTTGAACTCTTAGATTTCATTTGAGTTATCTTATCTACCTTGTTATGGTTTGGCTGTCTTCCGCTGTTTATCTTGGTTGTGCTCTGTTGGTTAGGCTTAGGGGTGGTCTCCGATGCTTGGTGGGCTTGAGATATCCGTCACGACTAAGCCTTGGTTTAGATCGTAACAGTAATCTTATACTCCCTCCGTCCCAAATTATCCGTCCAAAATTGAGATGGCACATTGATTAAGAAAGATAATTAATAACTGCCTAATTTACTATAGTGCCCCTATTAAATGACATTTACATTTTAATTTGAAGAAAAAGTAATTAATGCAAAGGGTAAACACATGAAAAAAAATTGTCTCTTCTTGATTAATGAAAAAAGACAAGTAAAATAAAAAATTAAATTAGAAAATTTGGAATGGGTAATTTGGGACGGAGGAAGTACTTTATATTATTATTATTAGTTGTTTAAATTTTGCACGATGTTCTTTTGTTCAATTCTTACACCTCCCTTAAGGAGAACCATCGGTGAGTTGGTGACTTTCGCAAAATGGAGAAAGCAACACTCAGCCTTCAGATTCTTCACTAAATTGATTCTTTGGTAACACCCTTTACCCGTCAATGCATGGATATCCTACACTTTGATATAATTATCAATGCTTGAAATTAAATTAAAGGAACGAAGTACAAAATCGAAATTGATGAATTCAACAATTAAGATCAGGAACAGAAAATTATGAACATAAACTAGATTTTTTTAAAAAAAGTGCTAAATGATCATAATTTTTTGGTTCAAATTTGGCCACAATTGTGAAAAGACTTACATAACCTTGTGAGTTTTTTCTCAAAAAAAAATTCACACAGAGTAAAAATATCAAAAGATTAACTAATTTATAATGTGAACCTAACTTTTTTCTATTGTGATCAAATTGTGGCCAAAAGAATTTTTCCATAAAAAAATTCATTGTTGAAATATCTATTTGCATTAAATTTGGTGATTATCCAACAACCAAATTAAATGAAACCACAAGTGTGTGAGAGAGGGGAAGTGGGAAGAAGTGTAAAATAGAAAAGAGGAAAGAAAAACAAATACTTCCTTCGTTTAAAAAAGAATGACCTACTTTCCTTTTTAGTTTGTTTCAAAAAGAATGACTCTTTTCCTTTTTTTGGCAATACTTTAATTTCAACTTTCCATCTGGCATGTTTATGACCACAAGATTAAAGGACATTTTGATACATTTGACACTACTTTAATTTAAGGTCACAAGATTCAAAAATCTTTTTTATTTTCTTAAACTTTCTGTCAAGTTAAAGTATGTCAATTCTTTTTTAATCGAGGGAATAGTAAAAGTTGTATACACATGTCAATTCAGTTCATTTGTTAGCTTAATGAGAAAAAGAGAGTAGATGAACTTTTTGGTTCAAAGGTCCAATAACGGATGAGTAGGCTATAAGAGAAAATATGTGCTCCTCTGTACTAATTTACGTGTCATTTTTTATTTTTCGAGAATTATTTAGATTAAATTTTTCAATTTGAACGTAAATTTGGATACAAATCTTTAAGCTTCTTGAACTAAATTTTATATATTAAAAATCTCATAAAAAAGTATTATAAGTCATAATTATGAACAATTTAAATATTTAAAAGATATATGAAAAAATTATGATTAGAGATAAATTTATCAGTATATTTTATTTAAATACTCAAATTATGATTTGTTTCAATCAATACCTGAACACTTAATAAAGTGTCATATTACTACCTTTGTATGTGGTTTAACTTAAATATTTAAGAGATGTGTAAGAATAAATAAATGAATAAATAAATAAATAAATAAATAAATAAATAAATAAAAAAACTTCACAATTGATGTGTCTAATAAGAATGTTTTAGGTAAATTCTTTCCATATCATATTATTTTGGAAAAAGCTACATGGCTTAATAAACACAAAATTTTCATTATCTAATTTAACCTAAGTTTCAATTAATTACAATTCATAGCCTTGTCAATCAAATACAATCCATCACACATGTCCTATTTTTCTCCCTTAATTTTCTCTCTTTCTCTTTATTTTTTTTTCTTTGTCCCATTTTGTTCTTTTTTTTCTTATCCATTTTTTCATCTTTTTCATTTCTTTTTTTATCTTCATCGTTTCTTATTTTTTCTTTTCCTTTTTTTCATCTTTTTATCTTTTGTTCCTTTGCAGTGTTTTTTTTCTTTATTTTATTTCATATTTATTTTATTTCATTTTTTTGTATTTTTCTTCTGTTTTTTTTTTTTGCTTTTGTTTCATTTTTTCTTTTTCGTCATGTTTTTTTGTTTTTTTTTTGTGTTTTTCCTCTCATTTTTCTTATTATTGTATTTTATATTTTATATTTTATATTTACTTATATCAACTTATATATTTCAAATAAATTTATTATTTTTATTTGAATAATTTAGAGGTGAATATGTATTATTTATTATGTGTATATGTATATAAACAAGTAGTATATGAATTAATTGTATTTGTTTGAGTCTAAAATATACAAATATTCATGTATCATTTAATAGAAATCAATCGTTAGTATATGCATGTCAAATTTATCATTTGTAGACAAGTTTTAGTTGTATGTGTATGATTCAAGTTGTATAAACATGTATCATTTGATACAAATATAGAATTTTTATTTGCATAATTTAGCATTTATATTTGTATAATTTATCATTGCATTGTTCAATTTGTATCAAAAAAATACAATTTGTACCAATCAATATAAATACAAGTGTTTACAGAAAGGAAAATAACAATTATTTTTAATTATTTGAAAATACAAATAATGCAGTCAACTATAAATTAAAATATAAAAAATAAAATAAATAAATTTATAAATACAAATAAATATGCGGTCAACTTACAAATACAAATCAGTTCTTTAAAAATATAAGTGCATCGACGAAAGTAGAATAAAAATATAAAGAAAAGAAAATTACAAAATAACAAATACCATCTGCAGTTAACTATAAAATACAAATATAAAGTAATTCTTTAACATACAAGTGCAAATTGTATTAAATATAAATGCCGTGCGAACCATAAAATACAAATACAAGTGCAAACTACAAAATACAATACAAAAATATAAATGAATACAAATACAGTACGAACTATAAATTATAAATAAAATTATATCAATGAATACAAAATATAAATGTTGATGCACACACAAATACAATAAATAATTATAGTATTTTTGTTATCATTCATGGCTTGTTCTCGACGTAGTCATATTTTCTAAAAGTACAAAAATATATAAAATAGAATAAAAAAAAATGAGAAAGAAAAAATACAAAAAAAGTAAAGAAGAATAAAATCTAAAGATAGAAGAGAGAGAAAAAAAAAGAAGCAAAAAGAAAGAAAATAAGAAAAATAAAAATAGATAAGGTGGGGATAAGGAAAAAAATACAAAAAAAATGAGAAGGAAAAAAGAAAAAGGAAAAATAAGAAGAAAAAAATAGAAGTTAGACATAGAAGAGAAAAAAAAATGAAAAGGAAAAAAGAAAACGAAAATAGAAAGAAAAAAACCATTAAAAAATGAAAAAGAAAAAAAAAAGAGAAAAGGTTGGTTCTGTAGTTACTCGTTGCATTTGTATTTTATATTGAATACAGTCAACTGCATACAGTTGATATATTTGCTTCAAATTGTAATTTTAAAAGTTAGGCTATGGACTCTCCCAATTTGCTGAAAGTTAGGCTATTTCTGAAACTTTTTCTATTATTTTACCTTATAATAATAACATTTTCTAATGATATATGAATTGCTTCATATGTCATATCGAGGAATTTTTAAAGCTTTTTTTTTTTTTGGTTGTTGTTCTATAGCCTTGGTTGTTGTTTTTAATTTAGTTTAACTATTTTTTAATGCTTTTATATGATTTTGTGTGAATATATTGATTTTCTATGTAAGTGTTTTTTGTATTTAATAAAATCATAAATTTATTTAATTTATTAATCAAGACATTTTCTTTTATAATATCAAAGTAATTTTATACAATTAAATTCATTAAAGTGAGGTACACACCTAAAACGCGTGCCCTAAACTAGTAAATTAAATTGAGGGAATAGTCCTGATTTACCTCTCAACTTTGCAATTTGTAGCTAATATATCCGATTTAAAAATTGGTTTATCCATATTGTTACAGAAATGGCTCGCATATACCTTTCCTTACCATATCAATATTTAATAAGACAATTATTTTTTTTTTGCTTTTAATTGTGAAATGCTACTTTACACTTAATATACACCCCAATATATTTTCTTAACAAGACATCCTGAATTTGAATAAAGGAATATATAATTTATTATAAGAAGTCATGAGTTTGAATGTTTAATTTTTTATTTTTCAATTCTAGCACGCAGCTAATTTAAAATGAAGAGAACAAATAGTTATATGTTGTATATGTATGGATAGGCCATATGAAGAGCAAAAGGGCAGTCTCGATGCCCAAGTGCTCTTCCACCGTCTTTAAACAACTTGATAGCTGTAAGACCCCATAAATTTCGATGAATTTATTCTGGACTCTTCCTCTTGTTTAATAAAATTTTTTGACTTGAATCATGATAAGGGATGTTAACGGGATGTTTTGAAAGAATTTCAAAAAATTTGAAAAGCATTTGGGGTCATTTTAGGACTCTGAAACAATGAGGATCCGTGAAGCGATATCCCACGCTATGTGCAGGCCGAAGTAAGGACGTGGCACGCAATGTGCATGCCGCGATAGCAGCGTGCTACGCCACTGGCGTAAATCGCCCAGTTTCATTTTCTTATTTGGGGTGGTGGCTTTTTGGTCCTTAACCATTAAACGACTTTAAACACCTTTTAATTCCCATCAGTTATCAACTTTTTATCACTTTTCTTCCTCCTATCAACTCCCAAGTGAAGTAAACCAAGAGTTTCTTCAAGAATTCAACTCTCTGGGCTAGGAACTCAAGATTTTCTCAGAATTCTTCAGTCGTTAAGGCATGTTGGACACTCCTTATCTTAATTATTGTATTATTGCATCAATTTACTTGATATTTACGTGTTCTTGAATGTTTGATTCAAATTAGGGTTAAGGGTTTTTTTGGTTGTTACACACTTGCATTGATTTTTCTTATTTTAAATGGTTTATTCGTGATTTGAATGGCGGACTGTAAACTGAATTTGTGTCTCATGGTAATGGTAGAGTTTGGCAATGTGGTTTACATAATGTTTATGGATTTTAGCATGATACTGACATGAACCTCAACCCATATCATAATTTGACTTCAAACAAGGATTCTATAGAGTTAAACTCATCTTTTAAAATATGGTAAAAAGGATAAAAAGGTTTTTGGAACTCCCTTAGGGGTTATGGTTTTGGATTTGAACACGGAATTTGGATTCTAATTAGTTAAATGGATAATATGGTTTGGCAAAATTGAAATGGCTTGCAAGTCTCTTGGTATGACGATACTAATTTGGGAATACCTTAATAACAGACTCCATGGTTAATGATATGTATAAAATTATTTTAATTGGGCTTAAAGGGAATTGTGTAGCTTCACCGAGAAGGTATAGTTCCGAAAATACCAACACTGAAAACCATATTTGCCGACGTTGGGGGTATACGACCACTGTGTCTGCTTTACACAATATATTTTTAGGAGGTTATTGACTATTGGTGACGTTAGCCTTATTTCTTCGGTCCATGTGGATAACATGGACTGGGGCTCTCCGGCGGAGGGAGCCGGACCCATATTTCCCATTGGTGTTTGAAAGTCGGTAAAAGCTACACAGTACAGTATTATGTTTTTGATTGATCATGTTTCATGTTTCATGCCCTTTGCCCCTTACCCAACATTCTATTACATTTATGATTATGGCGCATGTGATTTATGATTGGTTTTTGGTAAATGCATATATTTTATCCTTTTCTTAGGTTACATGCCAACACTTGCCGTACTGACCATCCCCGGACGCTATAGAGTTTCATGATGTACGTTCCGAGGGATTTTTTGTGACCTTGTGCAGCGTTAGGTGGTTCAAAATTTTGCTTGGTCAGCTATGAAGTGGTGAGCTCTCCATCCTTCCAAGGTGGAACTCTAGGTCGGATAAATCCCTTATCCAACAACTCCCACAACTGATCCTTCAGTTCTTTTAACTCTACTGTGGTCATTCTATAAGGAGGAATAGAAATAGGCTTGGTGCCCGGCTTAACATAAATAGCAAATCAATATCTCGATACGGAGGCATACCAGGAAAGTCATTAGGAAACATATACATAAGCTCACGGACAACACGAATAGAATCCAAGGAAGGAGGCGATTCAACATTGGTGTCACGAATATAGGCTAAGTAAGATAAACATCTCCTCTCAAACAATTTACGAGCCTGAGCATAAGGTATAATCCTCTTAGGACCCGAATGAAGTGTACCCTTCCAAGCTATCCTTGGCATACTCGACGAACCTAAAGTCACGGTCTTAGCAAAACAATCTAAGACAGCATGATAAGGGGCCAACCAATCCATACCCAAAATAACATCAAAATCAACCATATCTAACACAAGAAAGTCTACCAAAGTCTCACGCCCGACAAAATTCACAACACAAGATTGGTGCGCTTGATCCACCACTAAAGATTCACCTACCAGGGTAGATACATTAATAGGCATGGCAAGAGGCTCACTAATAAAATTAAAACCTAAAGCAAAATACACAGACACATAGAAGAAAGTCGATCCGGGATCAAATAATACAGATGCAGGTCTAAAACAAGCGGGGACGATACCTGTAATAATAACATCAAAAGTTTCTGTCTCAGATCTAGCTGGCATAGTATAACATTATCAATCCCACCAATTGCTCGGGTAGCCCCACGACCACCCCCATGAGCTCCACTACCTCTGTCCCGCGCACCCCTGGTAGCACCTCTACCCCTCACAGATGAAATAAGAGTATCTCAAATCACCCAAAAGGGACAGTCCCTGGACATATAGCCAATCTCATCACACACATAGAAACTTTTACGACCAGTCTCCATAGGAGAAGGTACAATTGAGCCCGAACGTCCACCCTGAACTACTGAACTAGAAGATCCACCACCTGAACTCTGTAAATTCGCCTGCACTGGCCAACCATGGGATCCACGAGAACCTCTAAAATATCTGCCTCGAGAGATATGACTTCTGAACTCACCAAAACATCGCGCCTTCTTGGCGCCTCCATGAGATGCACTAAGAATACCCTCTATCATCTTATCATGATCCATAATACTCCGAAAAGAAACTCCAAACACAACCATCTGAGATGTAGCCAACTGAAGAGAGACATCTAAACCCTTTATAAATTTTTGAATCTTCTTAGACTCGATGGAAATGCTATCATAGGAATATCTGGATAGGGAATGGAAGCGTGCCTCATACTAAGCAACTTTCATGGAGCCCTGCTCCAAATTATCAAACTCGTTCCGCATACGGTCTCTCAAACTAAAAGGCATAAATCTCTACAGAAAGGCATCAGTAAACGGATCCCATGACAACTCAAGAGCATCAGCAGGCCTACAACCGACAAACAATCTCCACCAAACTCTTGTAGTATCTCTCAACTGATAGGATGTAGTAGAAGCCACACTATTCATGCAGAAAGAGTGAAAGACAACTCAAAATACAAGGTATGAAAGAACTTCGCATGATAAAGAATAAGATTAGTGAAGTTTCCCAAAGACGTCTTATAGCCTCTTGAAGATAGACATAGACGTCTACGCACCGATCTGCGAGACTATCAGAAATCTCATTCTTACACCATTGAGACCAATGAAACCTGTCTCTATGACCAATTTTTACGACCAAAAAATGAGGGTCATGAAGCAATTGTCGCGGCGTACCTTGACAAGTAAAACTATCACCCAAACTGATACAAAAAAGGAAATGTCAGAAATATCCCAAGGTAAGGCTTCTAGAACGAAGTTGAACCATAAAGTAATCATAACAATGCAGAAAAGACTCCAAAATATCGACCATTCCCAAAACCAGGAGTCAATAGTGTAAGAACTACTAATACAATCCAAGAGTCAAATACATCAGAAAAATACCCACAAAGGAATAATATTTGTCTCCAAATACTAATAAAAACATAACTACTATAGAAAGATAGAGATAAACTTCGGATGCATAAATGTCCAACCGCTACCTTGGAAGCTCCAACAATCGCTCGAGTCAAGAGATCTGAGGCACACTCTAGCTAGGACCTGCACCGAAAGGGTGCAGTAGGCATGAGTATGGTCTACTTGTAATCAGTAGGTATTATAGGCCGACCAAGAAAAGTAGTAAATAAAGCATATAAAATATACACTAAAGGCACGTCACCTACAATCAGAAAATGTACCACAACAGTACCCCACACTGCTTACACTAACAGATCTAATATATTACCTATGTTGCAACATCACAATAAGATAGAACACAAGTATGCATTATATCACATATAAGTAGAACAAGAGGGAAAATGCATATACAAGATCATCAAATACAAGTAAAAGAAGATAAGACAATTGCTTAAATGGCAAGTTAATATGGCAATACAACACAATATAAATACAATAAAGTAAGTGCAATGTATATGATGATGATGATGATGCACGAGGTCGTCGCACAACCTCCAAGATCATCACACAATCCCCGTATACACATACGGAGGCAAGCCTCCCAATACAGGACCCATATACGATCCTGAACTCCATTAAAAATATCAAATATGAAATTTACACATCAAAATAAAATCAACAACACCCATATTGACTACTTTGGTTCGGGGTCAAAATGAACCCCCGGAATGGATTTTCAAAAAATAAGGGCAAAATCAGAACTTTACTTCAAAAATATGTTCCCCATATTTTAAGGAATCTACAGCTGAAAACCCAAGTCAAATTAAGTAAAAATGAGGTTCAAATTGAAGAAAAACTATTTTTAAGCTTTATCGGGTAAAAATCTTTGAAATTCGATTTAAAATTAATAATCAGAGTTGTTTTAAAGGTTAAATTGATGAAAAATTAGTAATTATAAGATAAAAATATTATTAAAGTGAAAAGGAGTGAAAATGGGATTTAAAATCAAGCCCTAAGATTTTTGAGATTTTGAGAAATTAATCAATAAATTACTTAGAAATGGGTGAATTTTTACCTTAAATCCATAATAAAACCTAGAAATGGGTGTTAATCTAGCTTTCCAAGCTCTCACAAACTTTAATTTTAAGCTCCCACACTGTTGTGGGTTTAACTTCCAAGAGGCAAGATGAAAATGAGCAAAATGAATTAAAAAGAGGTGAAAATCTACTATAAATAGTAGATTTTCTGCAATAACAGTTTTTTTTATCGATCGAACATCGACGAGGTGTCCGGGATTCGCTCGAAGTTCGATACATGCAAACAAACTATGCAACCATACTAAATTTGACTTTTCAAATGCGATGGGGATATCAATTTAAAAAATAAATATTTTCACAAAGTTGACCCCCGAAATCCGAAATTATAATTTTCTAAATCGAGGGTCAAAATAAGATTTAAAAGATGAAAAATCATATCAAATATTCCAACACTCTAAAATAAATATTCTAGATCTGTTGGCGAAGTCAGATTTTTCATCCGAGGTCGTTTTGAACAAATGTGGGTCCCACATCCATATTTCCAATTTTTTAACTTTCCGATCAATAGGTCAAAATGAGCTCGGGTGCACCTGCACCTGAACCAAAGGTCTACCTAGCCTAAAATCTATATTTTGGAGTTGCTGGCGCAGTCCGTTTGGCCATCCATTGCTCGAATCAAAAGATATCCCCATAAGTCTAAAATAAGGCTTTCAAAGCCATCAAAAACCACAATATCCCATAAATGGTACCAAAATGCATCAAAAACCATGTCAATCACTCTCACACCCCAGAATTACCATAGCACAACTATAGGGAGGGGTAAAACAGTCAAATCATATTAAATCACAACTTTCACATATTTTATCAAAATTTAAGGTCGTTACATCATCTGCCACTAAAATTCTAGTTCGTCCTCAAACTAAGGCAAAAGAAATACCTAAATCAACAAAGAGTTGGGGATAAGAACTACGCATTTTGGAGTTGCTGGCGCAGTCCGTTTGGCCATCCATCGCCCGGATCAAAAGATATCCTCATAAGTCTAAAATAAGGCTTTTGAAGCCATCAAAAATCACAATATCCCATAAATGGTACCAAAATGCATCAAAAACCATGCCAATCACTCCCACACCCCAGAAATACCACAATACAACTATGGGGAGGGGTAAAATAGTCAAATCATATAAAATCACAAATTTCATATATTTTATCAATTTTTAAGGTCGTTGCAATCTAGGAGTGCCCCCGAGACATTTAGGAATATTTCTCTTCCTTGTGTTCTATTTCATGCTAGAGAGTCTAGATTCCATGAATATTTTCTAACTCCTCGCTTACTGGCATTTTAGATCATTCCTTACAAAGATCTGATAGTCATGGGAACTCAGCTGAAAACTCCATCCCAACTAGGGCAAATGCGTAGGAAGTTTGCTATACCCATGAAATACAGACTCGATATAGGGACCGTACTCCCTAATTTACTATTCCACCAGGGGTTTAGTAGTCCCTAATAGTTCTCTTCGGGATACCCGGACTGGTGTTTCTCATACTCAGTCCCCTTAGAGAGATGTCTTGAATACGGAGTTTTGTTAGTCTATCTATATGCTTGCTCAGATTATGGCATCACAATGTCATCAGTCTGATCATGTTGGTCCTGTCACCATTTCATCTAAGGTCACTTGGGATGGCCAATTTATGAGTTGAATCCTCCAACTATTATTAGTTCTAAGGTTGAGGAGGAATCACAAGGCTTTATTGATGAGATGGAAAAGATCTTTAGAGTTATTCATATATGGTACTAACTTAGAGGGGATTGAATTTATATCTGATCAGTTAAAAGAATTAGCTTATCAGTGGTATGATGAGTGGGAAGAGTTAAGGGGTAAAGATGCCAGACGATCGTATGGGAAGTATTCTCGGGCGCTTTTCTTGATCACTTTTTTCCTCAAGAGTTGAAGAAAGACAAAAATGAAGAATTTTTTAATCTGAAATAGGGTAACATGAGTGTTATGGAGTATGCATTAAAATTTATCCAACTATCCCATTATGCTATTGAGCTTGTATCTAGTATAAGGTCCAGGATAAGGTCGTTTTCTTTGGGTTTATCTCATGTATTGATGTTAGAATATAAGGTTGTCATGCTGAACAATGACATAGACATATCTTGGCTAGTGGTTTATATACAACATGTGGAAAAGGAGAACAAAAATAGGTAGAAATAGGGAAAAAGCAGAGTAAGAAGTTTGAGTGTGCAGAGCAGGGTACAAATCAATAGAATAGTGGGAAAGATGGTAGGCAATTACCTAAGAATAAGAATTGGGGAAATTCTTATTCATCAGCTAGCTCTTTCTCCTAAAGCTTCTGGTGATCAGCGTTTTTAATATAGCAACAGTTCTAGGATATGGGGTGCCCAATATCAAGTTGGTGGAGCTCAGTCAGCCCACCTTATCCACTTTATCACGGTTGTGGAAAGCCTCACCATGGCTACTGTGAGGAAGGGAGAAATTAGTTCTTTAATTATGGTCATCCTGGTCATATACAGCGAGACTATCCTTCAGCTAGGGGTGCATCTAGGCCAAGGAAGGCTCAACCTGCTACTTATTCAGCTTCTGCGGCTAAAGGTGCTACTTCAGGGATGAGCACTGGTCAAAATTTCCTTTATGCACTCTCTACTCGTCAGTAATTTAAGGCATCCTTGGATGTTGTCGCTTCTATGTTATAACTTTTCCCCTGAGGTATTTATTATTTGCTTTATCTCGGTTCCATCCTATCTTAGTTGGCTTCAAAAATGGTTGTACATTTTGGTTTTGATCCTGGAAGTATTTCTAACCCTTTTCTAGTTTCTACCCTGGTGGGTGAGTCTATTGTTGCTAGAAAAGTCTATAGGGATTGTGTGGTGTCCAACATTCATAGGGAAACATTTTTTATTTAATAGAGCTTGATGTGATGGGCTTTGATGTAATCTTTACGATGGATTGGCATTACTCATGCTATGTTTCTGAGGATTATAGGACATGAAAGGTCACTTTTCATTTTCCTAATGAACCGGTATTAAAATGGGAGGGAGTTCCCTAGTACCAAAAGAAAAGTTTATTTCTTATCTTAGGGCTCAAAAATTGATATCCAAAGAGTATTTGTATCATCTAGTTTGGGTCAAGGATTTTGACTTAGAAAGTCCCTCCTTACAGTCTATCCCCATGGTTAATGAAGTTCCCAAAGTTTTTCCCGATGATCTTCCTGGCATTCTACTGGATAGGAAAATAGACATTGGGATATATCTTCTATCGGATACTCATCCCATTTCCATTTTCCCTTATAGAATGGCTCCGACAGAGCTAAAGAAACTAAAAGAACAATTAAAGAATCTCCTTGATAAGGGTTTTATCTGTTATAGTGCTTCTCCTTGGGGTGATTCTGTGCTTTTTGTGTGAAAGTAAAATGAGTCTCTTTGAATGTGTATAGACTAGCATTAGTTGAATAAGGTCACTGTGAAAAATAAGTACCCTCTCCCTAGGATTGATGACCTCTTTGATTAGCTTCAAAGTGCTAAGTATTTCTCTAAAAGAGATCTCTGTTCGGGTTATTATTAATTAAATATTAGGGAGGCTGATATTCCCAAGAATGCTTTTTGAACCTGTTATGGCCATTACGAGTTCTTGGTTATGTCATTTGGGTTGAATAATGCTTTGACTACTTTCATGGACCTTATAAATCAGGTATTAAGACAATTCTTGGATTTGTTTGTTATAGTATTCATTTATTACATCTTGATGTACGCCAAAAGTGAGGAGGATCATGTAAATCACCTCGAAATTGTATTGTAGAACTTTAAGGATCAGAAATTGCATGCAAAATTTTCTAAGTGTGAATTCTGGCTAAATGTCGTGACTTTTCTTGGGCATGTTATTTGTAGTGAAGGGATTAAAATGGATCCCCAAAAGATTGAGGTGGTTAAAAAATGGACTATACCCACGGCTCCAATCGACTTTATGAGTTTCTTGGGCCTTGCAGGTTACTATAGGATATTTTCGGAGAGTTTCTCATCTATTAATACTCCCCTGATGAGGTTGACTCAAAAAAAGGTAAAAGTTTTTATGGTTTGATTCTTGTGAGGGAAGTTTTAAAAAGTTGAAGGATAAGTTGACTTTTGTTCCTGTTTTGACCCTACCCAAGGGTCCTGGAGGGTTTCTGATGTATTGTTATGCGTCCCGGTAGGGATGGGTTGTGTCTTTATGTACTATGGTAAGGTTATAGCTTACGCTTCTAGGTAGCTTAAGGTTTATTAGAGGAATTAATCAACTCACGATCTAGAGTTGGTGACTGTGATCTTTTCTTAGAAAATTTGGCATCACTATTTATATACGATTGTCACGACCCGACCCGAGGACGTGGCTGCGACAGGCATCCCAAATAATCAAGGCCCAAGAGACCCCTATAACGGCCCAACCCACTAGTGATATTGTCCGCTTTGGGTTCAGGCTGGCAAGACTTTGAAATGAGTCATTAGGGAGTAAGGCTTACTTACTTATATACCCAGCATCTCTCCTATGTTTTTCCAATGTGGGACTTCTTATTCCTTATATCTTTGTTTTCTAACTCAGTTAAAGATTAAAGCTGAGGTGTTGGGGTGTAATCGTTCTTGTACTTCCTTGGTACGTGTTAGGGGTACTACTCATATGATGAGGTACAAGTGAGGTTCCCAAACCGTATCCACCTGTGGAAATTTTACAATTTAAGTTGGGGGTATTCTGGATATTTTTCCTCTTACTCTCTCTTGACCCCGTGACTTAAAACACTATTGGGACTTTATTTGCCCTTTTATTCTCAATTAAAAACACTTTAAACACTCTTAAATCTCTCTCAAGTTTTTGGTTGAAGAAAGAGGCTAGTATTTCCTCAAGGTGATTTAATTAGGGGATTTCAACAGAAAATCATTGCATCTTCTTTGGTATCTAAGGCATGTTACTCCTCCTTCATTGTTAGTTCAACTAAAAGCATGTTTTGCTTAATGGTTTTCATGGCATTATTATGGGTTTGCGTTGGTTTTGAAATATATGTTAGGGGTTTTGGTTATTCTTGGTTGGATAATATTTTCCCATGTTCTATTTATGGTTTTTCATGTTATAATATTGGTTTGAACATGTGGTTGCATGGGAATGGTTAATTGATTCTTGGTTTTTTGTTTTGGAAACTCTATGCCCTCAACATGTTTGTTAAAATGCCAATGGGAATATTTTTGTCACATAGTTTGACTTTTATTGAAAACCTTGTATTGTATAACATGGTAATGGAACCCTAAATGGTTTGATTAAATTAGATGAGTTGGAAAGGCCTTGGTGGCCATGGGTTTAGTTGATTGGAAATCCTATAGGGTACATAGGAATCCCCTAAGTGTTGGCTAATGACATTGCTTACAAGCTATAATCGGTATGACAATACCACTTCATAATGCATTGGTAATTAACTCTAGAATTGGTGGTTTGGCTGTATGCTAAAGGTTTTAATTGGGCAATAATGGTGGGTTGTGATAGCTAACCGTGAAGGTGTGAGTCCGATGGACGGATACTGGAAACTCATGTTTGCCAATATGAGGTCTGGTTATGTTGACCATACACTTGTAGGGTACACGGAAATCCCCTAAGTTATACTTGTATATATGTATCATGGAGAGCAAAGGGTACACGGGAATCCCCAGCCCCTATGATATCTCTAGTTTGTGCATCTACACGTACTGGGTCTCGTTCAGGGGGTAACACTGGACTCATATAACTCATGGGTGGTTTTATGATAGTTAATCTACACAAGCCCAGGTTAAAGATTTAAATGCATGTTAAACCCGGTTCCCTTTTCCGGCATGGTATATATGTATATATATATGTGGTTGCATATGGTTATTTACTTTGGTATTGGATGATGGTATTATTTTATCCTTATAGCTGAGTACATGCTAGCGTTCACCCACTAACCCATCTTTGGGTATTGTATCCCCACGCGATGCAGGAACCAACCAATCTACTCCTCTTGCTCAATGATCTTGGATTCGGGAACAACTTGCGTTGGACTAAAGTAGTGAGCTTCCATACTCCGGAAGACTCTATTTTATGTTATGGACTTCTCTACATACTTCGGCTATTTCGTAGACTTTGGTTTTAGGCTATGGTTGGGGGCATGTCCCGATCGAATATTGTTTTGATTTCAGTTAGAGGATTTGTGAGACTACTTTAGGTTGGAATGGGTAGTGTTGGCATTGGTGTCAGCCTTAGAATTGGTATTGGTATTGGGGCTAACACCATTTGAATGTATTTGATTATGATTGTTCTATCTTTTTATATATTCAGAATCTATATATGGTGTAGGGAGGTTATAGTTGGGTAATGGAGGTGGTCTCCAGTCTCGGTTGAGCTTGAGGCACCCGACATGACTAGGCCCTAGTTTGGGTCATGTCAGTAGTTCACGTGGATATTTACTCAGACCACAAGAGCCTGAAGTATGTGTTTAAATACAAGGAATTAAACCTCATACATAGGTGGTGGCTTGAACTGCTTAAGGTCTATGACATGAGTCTGCACTATCACCCAGGTAAATCTATATTGTTGTTGATGCTCTTAGCAGGTTGTCCATGGGTTGTTTATCTCATGTAGAGTGGGAGAAAAGAGGACTGGTGAAGGATATTCACCGGCTGTCCAATTTAGGGGTTCGTCTTCTGGACTTCGAGGAAAGGGAAGTAATCATTCAAGAAGTGGTTAAATCATCTCTTGAGGATGAGATCAAGGAGAAGTAGGTTCTGGATTCCATACTTAAGCAAATCAAAGATGATGTGGGTTAGCAAAAAATGATGGCTTTTGATATTGGGGGAGATGGAGTTCGAAGGTACCAAGGTAGGTTATGTATTTCTGATGTAGATGGGCTACGATAAAGGATTTTGACCGATGCCCATGTGTCCAGATATACGATTCATCCAAATTCAACAAAAATGTATCATGACTTGCAAGAAATTTATTAGTGGAATAATATGAAAAGGGATGCGGCAAATTTTATTGCCAAGTGCATGGTCTGTCAAAAAGTCAAGGTTGAGCACGTGAGGCCAGGTGGTACTTCTAAGGAGATAGATTTTTCTCTTGTAGAAATAAGAGATGATTAATATGGACTTTATTACCAGTCTTCCACGATTTCGAAATTAGTATGATTCTATTTGAGTCATTGTGGATAGAATGACCAGGTCTGCTCACTTCTTGCCTGTTAGGACTAACTACTCAAGAAAGGATTATGCTAAGTTGTTGTAATACCACACAAGATCCTAGATAAGTTTTCAGCTATTCGTCACATGTTTAAAGGGCCCAAAGTAATTATTCACACTAAGTACAAGTGACATGGCTATTTTAATACCTCCAAAATTTTGAACATTTTATTTTTGGACTTCTCATGTTCAAAACGTAGATTTATGACTTGAAATATGTTTAGGAATATTAAAAGGGTCATCTGGGAGAGTTTTGGTATTTTTGGAAGAGGTTTGGGGTGATTTTGGACCACGAAGGCAGTATGCCTCCGCAATAGGTAGGTTTTCACGAAGGCTGGCCTCCGTAATAGGCATTGTGCCACACTACAGTCTAAAATCATTCAGACTTCATTAAGGGTGAAGGGTTTTTTGGTCCTTTCATCTCCTTAAACACCCAATACATAATTTAAGTCATTAAAAAAGGCATTATTTGCCCCTTTTTAGCCAATTAACAACGTTCAATCCTCTCTCACATTCAAGATAAAAAACAAGGGGTTTCTTCAAGAAATTCACCCTTCTAAGGTCTCAATTCATAGTTTTCTTCAAGTATTCAAGTAACTCGGGTATGTCAGATATTCATCAATGGGTCCTTCCACCCATTGAGTCCCAACGTTCCCAAATTTAATTCCTTTTAATTTAGCATTCCATGAAAAGTGTAAATTCCATGATTTCTCCAAGTAATTCTTGAATTCTACCATGAAATAGTATTCCCTCGTAACTTCAAGTATTCTTCCATACTTTAAACATGATAATTCATTACATAGATGAAATTGTTGGATTCTTGAGTTTAAGCCAAGAAATTTCTTATCATGTCATTACTTTAAAACTATAGTATTTATTTGTATTTTTTAATGTTGGTGGGTTATGAATACTCGATACCTAGACGTCCATGCATGCTACAACTTTCAGTATTTCAAGTTATTCATACCATGTTTGATTCATGAAATTTATAACATCTTCATAATGAGCACTCACCAGTATTACATCATGCTAAATACCTCAATTAACATGTTCACGATTTCTTTAGAGTATGCATGCACTGTTATTTTCAGAATATCATATTTGAGCATAACAGTTATTAGTTCATGCACTAGTTTATGCTTCTGTGTCAGTTCAATTGGGAGTAGAACTTAGCACTGAGTGAACGTAGGGATGGCGTCTCCCGTGTTAGTTAGGCAGAGTCATTATTAGCAATTCCTAAGTTCCAGAAGTACGTAGCCTGCATAGGTTACGAGGGGTCACCCATCATTTTTGGCTAGACACCCTCTCAGGGTTCACCCGTTAGTTTAGGCTTGACACCCTGGTCCTTTGGGACATTAGCTTTGTGGATCCACACCATTAGTGTCAGTACCCGTGTTAAGGTATTGACAACCTTCCAACTGGGGTTACAAGTTGGACCCCGATTAGCTCAGATTGGGGCGTATCAGTTAAATATTAGCTCCCACAGTATCAGCTTAGTATTCAAACCACACCAACTCATTTTTGCATGACCAAATGTTTAGTTTATCAGTTATTCAGTTAATCTATTTTACAGATTATTTTAGTACATGTTTATGCTTGGTCTTGCATTCATTTTACATATTCATGCATTCATGCTCAGTACTTATATGTATTTCAGTTAGTCCCATCTTACATACCAGTAAATTCAAAGTATTGACTACATACTCTCTTTTGCGTTATATTAATTTTACAATATAGGTTCGGACGCTAAGTTACCAAATCGCACGTAGTCCATCCCTGTATAACTCAACTGCAACTTTGATGAGTCTTAATCATTCGAGGACTATTCATATTATTTATCATGCTTTCTAGTACCTTATTGTATGTTATTTTAATAGTCAGAGTTAGTTGGGAGCCTATCCCAACAACTCATCATGTTTATAGGCTTTCAGACAATTAGTATGTTTTCAGTAATGATTGTTCAGCACATTTGTTATCGTTGTAATGTTTATTTTCTTGAATGACTTCCGTATAATATCTTTAATTTTTTTAATCTTTTCACCATGTGCCAGATCATGGGTTAGCTTGGGGTCACTTGTAGCCTTAAGCACCGTGTCACGACTAGGGGGTAGTCTCGGATCGTGACAGTTCCTCATTCAGGAGATAGTCAAGTTGCATAAAGCCCTTGTGTCTATTATTTCTGACCAAGGTACATAATTTTCCTTATATTTCTGGCATTCTTTTCAGAAAGGGTTGAGTACTTAGGTGAACCTTACCACCGATGTCCACCCTTAAATGGGTAGAGAAGCAGAACATACTATTTAGACTCTAGAGGATATGATAAGGGCCTATGCGATTGACTTCAAAGAAAGTTGGGTTGATCATTTACCGCTTATCAAGTTCGCTTATGATAATAGTTATCATTTCAGCATCCAAATGGCCCCTTTTAAGGCTCTTTATGGTAAAAGTTGTAGGTCTTTGATTGGGTGGTTTGAGGTGGTGAGACTATATTGTTCGGGCCTGACTTGGTTAACCAAGAGATAGAGAAGGTGAAGGTTATTTGAGAGAGACTTTAGACAACTCAGAGTCGCCAAAAGTCTTATATAAATATGAGACAAAGGGAGTTGGAGTTTGAAGTTAATGATTGGGTGTGCTTAGAGGCTTCTCCTATGAAAGGAGTTATGTGGTTTGAAAATAAGGAGAGGCTTAGTCCCCATTACATTGGTCCATATCAAATTATAAGAAGGATTGGGAATGTTGCTTAAGAATTGGACTTACCAATGAACTTGGCCTCGGTTCATCTAGTTTTCCATGTGTCTATGCTTAAGAAGTATGTGGGTGATTCTTCCTTGGTAGTTCCCGTTGAGGATATCAGTGTTAAGGATTAGTTATCCTATGAGGCAATATCGATTGAAATTTTGGATAGGTAAGTTCAAAAATTAAGAACTAAGGAAATAACTTTGGTGAAGGTGTTTTGGAGGAACCAAAATATAGAGAAGGCTACATGAGAATGGGAAGGATATGAATGCTAAGTACCCGTTCTTGTTCCCAGCATTGGGCAAAAATGCTTAAGGTATGAACTTTGTTTCTTCTCTTGACGTATTTTGAATTTGTTCTTGAATCCCGTTATATTCTACTTATTATCGTGCTAAGGTGTCTAAATCTCTCATTCGAGGTTGAATGATCCTAGGAGGGGATAATATAAGACCCCACAAATTTTGACGAATTTATTTTAGATCCTCCCTCGTGTTTAATGAAATTTTTTTACTTGAACCATGATAAGAGATGTTAACGAGATGATTTGGGAGAATTTTGAAAAGCATTTGGGGTTATTTTGGGACCCCAAAGCAGTGAGGGTCTACGATTGCAGTGTGCCATACTATGTGCACATTGCGATAAGGCCATGGCATGCCATGTGCATGCTGCGATAGCAACGTGCCACGCCACTTGGCACAAATCATCCATTTTTATTTTTTTTATTTGAGGTGGGGGATTTTTGGTCATCTTTAACCCTATTAAACGACTTTAAACACCTTTTAATTCCTATTAACCATCAATTATCAACTTTTTATCATTGTTCTTCCTCCCTTCAACTCCCAAGTGAATTAAACCAAGGGTTTCCTTAAGAATTCAACTCTTTGAGCTAGGAACTCACACTTTTCTCGATATTCTTCCGTTATTAACGCATGTTGGACATTCCTTATCTTAATTATTGTATTATTGCATCAATTTACTTGATATTTATGCATTTTTGAATATTTGATTCGAACTAGGATTGAGAGTTTTTTTGGTTGTTACACAGTTGCATTGATTTCCCTTGTACGATTTATTCATGGTTTGAATGGTGGATTGTAAATTGAATTTGTGTTTCATGGTAATGATGGAGTTTGACATTGTGGTTTTCATAATGTTTATGGATTTTGGCATGATATTAACATGAACATGAACCCATATCGTAATCTTTGAACAAGAATCCTATAGAGTTAAACTCATATTTTGAAATATTGCATGGCATTAAATGGTAAAAAAAGGAGAAAAAAGGTTTTTGTAATGCCCTTGGGGGGGATTTGGATTTTAAAAAAGAATTTGGAGTCTAATTAGTTAAATGGATATGATTTAGGAAAATTGAAATGGCTTGCAAGTCTCTTGGTATGACGATATCAATTTAAGAATACCTTAATAAAAGACTCCATGGTTAATGGTATGTAAAAAATTATTTTAATTAGGCTTAAATAAAATTGTGTAGCTTCACCGAGAAGGTGTAGTCCGGGGGGACCAATACTAGAAATCACGTTTGTTGATGTTGGTGGTCTATGGCCATTGTGTCTGCTTTACATAGTATATTTTTGGGAGGCTATTAACTATTGGTGACATTAGCCTCATTTCTCCAGTCCATGCGGCTAACATGGACTAGGGCCCTTCTGGTGGGAGGAGCTGAACCCATATAGCCCGTGGGTGCCTTAAGGTCGGTAAGAGCTACACAATTCAGATTAAGTTTTCAAATGTTTATGTTTCATTCCCCTTGCCTCTTCCCCGATATTCTATTAGATTTATGATTATGACACATGTGATTTATGACTGATTTTTGGTAAATGCATATATTTTATCCCTTTTGGGGATTGCATTCCAGTACTCGTTGTACTGACCGTCCCCGGACGCTACATTATTTCATGATATAAGTTCCAAGGATTTTTTTGTGACCCTGTATAGCGTTAGGTGGTTCGATATTCCGGTTGGTCAGCTGGGAAGTGATGAGCTCTCCATCCTTTGGAAGGCCTGGTTTCTCTTAGTTTTCATTTACTATTCTAGTACTTTTGGATTTGTTTTGGCATAGTCGGGATCACGTCCTAACTTGGTTGGTATTCTTTGGATTAGAGGCTTTTATGGACAATGTTTAATATTATTGTTTATTTGATTTTTGACTCTCAAACTTACTTCTTGATTTTCATTACTTCTTGATTTTCATATTTCTCTTATTATATTTGTTGGCTTCCACAATTTATTATTACTATTATGCTCTTGAAGTAAGGCCAAGGGTTCATCTTAGGCCATAGATGATTTGGGATGTCCGTCACGGTCTCGGTTCGAATCATGACAATAGCCAAGTTTGAATTTGCTTATAGATATAGCATTTTCACATAATATATATATATATATATATATATATATATATACGAACAATAATAAGAAAAGAAGTACCATTACTCCATTATCTCCTTTATTGTCTTTCGTAATATAAATTAAGGTTAATATTTTTCTTTAATAGTTATAACACATTATCGACACGAGTCTCTGTCATATTGAATAAATGGAGGTGATTAAAATAAGAACTTATTTTTCTTAAAATAATATCAAACTTATCTAAACGTGAATTTATTTCCCTATATATATTGGACAAAACCTACTTATCTTAGGCACTTGATGCCGAAATCCATTTAGATACGATGAGTCTGGCAGACACCATCAAGGATAAAAATCAGGAATCTAATCAAGATCGTGCCAAAGCCCTGATATTTCTGTCATCACTTTGATGAGGGCTTAAGAATAAAATATCTCACTGTTAAGGATCCACTTATATTGTGGAATAATTTAGACAGATATGACCACCTGAAGATAAACCTGTCAAATGAGCTGGGTTGGCCCGTTTTGCCCCATTTTAGCCCGTCCCAATTACGCGGTCAGCCCAGTTTAACCCGGCTCGGTGAGCCTATAGGCTATAGGGCTACCAGTCCCTGGATGGGCCGTCTACGTTGATGGGATCGGTAAGCCCATCCCAATATAAACCCAGACCAAGCCCATCGGTTAACCTGCCCAACCCGGCTCGGTAACAATATTTTTTTTTAATAATTGGCATTAGTCGTTTGGATTAGGTCCCAAAAGACAAATTGGACCGTTGGGCAAATGGCACTATAGCCGTTTGGAGCCCCAACAGCCAATTGACATATTTAAATTCAAAAAAAAAATTAATTCAAAATTTTTTCTATAAATACCCCCAATTCAAAATTTCATTTTTCACACAAATCTCATTCTCTCAAATCTCTATCTCTCTCAAATATTCTAATTATCTCATAAAGTGCTCAATTTTATTTTTTATTTTGCAATTACAAATACAAGTGAAAGTTTTCTAAAGTTGCAACTTTCGGATACTTCCAAAATTTGGTATTGTCGTTCTATCTCTTACTTTTAATTTTTAATTAGTGTATTAATTGTTGAATATTTATTTTTATTATTTATGTGTATTATTAATATTTTTTAGTTTGATTTATACTATGGATAAATTAAATAACATCGGTAAAAGTGTCAAAAACTTGTGTCCCGAAAGTGGTAGTGGTAGTAAAAAATAAATTGGTGGAGGTTCCGATAGAGGTAGTTTAAGTACTAGATATACCTGTGTGCCTCCGGTACCGATTAGTCAACCTTTTGAGAAAGAAGTAGGTGTAGGTGCTCACGGTATAATTATACAGAGGCTCAGAAAAATTATGATATAGAAGAAGAAAATGAAGTAGTTGCATTTAATTTAGATGATGATGATGAAAATATTGGTGAGACACCCGCAGTAGAAAATGCTAATGTTAGATCTGAATCGGTTAATCTTCCTTTTCGTCCTCCCCGTTCCCCAAGAGCTCGTAGAAGAACTAGTATTGTATGAATTTTTTTTTACGGAAATAGAAGGACAAACTAAGGTGTAATGCAATATTTGTGAAATTGTATATGAGCATAAAAGAGGTGGCAATCGAGGGGGTATGGGTTCATTAATGAGACATATAAGAGATAATCACGCTAGAGAGTTACTTATTGCACATGGGGGTGAGGCTGTTGGTGGGCCAGCACAAACCAGATTGAACCAAACAACCGGTCAATTAATTAAGAATTTTAATAAAATGAAGGACCGGGAAGAAATAGCAAAAATGATAGTTGTGGGTTGTTTGCCTTTCACTTTTGGTTCTTCGGATGATTTTATTCATTATATTCAAATAATTTATAATCTTATGTTTAATGGTATTCCTAGAAGTACTTGTCGGGCCGATATTTTTAGACTCCATGCACAATATGTTTATTATTTATCTACATTATTAAAAATACTCAATGTAGAATTGCTCTAACTTCTGATCTTGGTTGTGTTGTTAATAAAAATAATTGTTTAACCATTACTTGTCACTAAATAGATAAGAATTTTTTTATGCAAAAACGTATTCTAGCTTTTTTGTATGATAAAGATCATAGGCATATTGGAAAATTTATTTCAGAATCTATTACTAAAGTTGCAGAATATTAAGGTATTGAAAAAAAATTTATGTATTGCTTTTGATAATGCATCTAACAACAAGGTTGCTATTGACAAGTTAAAGCTGGACTTTCTCCGCCATTACCTGAAATATTTCATGTTAAGTGTGTTTGTCATATATATATAATTTAATTGTAAGAGATGATCTTGAATTTTTTGAACTTTATATTGAAAAGGTCCAGCTTGCTGTTGGCATTATTCAAGAAAATAATCGAAGAAAAAAAGTGAGAGAATTTAAAGTTAAATGTGAAAAAAATGGACTTACTCCGATATTAATACCTGAAGAATGTGATACAAGATGGAATGCTACTTATACTTATTTAAAAACTTATCTTGCTTATAAAGTTCCTATTACAATGACTTTTAATCAATATTCTGGTTCTTTTCCTAAGTTTATGATACATGATTCTGCTTGGGCTGCAATTGATGATCTTGTTAAGTTTTTGAAAAAAAAAATTATAGCTACGGTTGAATTTTCCGGTGCTTATTATCCGAATGTTTATAATATTTTAGCTTATTTAGCGACATTTCTTGTTTGCTTAAAGAATATAAGAATAGAGAAGGTTACAAAAAAACTGTTAGTGCTATGTTTGCTAAATTTAAAAAATATTTTTATCCGTTTCCCCCAATTTACTTGGTTGGTGCTATACTAAATCCATGTATGAAATATAATACTATGTGTGACTTTAGTTCTGTTATTTATACTTACTTAGAAATAGAGCGTGAAAAAAAAAACAGACTTGTTTACGGCTATGAGCGATGCGATCATTTACATAGAAGCATTATATAACCATTATTCCGATTTACTTGATGTAGTTGTACCTACAAATATCACTCCAACTGTCACTCCCGAGGAGACTTCATCTTCTAAAAGGCCGGTACATAGTGGTTTTTCTGATTACTTTTATGATTTAAATGTTTGGGACAGAGTTGAGACTTCAACATACACAATAACTTCTCGAGAAAAGCTTAAGTATTATCTTCGACAGCCGATAGAGGATCGAAGAGCAAGGATCAACGTGTTGGATTGATGGAATAAAAATTAAAGACAATATTCTGTGCTTTCAAGATTAGCTAGAGATATATTGAATATTTCAATGTCAATCGTTGCATCGGAGAGCGTTTTTAGTCAGGGACGACAAAAGCTTGGAGACAACTGACACTCATTGGAAAGCAATGCTATGAATGTTCTAGTTTACCTTAGAGATTGGATTAGAGCAAAACGAAGAAATCAAGGAATGGAGGTGCAGTCGAAAGATGAACAGAAGCTTGAAAATTCTGACTTCAAGGGAGAACTCAGCACAAACAAGTCGAATGCATAGTTATGCCCCCATTGATTCTGACTATCCTATGGCAGTTCCAGTTAATATTAACATGAACGAGTTGAAAAAAATGATGCAAAATTTGTAGATTTTTCATTCATATAAATTATAATGTTTGGATCATTTTGCAATCAATAAAATACAACAGTCATTCACTCCTTACTTTATAATTTTTTTCATTTAAATTGAATTTCTAGTTTGATTAAATACTTTTAATATATTACTATCAAACTTTACACTAAGTAATAAACATAACAAACATATATACACATATATTCTTCATTTATACACAAGTGGTATTTAAAGTAGTATATATTCTACATATATGTCTATATATTTTCTATAGACTAAAATAGTATATATTTAATGTGTATATGTTTTCTAAAGTAGTATGTATATATATATATGTGTGTGTGTATATATATATATATATATACATACATATATATATAGTGTATATATGGTGTTTGTATATTGTTTCAAGTGGTATTTTAAGTAGTATATATTCTACATGTATGTCTAGATATTTTTATAGACTAAAATAGTATATATTTAATGTGTAGATGTTTCTAAAGTAGTATATATATATATATATATATATATATATATATATATATATATATATATATACTACCTTAGAAAACATATAGACATGTATACGTTAAATATATACTACTTTAGAGTATATAGAAAATATATATATATATATATATATATATATATATATATATAGTGTGTATATGTGTTGTAGGGTGAATCTAAAAAATAGACCCAAATTGAGGTGACTTTCAAATTTTAGCCCCAAATAAAAAGGTCTCCTTAAAATAGTCTTTACCTATTAACTAATATCTTTTTGGACGAAATTGCCCCTGATGAATGGAGTAAATTACATAAATGATCCTCATAATAGATAACAACTCCATATTTATATCTTTCAACTTTTTTTTTCTTTTTAATTTTACTTTAATTTTTATTTTTTATATTCTCTTTTTATTTTTATTTTTTTTCTCAACCCTTACTTTTTTCCTTTTTTCCTCTCAACTACTTTTCTTTCTTTTTTATTTTATATTATTTTGATTTTTTATTTTTTCTTTCCTCTTTTTTTTTGTTCTTTTTAGTTTTACTCAACCTTTATTTTTTTTCTTTACACCTCTCAACATCTAATTTTATAAAAAAAAAAACTTTTTTTTATTTTTCTTTGATTTTTATTTTTTTTATTTTTATTTTTAAATTTTTCTCGACCTTTATTTTTGTTTAATCTTTTTATTTTTATTTTTATCAACCTTTATTTTTTTGCTATTCTCTATGAACTTCTACATTTTCTTTGATTTTTATTTTTAATATTTTTCTTCATTTTCTTCTTTTTCCGCAATATTTATAATTTTTGTTCTTTTCTTCGATTTCTTCCATTCAATTTACATCTCATGAGACACATTATAAAGACAAGACTTATGACTTTCAAACAACAAGCTACGTTTCATCGACAAGAGTTGACACTACTATATTATAGAGACAAGACTTATGATTTTCAAACAACAAGTTATGTTTCATAGGCAAGAGTTGACACTACCACATTGTATTTTGATTTATGAGATTTTTTATAACTCTTACCTTAGAGGCAAGACTTAGCTCAGGGACTTTCAAACAATAAATTACACCCTACGGGCAAGAGTTGACTCTACCACATTATGTTTTTATTTATGAGATGTTCTACAACTATTGCCTTAGAGGTAAGACTTAGCTCAAGGACTTTCAAACTTAAAATTATGCCCCACGGGAAGAGTTGACTCTACCACGTTATGTTTTAATTTATGAGATGCTCTACAACTATTTTCTTAGAAGAAAGACTTAGCTCAAGAATTTTCAAACAACAAATTATGCCCCACGGGTAAGAGTTGACTCTACCACGTTATGTTTTCATTTATGAGATGTTCTACAACTATTGCCTTAGAGGCAAGACTTAGCTCAAGGAATTTCAAACTACAAATTATGCCCTACGGGTAAGGGTTGACTCTACCACGTTATGTTTTCATTTATGGGATGTTCTACAACTATTGCCTTAGAGGCAAGACTTAGCTCAAGGACTTTCAAACTATAAATTATGCCCCACGGGCAAGAGTTAACTGTACCACGTTATGTTTTCATTTATGAGATGTTCTACAACTATTGTCTTAGAGGCAAGACTTAGCTCAAGGACTTTCAAATAATAAATTATGACCCACGGGCAAGAGTTGACTCTACCACGTTATGTTTTTATTTATGAGATGTTCTAAAACTATTGCCTTAGAGGAAAGACTTAGCTTAAGGACTTTCAAACAACAAATTATGCCCCACGGGAAAGAGTTAACTTTACCACATTATGTTTGCATTTATGAGATGTTCTATAGCTATTGACTTAGAGGCAAGACTTAGCTCAAAGACTTTCAAACTACAAATTATGCCCCATGGGCAAGAGTTAACTTTACCACATTATGTTTTTATTTATGAGATGTTCTGCAACTATTGCCTTAAAGGCAAGACTTGGCTCAAGGACTTTCAAACTACAAATTATGCCCCACAGGCAAGATTTGACTCTACCACATTATGTTTTCATTTATGAGATGTTCTACAACTATTGCCTTAGAGGCAAGACTTGGCTCAAGGACTTTCAAACTACAAATTATGACCTACAGGCAAAAATTAACTCTACCACGTTATATTTTCATTTATGAGATGCTCTACAACTATTGCCTTAGAGGCAAGACTTGGTTCAAGGACTTTCAAACTACAAATTATGCCCCACGGGCAAGAGTTGACTTTACCACATTATATTTTCATTTATGAGATGTTCTACAACTATAGTCTTAGTGGCAAGACTTAGCTTAAAAACTTTCAAACAACAAATTATGCCTCATGGGCAAGAGTTGACTCTACCACGTTATATTTTCATGCCCTTAAATTTGCTTTGATGTCAAAAAAAGAAGTTTCCTTTGCGGATTATCCATTTTTTATTTATTAGCAAAATAAAATAGAAGTTGAGAAAAAAAAAAGTGATCAAACAAAATGTTGATATAGAACAAAAGATTGAAAAAAATAAAGATTAAGCAAGAAGCAAAGAATTAAAAAATTTGAGAAAACTAAAAATGTAAGGAAAAAATAAAAATAAAGTTTGACAAAAATGAGGGGAAAAAGAGAAATGATAAAAACCAAAAACAAAAGAAAAATAAAGGTTGAGACAAGTGAATTAAAAAAAAAAGAAAAAAAGAAGAAATAGATAATGTTTGAGAAAAAAGTAAACAGACAAAAAAATAAAGGTTGAGACAAATGAATTAAAACATGAAAATATAATTAAAGAAAAAAATAAAAATAATAAAAATAAAAATAAAAATAGAATTTGAGAGACAAATAAGTATGAAAAGTTAAAAAATATTTGAGGTGTAGAGGACAAAATTGTACTTGTACTATACTAAAAAGGAAAGAAATAGATAATGTGTAACGCCCCGAAATTATGTCCCGAGACGTCACTCGGTGCTTGGGGTCACCCTTCTACTGGCATAACTCATAAGCAACTGAATAAAAATACAAATCAGCGGAAATTAACTCCTTTCTGAATCTGATCGATACAAAAATGGAATTTTACAGGATTACAATTCTGCCTTTACGACCAAAATTGAAACAAAATA
Source organism: Capsicum pubescens (assembly GCA_030864215.1). Lineage (NCBI taxonomy): Eukaryota > Viridiplantae > Streptophyta > Magnoliopsida > Solanales > Solanaceae > Capsicum > Capsicum pubescens. The sequence continues at coordinate 321,732,574 of CM061548.1, forward strand.
CATCAACTTCTACTGACTGTCTATGAAGCCTCTACTAGTACTGACTATAGGTAGCCGGGTCATGACTCCCGACTACCCCAACTCAATACGACTGAATAAAAAAAATACAACACTATAACTCTGCATAACTAACCCAAGCCCTTGAATCAAAAGGACTCATCACCTGCTGACTGGATACCACGAACTGACTGGATACGAAGGTGCAACTATACCTTGTACCTACATTTCGAGAAAATATAGCCCACATACGAATATGTGGGTCAGTACCATGAAAAGATAACGAGCATATGGGGGTGCAATGCATATATAAAATAATATCTTAATATCATCACAGTTTATAAAATTATGCATGCTGATATAGATGACTCACTTAGCTCGAATTAAATCATCAAAATCATGGATGAATAATACATGTAAAGTAAAACAAGTGAGTCCTTACAATACGTTCTCAATTCACTTTCATCTCAATTTCAAATCATCACAACAATCAAATCGCATGTCAATTCTCATTAGAATATATTTCTTAAATCTTTTAAGAATAATGACTTTCTCAAACTCAGCCTTTTAAGAAAATATGTTTTCATCTCAGATAGAAGAGTACACACACACACATTGGGAGATCCTATAACCGACATAAACTATGTGAGCTACATGGAGTCCAACGTACAAGCCACGTTGGGGAGAGCCATCCTATCTTTGCCATCAGAGTAGGACTTCCAGTATCAATTCAAAAACACTAGTGATCACTACATAAATCAGCCTCAGGCTCACATCCTATGGGGGTACGTAGTTCTAGGGAAGTAAGGTCACTTTATACCTCCCACTCAGTGCTAAAGATTACTCCCGGACTTAGCTCAGAAATTTAAATCAGCCTCAGGCTCACATTAAAGAAAATCCACAATAAACACTTCAACAATTTTCATCGGGAGCCAATTTGCTACCCCTTTATCATAATCAATAAAAACGTGGATTTCTTTCACAGTCGAGATCAAAATAACTCATTCACGACCAAAAGGTCAAATCATTCAAAACATCTCAAATATTCAACATCAACGTGCATATAGCACACATTTTCTCAAAGACACAATTTCAAATGGAGTTCAAGACCCAAATATCAAAATCATAATAAATTTCTTTCAAGCATCATGCTTTAAGTCATAATTTCATATAAATTCGACTTTTTAAAGTCATAAACATCATAATCTCAAGATAATCAAGATAGAATATAAGTTCATGCTCCAAAATCATAATAAACATATAAAAATCGTATCTTCATAAAGAAAATTACTTTTGGGCACAAGAACGAAAGATTGTTCTTGTTGAAAACCCCCACATACCTTGAATGATGAACTTTAGATCGATACTCATTTTTGAGATGTTAATCGTGCCTTTAAATGATGGTTCTTGGAGTTCTTGAACTAGGAACTTGGAATCTTGAATAAATTTGCAGAATTAATGGTGAACTTTGGAGGCTCTTGAAGTTGGATGTAGGAGCTTAGGGTTTTCTTTTTGAGGGAATTTGATGAAATATAACATATAATGCTTCTAATAGGCTTTAATATAGGGTTTGGACAGATTTTGGGTGAGGGGGAATGACCAAAACGCCCCTAAAAATCAAATAATTCTTGCATCTGTCGTTTGGTGGACTGTTTTGATAGTCTGAAGTAGATCGACCATAACTTTTGGCTCCGATAGAAAAATTGGATGAAACCAATTTCATCGGAAAGAGGACTTCCAGTGCTTTCCATTGATATATAGTAGATCACCCAGATCACTATGTACAAGGAGTTATGATTGTTTAAAGTTGGAGCAAAAATACACCAGGCCTCAGTACTTTTTTTCCTGCACGTTTTACTGTTCACTACTATTCATGGTTCGATCGGAATGTTCATAACTCGTCACTCGGGTGTCCTTTTTGGATGATCCACATATCGTTGGAAAGCTTATTCTATACTCTACGCAATGGTGGGTTATAATCTAAGACATTCCGCACGAAAAATTTATAATTCATTCTAGAAGATAGAACCCAACACGTTTACGCACAAAATTCCTACAAAAAATTTCCCGGGGTATTACATCATCTCCCTCTTGGAAACATTCATCCTCGAATGTCGATGAATAAGTACCGAATACCATGGAAATGAGGACAAAAGGCTGGGATAACGAAGTCAATCCTCTTACTTTACTCCAAACTTTCGAATACTTCATAGAACATGCGATTCATTATGAGAATGGTCACATAGTTGGATCTTAAACAAAGGAGACTGATTTTAAGGAATCGATATCTTTGGTTTATCCAGAGACTGAGAATCAAAGGTCTCGAAGGGGATCTCATCAAAAGAAATACCACTTGCGCCCAAATGAAACGTCCCTCAACACTCCCTCCAAAAGATTCAAATGACATTGTTCGGGGAGAAAATGAACCATAATTTGATACAATCCTATCGTATGGGAACAAGGACCCATATGGCATAAATTAAGATAGGAATTTCTAGGTCTTGGGAAACATAACTCCTTGCTTCCAAACTTAGCAACACTTCCCAACTACTCCCTCGACTATGTTCAAGCCTAACTCCAAGTACTCATGAGATACGCCACATAACACTATAATATTAATCTATATCATGAACCTCAATACACACTGAGCCTCACAACTCCTCACTTCAAACATAACTCTTATTGCTACTCCAACAACCACATACAATCTTATACTAGGGATCCACTAACTTGCGGTACATTCTTTTAGATATACAACCATAACATTCAAGCCTATACTCATAACCACATACGCACTTCGCACATGCACCTCTAAACGAACACTCATAAAGAATCTTCATCGCTTTCTCTAAGATTCCATCAACTACATCATTCACACATACTGGTCAATTCTTTAAACGGCACACATAACATTTTCTCAACCAATTGAACTATACACAAAAACTCTGTATTACTATTCCTACAACCTCATAGAAGTGCATAAAATCAACGCACAATAATCTTTCCAAATAAATAATTAAAACTTCAACTAACCACGGCATGTATCAAGGATTTAGCCTCAATCTAACTTCACTTCACCACCATGAGCACACCACCTTCTATCATAGATAAGGAAATATCTTCTCTCCCTTCTAGACAACTGCTCAACACCATTAGATTGACTTAATGAAAAGGTCACAAAATTTTAAAACATGAAGACCTGAAACATGAAGGGATAATGTAAATAACTTGACTCTCTCTATTGAGGCCTTAGGAATAAAATATCAAATACAATGAGTTCATTAAGGTATCAAAACTGAAGACACCCATAACGGAAACTGAATCTCACTGATCAATAAGAGTATTGCCTGAGTACTGGAACTGAACATGCTGTAAAACTTGAGTATATGAGTCATGGGCGGCATGCCCTGAATTTAGAGCTCATAACTTATGGAATGTGATTCCAATTGCTAGAAGAACTGGAATTTCTCATTTTTGGAAACTAGAAGAGTATGTAATTCTCCATCACGTGTATGAACATGAATTAAGATCATGGAACTGAAATGTAAAGCATGAGTAGGTTTTGGGACAGCTGAAAATACTGAAATAACATTGGGTCAAGCACCGATCTTTCTCACGGCAAATTTACAACTTACTGGTACTTCTTAATTGTTTCTGATACCATGAAAATGAGGCAGAGTTGGCCAGAATAGAGTAAGATGAGAATCTATATAAGCTTCTCAGAGAACCTTTTTATAGCACGATCTTAGACTTTAAAGAAGGAAAATATTTCCTAAATGCCCTGTAGCCTCTCAAAGAAAAGTACAGACGTCTCCGTACCGTTTCGTAAGAATATACTAGACACAACTTCATAGACACCCTAGGACACTTGAACTATGTTCTCTGATACCAAGTTTGTAATGCCCCAAAATCGGGTCCCGAGACGTCACACGGTGCTTAGGGTCACAAGTGACCCCAAGCTAACCCTTCTACTGGCATAACTCATAAGCAACTGAATAAAAATACAAATCCATACAAATCAGCAGAAATTAACTCCTTTTTGAATCTGATCGATTAAAAAATGGAATTTTACAGGATTACAATTCTGCCTTTACAACCAAAATTGAAACAAAATACATCAACTTCTACTGATTGTCTATGAAGCCTCTACTAGTACTGACTGTAGGTAGACAGGTCATGGCTCCCGACTACCCCAACTCAATACGACTGAATAAAGAAAATACAACACTATAACTCTGCATAACTAACCCAATCCCTTGAATCAAAATGACTCATCACCTACTGACTGGATACCACGAACTGACTGGATCCGAAGGTGTAACTATACCTTCTACCTATATTTTGAGAAAATGTAGCCTACATACGAATATGTGGGTCAGTACCATGGAAAAATACCGAGCATATAGGGGTGCAATGCATATATAAAATAATATCTTAATATCATCACAATTTATAAAATTATGCATGCTGATATAGATGACTCACTTAGCTCGAATTAAATCATCAAAATCATGGATGAATAATACATGTAGAGTAAAACAAGTGAGTCATTACAATACGTTTTCAATTCACTTTCATCTCAATTTCAAATCATCACAACAATCAAATCTCATGTCAATTCTCATTAGAATATATTCCTTAAATCTTTTAAGAATAATGACTTTCTCAAACTCAGCCTTTTAAGTAAATATGTTTTCATCTCAGATAAAAGAGTACACACACACATTGGGAGATCCTATAACCGACATAAACCATGTGAGCTACATGGAGTCCAACGTACAACCCACGTTGGGGAGAGCCATCCTATCCTTGCCATCGGAGTAGGACTTCCAGTATCAATTCAAAAACATTAGTGATCACTATATAAATCAGCCTCAGGCTCACATCCTACGGGGGTACGTAGTTCTAGAGAAGTAAGGTCACTTTATACCTCCCACTCGATGCTAAAGATTACTCCCAGACTTAGCTCAGAAATTTAAATCAGCCTCAGGCTCACATTAAAGAAAATCCACAATAAACACTTCAACAATTTTCATCGGGATCCAATTTGCTACCCCTTTATCATAATCAATAAAAACGTGGATTTCTTTCACAGTCGAGTTCAAAATAACTCATTCACGACCAAAAGGTCAAATCATTCAAAACATCTCAAATATTCAACATCAACATGCATATAGCACACATTTTCTCAAAGACATAATTTCAAATGGGGTTCAAGACCCAAATATCAAAATCATAGTAAATATCTTTCAAGCATCATGCTTTAAGTCATAATTTCATATAAATTCGACTTTTCAAAGTCATAAACATCATAATCTCAAGATAATCAAGATAGAATATAAGTTCATGCTCCAAAATCATAATAAACATATAAAAATCATATCTTCGTAAAGAAAATTACTTTTGAGAACAAGAACGAAAGATTGTTCTTGTTGAAAAATCCCACATACCTTGAATGATGAACCTTAGATCGATACTCGTTTTTGAGATGTTAATCGTGCCTTTGAATTATGGTTCTTGGAGTTCTTGAACTAGGAACTTGGAATCTTGAATAAATTTGCAGAATTTATGGTGAACTTTGGAGGTTCTTGAAGTTGGATGTAGGATCTTAGGGTTTTCTTTTTGAGGAAATTTGATGAAATATAATATATAATGCTTCTAATAGGCTTTAATATAGGGTTTGGACGGATTTTGAGTGAGGGAGAATGACCAAAACGCCCCTAAAAATCAAATAATTCTCGCATCTGTCCTTTGGTGGACTGTTTTGATAGTCTGAAGTAGATCAACCATAACGTTTTACTACGATATTCACATTGGATGAAACCAATTTTATTAGAAAGAGGACTCTCATATATTTCCATTGATATATAGTATATCACCTAGATCATTGTGTACGAGGAGTTATGATCGTTTGAAGTTGACCCAAAAATTCACTTTTGATAGGCTGAAGTAGATCGACCATAACTTTTTGCTCCAATAGATAAATTGGATGAAACCAATTTCATCGGAAAGAGGACTCGCAGAGCTTTTCGTTTATATATAGTAGATCACCCAGATCATTATGTATAAGGAGTTATTATCGTTTAAAGTTGGAGAAAAAATACACCAGGCCTCGGTACTTTTTTTCCTGCACGTTTTATTGTTCACTACTATTCACGGTTCGATCGGAATGTTCATAACTCGTCGCTCGGGTGTCCGTTTTGGATGATCCACATATCGTTGGAAAGCTTATCCGATACTCTACGCAATGGTGGGTCATAATCTAAGACATTCCGCACTAAAAATTTATAATTCATTCTAGAAGATAGAACCCAACACGTTTACGCACAAAATTTCAATGAAAAATTTCCCGAGGTATTACATAATGCTAGAGAAAAAAGAAAAAAAGGGAAAAAACAAAGGTTGAGACAAATAAATTAAAACATGAAAATAAAATTTAAGAAAAAAATTAAAAAGTGAAAATAATAAAAAGAAAAATAGAACATGAGAGACAAATGAGTATGAAAAGTTTAAAAATATTTGACGTGTAGAGGGAGTATTTGAGAAAAATAAAAATAAAAAAGAGAAATAATAAAAATAAAAAATAAAGGTTAAACACAAATGAATTAAAAAGGAAAAAAAATGAAGAAATAAATAATGCTTGAGAAAAAAAAAAAGAGACAATAATAAAGGTTGAGACAAATGAATTAAAACATGAAAATAAAATTAAAGAAAAAATAAAAAAAAAGTGAAAATAATAAAAAATAGAATTTAAAAGACAAATAAGTATGCAAAAGTTTAAAAATATATTTGAGGTGTAGAGGAGCAAAATTATACTTGTACAATACTTAAAAGGGAAGGAAAACTAGTTTTCAAAGACTTTTCTTATTAGGGTCAAAAATCTAATGTCACCCACATTTGGGTCTATGGCATGTAATTTCGTGTATGTTGTATGTATATTGTTTCAAATGATATTTTAAGTAGTATATATTCTACATATATGTGTGTATATTTGCTATAGACTAAAATAGCATATAATTAATGTGTATATGTTTTCTAAAGTAGTATACATACATACATACATACATACATATATACATACATACATACATATATACATACATACATACATACATATATATATATATATATATATATAGTGTATATATTGTTTCAGTGGTAGTATTTTAAGTAGTATATATTCTACATATATGTCTATATATTTTCTATAGACTAAAATAGTATATATTTAATGTGTATATGTTTCTAAAGTAGTATATATATATAGTGTATATATATGTTGTAAGTATATTGGTTCAAGTGGTATTTTAAATAGTATATATTCTACGTATATGTCTATATATTTTCTATAGACTAAAATAGTATATATTTAATGTCTATATATTTTCTAAAGTAGTATATATATATAGTGTATATATGTTGTATGTATTTTGTTTCAAGTGGTATTTTAAGTAGTATATATATTATATTGTACGTATATATGTGTATATATTTTCTATAGACTCTAAACTAGTATATATTTAAAATATACATGTGTATATATTTTCTAAAGTAGTATATATTTAGTGTATAAATATTATATTTATATTGTTTAACGTATTTAAAATGCATATAGGTGTGGATATATAATGTATATTGAAAAAAATTTAATTTCGAGCTTTTATTTTTTATAGTTTTGACCAGTTTGGACTGGTCAAAATCGGATCAAGGTTAACTGGGTCGGTCCTGGTTTAATTTCACATTTTTCACTTTTTGGCCCGAACCGGACCTACCCATCAAAATTGATCCAGTACCGAACCGACCCATAAACCGGTTACTTTAAGTGGGCCGGTTTTGGGTTTAACCGGACCGTCCCGTTTGATAGGCATACCTGAAGATGGTCGTTCTTCCACGGACACATTATGAATGAACCCATTTGAGATTACAAGATTTTAAAGATATAACCGCGTATAATTCTGCGATGTTTGGAATTGAATTATGGTTAAATTTATCAAGAGAAAATATCACAAATCATGATATGCTAAAGAAAAGATTCTCCATCTTTCCTGCCTCGAGTATGCTCCTGCAATAGCAATACCAAGAAATGAGATTAATAAAGTATTCTGAATTAATTTCACATCTTCTTGTTGCTGAATAACATAATGATATTTTGATAAACAACCATGAAAGTTGACCTCCTGGTACTACTCCATTTCCTGAAGTAAATGCTGCAAATTTTCACCAATCTAGGCATGAAAAAGGTCCTAGCCCCAGTCGTGGTCGTGGTCGAGGTATAAATTTCAATCATGGGATCATCTTGTGCTAAATAATGATTACCTTCCTCACCAGCAATGCAATAAGAAGGGTGAAAAGCATAAAGCGATGTGAAAGTAAAATATAGAAAATAACTATTATCTATGTGGAAGAGAAAGACACTGGTCACGTACCTGTCGTACAACAAGACACCTGGTTGATCTCTATCAGGTATCCTTCAAGAAGGTAGATAATAATGCAGAAGAAAACTTTATCTCCAAGGATAATATTGAGCCTATGTATTTAGATGTTGTAAATTTTTTTGAATTTCCTAAAGGAAATGTAAATCACATTGTCGGTGATGGATCTATAATGACCTAAATTTTTTACGTTTTTATTGATTATATTAGTTTATATTCTTGTTAGTAGTGCTTCTCTAGTTTTGTAAATAAATAAATTTTGTGTAATATGATGTTTGCTAGTAATACTATAATGTTTACTTTGTTTATATTTTCTCTTGAAGAATATATGAATACTCCTCAAATTTTATTTGGATCATTGATAAATCGTGAGGATATTTGTATAATTGATAGTAGAACAACACACATCATATTTAAAGATGAGAAATACTTTCCTACTTTTTTAGAAGAAAAGCAAATGTTGCAACAATCTCTAGTAATTCAAAATTGATTGAAGACTCTTAAAGAGCTACTATATTTCTGCCTAAGGGGACAAAACTTGTTATAGAAGATGCATTGTTCTCTTTTAAATTCCCAAGAAACTTGCTAAGTTTTAAAGATATTCGCTCAAATGGATATCATGGTGAAACGATAAATAAAATGAATATTGAATATTTTGGCATTACCAAGAACGTCTCAGGCCAGAAATATGTGTTGGAGAAATTGCCAACTTTGTCTGTTGGCTTATAATATGAAAAATTAGTACAGTTGAAGTACACTCTATCATAAATTAGAAGTTTATCGATATAAATACATTTGTGCTTTGGCATGACCGAATAGGTCATCCTGGGTTGATAATGATGAGATGAATTATTGAAAATTCAAATGGGCACTCGTTAAAGAACCTGAAGATTCTTGCAAGTGATGAATTTTCATATCTTTCTTGTTATCAAGGTAAATTGATAACTAAACCATTGCCACTAAAAGTTGGCGTCAAGTCCCCTCTTTTTCTAGAACGTATACATGAGGGTATATGTGGACCGATTTACCCATACAGTAGGTCATTTAGCTATTTTATGGTCCTAATAGATGCATCTTTAAGATGGTCTCATATGTGTCTTTTAGCGTTTTGCAATCTGCATTTGCAAAATTATTGGCATAAATAATATGATTAAGGACGCAATTTTCAAATTATCCCATTAAAGCTATTCGCCTCAATAATGCTGGAGAATTTACATTTCAATATTTTTATGATTACTGTGTATCAATTATAATAAAAATTAAACATCTTGTTGCTCATGTGCGTACTAAAAATGGCCTTGTTGAGTCATTTATTACGCGCCTACAATTGATAGCAAGACCACTATTTATGAAAAAAAAAAATCCCAGTACTGTTTGGGGTCATGCTATCTTACATGCAACATCACTTATTCATCTCAGACCGACTAATTATAATAAATACTCTACATCACAATAAACCCTTGGTCATGAGCCAAATATTGCTCATTTATGAATTTTTGAGTGTGTTGTATATGTGCTAGTAGCACCACTACAACGCACTGAGAAAGGCCCTCAAAGAAGGTTAGAAATATATGTTGGGTTTGAGTCACCCTCCATAATTTGCTATCTTGAACCATTGACAAAAGATTTATTTATTGCTCGATTTGAGAATTGTCTATTTTATGAAATAAATTGTTCGCAATTAAGGAAAGAGAAACATGAACTCAAAAAACAAATTGCGACAAATTGCATGGAAAGTTTCATAATTATCTTATTTTGACCCACGTACCCCCATATGTGAATATGAGGTCCAGAACTTACTGAAAGTAGCAAATCAAATGTTAGATGGATTTACTGATTTGAAAAGGAAAACTAAGTCACATATCATTGTAGTGAATGTGCCTGCCTGAATTAACATCCTAAAGGGATCCTACTATATTATATCTTTTGATTCTCAAACACTCTTAAAGCATGGTAGGGCACTGGATTCAAAGGATAAAAATTCTAGTAAAGAAGTACAAAAAATTATAAAGATGACATTATAAAAGAGTCTCATGAAGAGACTTAAGATCTGATTAATCCTGATATTCCTGAAGAAATTAGTGAATCCGAGACTCAAGTGAATGAAGAACTTTCAATAAGTTTTACCGGGGATGAGATAAATTTAGATTAATAAAAAATTATGGTGGATAATATTTTTGCATATAATGCCGCACTAAATATTATGCAAGATGGTAAGGACCTTGAACTACTATCTATCAAAGAATGTAGACGAAGAAATGATTGGACAAAATGGCAAGAGGAAATTCAATCTGAATTGAATTCACTTAAGGTTTTTGAACCTGTAGTCCAAACCCTAGATGGTGTAAAACCAGTTGTTCATAAATGGGTATTCATACGTAAAAGAAATGAGAGAAATAAAACTATAAGATAAAAGGCTACCTTATTGCACAAGAATTCTCTCAAAGATCCTATCTTGACTATAAAGAAACATATTCACCTGTTAAGGATGCAATAACATTTCGATATTGAAACACCCTGGGTTTCTGGCCCTTAGAAAATTTTTCTGAATTTCTGGTCTCTGGAAAGGATACAACTAGGGAAAACGACTCGTACACTAGGATACGAGTGGTATGAATTAGTCGTATGTTGACCAGTATTGGTTGATGGATTGGATTTAGTTTCTCGAATGAATACGAATTAGGTGGTATGAGTCATATCGGTGGACACGGGTTATTTGGTTTGGGTCTTTTCTTCACTTAATCTTATACTTGATAAAATAAGTTGGATCTGAGTACGAGTAGCTCAACATAAGCCGTAAGCCAGGGTACGAATTATACCATGGACTCGTATGGTGGGTAGTGTCCAGCCCTCTTTAGATTCTATTCTTCCAGCCTTATGCATGGATACGACATAGTTTAGGGTGATTCGTACCTTTGATAGTGTTGGGTCAAAGTAAGATGGTCTTGGGTACGAGTGGTGGGTACTACTCGTATTGGAAGGTACGATTGGTGTGGATAGTCGCATCCCTCTGACGGGATTTTGGTGTAGTTTAAGTGAGGGCAATCTGGATATTTTTTAACATTACCTAATAAGTCCCCACGACTTTTAAATCACTTGGGAGATTATTTGCCCTATTATTCTATTCTTTAACACTTAGAAAAACACTTTATAATCCTCTCTAAAGTTCTTGGGCAAGGAAAGCTAGGGTTTCATCTTAAGGATTAATTTGGGGCTTGTGTTGGTGATTTCTCTCCATCATCTTCTTGTTTTAAGGCATGTTCTTTTCCCTCATTATTAGTTCCAACGGAAGGCATAGTTTTATACTATGTTTTCATGGCTTGATTATTGTATGATTTTGGGTTTTCAAATATAATTTGAGGTTTTTGGTTATAAATGTTAGGTTATGGTTTTTCCATGTTTTAATTATGCTTTTATATGTTTTAATGGTGGTTTTGGATAATTAGTTTCATGGGAATGGTTATTTGGTAATTGGCTTTGGTTTTGGAAGTATTATGCCCCTAATATATTTGATAAAATGCCTATGAGAATGTTTTCACTACATTGTTGAATTTTTAATGGAACTTATGCATGGTTTAAACTTGGTAATGGAACCCTAAATGATTAAATGGTTTTGAATGGTTTTGAATTTAACAATCATCCTTGAGGGGTACAATGGAACCCCCCAAGTAATCATAATAATGGAACACTTGTAGGGTACATGGGACTCCCCCAAGTTAATTGGATAATGTGATATATGGGTACATGGATATACCTTGATCTCAAAAAGGTTTGGCTAAGGACAATACTTGTAAGTTATAGTCGGTATGACTATACCACTATGTATAGACTCGGTTAATAACAATGGTTTGGTTGGTTGGAAATGGTTTTAATTAGGTAATAGAGGAGGGGTGTGATAGCTAACTGTGAAGGTAGGAGTCCAACGAATGAACACTGAAAAAACATGTTTGCTGACATGAGGGGTAGGTCATGGTGACCTTATATGATACTATGAGGTACACGAGAATAATCTAAGTACACTATACATATGTATCATGGAAGATGAAGGGTACTTGGGAATCCCTTACTCTTATGGTATCTCCGGTTCGTGCGGATACACGCACCAGGGCCCGTTCAGTGGGTTACACTGGACCCATATAGCCCGTGGGTGGTGAAGGATGGTTAAGCCACACATACCCAGGTTAATGGTTATAAATATATGCTAAATCCAGTTTCCTTTTCCGTCATAGTTATATATATATATATATTATGTATGGTTTGTATGCATTTGGATAGTTTATTTGGTTTTGTTAAATGGCATTATTTTATCCTTATCCTGAGTTCATGCTAGAGTTCACCTGCTAACCCATCTTCGGGCGGCTGTAACCCCATGTGATGCAGGAATCGGTCATTCTACTCCTCCTGCTTAGTGACCGGACTTCAGGATCAACTATTGGATTGAAGTGGTAAGATTTCATCTTTTCGGAAGGCTCTATTTCATGAATGTTATTTCATACTTTTGTTTATTTATGGATATTAGTTTTTTCTATGGTTGGGGACATGTCCCAACCAGATTTGAGTATTCTTTTGGTTAGAGGCTTTTGTGGAACTACTACGAATTGGTATGGGCGGGATCAGTATTAGTGTCAGCCTTGGTATTGGCATTGGTATTGAGGCTGATACTGTTGAACTAAATTTCTCAATGTTCCATCCTCTTTTATTTTTGGGTTATATATAATTATTATGGAACGCATATGGTTATGGTTTGAATTATGGTTGGGTTGGTTTTGGTTATTGGTTAGGTATTAGACGGTTGGACTCGTTTGGGTGGTCACAAGTATAGACCTATTCCAGAGTCTTGGATTATGTAGTAATGCTATCTTGTTATATGATCGGAATTCATTCGACTCAGGATATGCGTAGGTCGGTTGGGTTGGGTAACGGGGGTGATCTCTCGTCCTGGTTGGACTTGGGATACCTATTACGACAAGGCCCTGGTTTGAGTCATGTCAGATATCTCATCAGCCTAGCTGTACATAAAAATCTTGAAATACATCTAATGGATGTGGTTACAACTTATTTTATGGTTCACTTGATAATGAAATTTATAAGAGGGTCCAGAAGGATTAAAGATGCATGAAGCATATTGTTCAAAGTCTCGAGACTTGTATTTAATTAAATTATAAAGATTGTTATACGATCTAAAACAATCAGGGTGTGTGTGGTATAATTGCCTTAGTGAGTACTTGATAAATGAAAGTTATATAAATGGTCATTTGTCCATGTATTTTCATTAAGAAAATATCATCGGAGTTTGTTATACTCATTGTTTATGTTGATAACATAAATCTCATTAGAACTTCAGAAGAAGTGTAAAAGGCGATTTAATATCTAAAGAAAGAATTTGAGATGAAAGATCTTGGAAAGACACAATTTTTCTTGATCTGCAGATTGAATTTTAAGCAGACGGGGTTTTCATCTACAAATCAGCCTATATCGAGAAGGTTTTGAAATGATTTTACATGGATAAAGTACATTCATTAAGTACTCCAATGGTTGTTCGATCACTGGAGGTAAGAAAAGACCTATTCCGATCTCTAAAAGAGGGTGAAGAAATTCTGGATCCCGAAGTACCATATCTCAGTACTATTATTACACTTATATATCTTTCTAATACTGCAAGGACTTATATAAATTTTTATGTTAATTTTCTTGCAAGGTATAGTTCTTCTCCTACTCGTAGACATTGGAACATAGTTAAGCATATATTGTGGTATCTAAAAAGAACTATTGATATGGGTCTATTTTATACTAACAAAGATAGTGTAGATCTTGTTGGTCATGCAGATGCAGTTTATTTATCTAAATCACATAAAACTCGATCTCAAACATGATATGTGCTTACATACAGAGTTACTACTATATCATTACGATCTACAAAGCAACCTATTGTTGTTGTTTTTCAAATCATGTTGAGATAATAGTTATTCATGAAGCAAGTAGAAGATGCACATGGTTAAGTGTGATGTTAAGATACCTACCGTCCTATATGAAGATAATGCTTCTTGTATGGCCTAATTAAAAGGAGGTTTTATAAAAAGAGATAGAACGAAGCACATCTTGCCAAAGTGTTGTTCTTCACACATGATCTCAGAGGAATGGTGACATTGATGTACAACAAATTTATTCAAGCGAAAATCCAACAGATTTGTGCACTAAATCTTTCCAACTTCAACTCTTGAGAAGATGATACACAAAATTGAAATGCGAAGACTGAACCATTTGAATTGGGGTCCTCATCAAGGGGAGTAAGGATACGTGATGCACTCTTTTTTCTTAACCAAGGTTTTATTCCACTGAATTTTTTTAGTAAGATTTTTAATGAGACAGCACTAAGATTTTTAATGAGACAGGACTAAAATGTGTATTCACTAGATTTTTTTTTACATAGCTAAACAAGGGGAGTGTTATATGTGTATGGATAGGCCATGTGGAGCACAAGTGCAGTCTTGATGCCCAACTACTCTTCCACCGCGTTTAAACAACTTGATAGCCAAGTTTGAATTGGCTTAAAGATATAGCATTTTCACACAATGTATATATATACGAACAACAATAAGAAAAGAATTCTACTTCATTCTCTCCTTTATTGTCTTTTGTAATATTAATTAAGGTTAATATTTTGCTTTTGTTATTTATAACATTATACGTTAAACTGCATTAGGCGTTTAGCAAATGGAGAATGCTAATTTAAAAATACAACAGCTATCAAGGTCAATACAGCACAACTTTTATTTTCATTATCTAAACTTAGCTAGCGGTTGATCATAGATTTTCGACAAATTATTTCTGGGTGAAGTTTCAACATGTGCTTAGCCATAGCTTTTGAGAAGCATATTTCACTTCTTTTTTAAAAAAATAAATAAATATGAAATATAGTTTATATCCATAAGTTTTAAAAATTATTAACAATACTGATACAGATTTAATAATAATTGATCTCATTAATATTGAAGGGGTTACAGCTGTATATATAGAGAACTGAAGAATAACTAATTACAGAATAACCCAGATGTATTTAATAATTATATATGTAGTCTATTATCCCCCCGCAAGCTGATCAGCGGTAACGAGGGGCAGCTTGGAGCAGAGAGACTGAAAAGGCTGTAACGGAAGAGGCTTGGTGAGAATATCAGCAAGCTGGTCAGTAGATGGGACATAGTGCGTGGCCATCGCTCCTGCAAGTACCTCATCGCGAACAAAGTGACAGTCAGACCCAACATGCTTCATACGATCATGAAGGACTGGATTTTTGGTAACACAAATAGTGGACTGATTGTCACAATAAATCTGTGGTTTCGTCGGGGGAATGCCAAGTGCATCCGTAAGGTATCGTAACCACATGGCTTCAGCAACACCCGCAGCCATGGCACGATATTCTGCTTCTGTGGAGGAACGGGACACTCGCGTTTGCTTCTTGGTGCACCAGGAAATCAGATTCGGTCCCATCATAACAATATATCCAGTAGTGGACTTTCGATCATCTTTGTCGTTAGCCCAATCCGAATCAGAAAAAACAGATATATCAAACGAGCCCTTTTGAAATAAAATTCCACAGTGAAGAGTACCTTGAAGATAGCGCAGAATGCGTTTCAAGGCCTGAAAGTGTTGTTCTGTGGGAGCATGCATTGATTGGGAGACTCGATTGACTGCATATTGGATGTCCGGACGAGTAACAGCAAGATAATGAAGTCCACCGACGAGGCTCCGATATAGTGTAGGATCGGCAAAGGGAGTATTCGGCCCTGGGGATTGGCGGACTGCCATGGGAGTGACCGCGGGTTTGCAGTCTGTCATTCCAGCCCGATTTAGAAGTTCAAGGGTATATTTTGTCTGATGCATCAATATGGTTCCCGATTTGCGGATGAGTTCGAGGCCAAGAAAGAACTCCAGAGGACCGAGGTCCTTAAGTTTGAAGTCACGATGCATAGCTTCAGTAATTTCAGTGATGAGTAATGACGAGCTGCCTGTAATAACAATATCATCCACATAGATAAGAATGATGACTGTCCCTCGAGAACAGTGAAGGGTGAAGAGGCTGTTGTCATGATGGTAGGTGCGAAAACCAAGACCCTGCAGAAAAGTAGAGAGACGTGTGTACCAGGCACGAGGGGCCTGTTTCAGGCCATACAGTGATTTGCGAAGCTTGCAAACATAGTGAGGACGGTTGGGATTAACATATCCCGGTGGCTGAACCATATAGATTTCTTCCTCAAGATGACCATGAAGAAAGGCATTGCTGACGTCTAGCTGATGAAGCGGCCAATCATAGTGAAGAGCAAGAGACAAGACCAGACGAATAGTCTGTTGCTTAACAACAGGGCTGAAGGTCTCCTTATAATCCACACCATACTCCTGATGATACCCTTTTGCAACCAGACGTGCTTTATAGCGAGAAAGAGATCCATCTGAATTTCGTTTGATGCGAAACACCCATTTGCACCCAATAGACTTTCGGTTACTAGGCAGAGGTACCAAATCCCATGTACGTTGTTCATTCAGAGCCTGAAATTCCTCATCCATAGCTTGGCACCAGAAACTATTTTTGGAGGCTTGGTTGTAGGTAGTAGGCTCAGTTGTGGGATGTGCATCAAAGGGTATTTGAGTGTGGTAGGCTTTGGGTTTGAAGGTACCGGCCTTGGCTCGGGTTGTCATAGGATGAGTGTTGAGTGGAGGGTGATTAGGAAGGGGTGGTGGAGTTGTATGATGTGTGGGCGGGGGTTGGGTGGGGCTGCCGTGGGAGCTGGGATGTGCAGCGGTGGATGGGGTGGCTGTATGTGTGTTAGGAGTATGATGTAGGGAAGTGGTGGGTTGTGTGGCAGTCGGCTGGGTGTTCGGGTGGGAGGTTTGGGGTTTCGGGTGGGTAGTGGTGTAGTGGGGTACCGGGTTAGGTGCCGAGTGAGCCGGAGCATGAGCGTGAGAAAAGGACGGAAATAATGGCACAACGCCAAGTGGATTGGGGGAGTATGGAGTAGAGGAAAGACTTGTGTAAGGAAATTGTTCCTCCACAAAACGAACATGACGGGAAACATATGTTTTCTGAGATACAGGATCGAAACATTTGTAACCTTTGATAGTGGGATGATAGCCTAGAAAGACACAAGGGGTGGACCGAGGTTGAAGTTTATGTTGAGTGTGCGGACGCAACCAGGGATAAACTAGACACCCAAACGGGCGGAGATGGATATAGTCGGGTGGATGATTGTAGAGACGGGCATATGGAGTGGAGTTGGAGAGAGTGTGAGTGGGCATGCGATTTATGAGGTAGTTGGCAGTAGCAAGGGCATCAACCCAAAAGGAAACAGGTAAGGTGGAATCATGGAGGAGCGCAACAACTGTTTCTATTAGGTGACGGTGTTTGCGCTCAGCAACGCCATTTTGTTCAGGGGTATATGGACATGAAGTGTGATGAAGAGCCCCTAGATTTTGAAGAAAAACACCAAATGCATTGTTGACAAATTCTTTGCCATTGTCACTTCGAAAAATTTTGATTTTGGCATTAAATTGATTTTGAACCATTCGGTCAAAGTTTACAAAAATAGTATAAGCTTCGGATTTAAATTTCAGAGGATAAAGCCAAGTGAATTTACTGTAATCATGAACAAAACAGATATAATAACGAAAACCTTGAACAGAAGGAACTGAGGTTGGACCCCAAACATCAGAATGAATTAATTGAAATGGCGCAGTGGCCTTGTGTTCAGACAGTGAAAAAGGTAAACGACAAGATTTAGACACTGAACAGGACTCGCAATGTAATTTTTCTGAAAAATTAAAACCTAAGGAAGATAAAATGGATTTGGTGATGGCGGATGATGGGTGCCCAAGCCGGCGATGCCAGGTTGACGAGAGAATGGCTTGACTCACAACAGACGGAGACCTGGATGGAAGAGTGTATAGCCCATGCTCACAGCGGCCCGTGTACCGCACCCGGTTCGTGGTATTGTCCACTATCTGGAAATTGGTGTCATTAAAAATGAGGGTGCAGTTATTTTCTTTAGTAAAGCGATAAACAGATAAAAGATTGGATGTGAGGGAAGGGACGTGGTGAAGGGTTGAGAGATGAAATTTACCATTTGGGGTATAGACATACCCAGAGTCGGTGTTTGTGATGGGAAGGGATTGACCATTGCCTACTGTAATAGTTTCTGAGCCATGATACGGATGAGGAGCTTGAAGTTGTGAATAATCCGACGTCACATGGGTGTTAGCACCTGTGTCTAGATACCAATCGCCAGATTGAGCGTTTGTGGACGCATGCATCGCCCTTGATCCTCCGGACTGGCTATTTACATTCTGCGAGTCATCATAACGATACCAGCAATTAGCCGCAGAATGGCCCCGTTTAGCACAAATTTGGCACGTCGGAAGATCTCGTGTGGGCATCCGCTGGTTTCCTCGTCCCTATCCGCGGCCTGACTGGAAGCCGTCCCTCGGTGGAGGCCCGCCTCTGCCTTGCTGCCCGGTGTTTCGACGGTCACCGCCGCCGCTGCCTCGCCCTTGGTTACGGCGATCGTCACCGCGACCCCTGGCCGAGCCTCCGCTGCCAGCCGAGTAAAGAGCCGTGACGCCAGGGGTGGAACTGGCTTCTCCGAGCAGTAATTTGTGTTCCATGTCTAGATTCAATTCTTCTGCATTAAGCCATCCAGACAGTTGATTCAGAGTGATTTCGACAGGCGAGAGGCGAATATGCTGTTTGAGAGAGGAATAGCCAGCCGGAAGACCACGTATCACGGCATTCACCACGTCTCGTTCAGGAATAATCTCGTTCACAGCATCTAGGTCAGACAGAATAGAGGCCACATCATCAAGGTATTGAGTCATCGTCTTCGTTCCCTTCCGAAGAGTATGCAATTTGTCACGCAACTGAAAAATATGAGCCGTGGACACAGAGTTGTACCTTGTGGCTAGTGCGTCCCAAAGTGAAGCCGATGTGAGAAAACCCCGGGCGTGTTTGTGCACAGAGGGGCTAATAACTGCGAGAAGACAGGCTCGGATCTGAGTGTCTACGATCATCCACGGAAGGTAGTCGGGATTTGGGAGCTTGACGCCGTCCTTCTCGGCTGTCTCGGGCTGCGGCTTCTCCGCACCGTCAATCCATCCGAGAAGCAAGTTGGCTGCGAGGGCGGTGCGGACGTTAAGTGCCCAGGCCGGGTAGTTGTTGTCAGATAATTTTTCGGGGATGAGATTGTGGAGATTCCTGAGCAGTAATTTTACTCCAGACGGTAATTTTGACAGAGGATCAATAACCTTGTCCATGGTGCCGACCTACGGCGGAGGAGGGAGGCCGTGCGGCGTGGTGTAGACGGTGGCGGCGGCGCACACACGTCGGAAAAGAGGAGAGATTAGGGTTTGGGCGGAAGAAGAAACCCTAGCTTTGATACCATGATACAGATTTAATAATAATTGATCTCATTAATATTGAAGGGGTTACAGCTGTATATATAGAGAACTGAAGAATAACTAATTACAGAATAACCCAGATGTATTTAATAATTATATATGTAGTCTATTAAATACACATAAGATTGATACAAAATACTCTCTCCGTTCCTAATTAGTTGTCGTCCTTACTAAAAATAAATGTTTCTTAATAATTGTCATTTCACACAACCTAGATACAATTAGTTATTTGTTTCCGCTTCTATCCTTAATAATAAACGTAGAGAGATATTAATATAGTGCAAAAAAAGTACTAAATAGAAATGAGTGATAAATAAGGTAATTTAGTCAAATTACCTTCTAGTTAATGCTTTACTTAACAAGTGAGCAACTTAAAAAGGTGACAAGTAAACAAAAACGAAAAAAGAAATATTTTATAACGAACTAGATAATACATTATCCAAAATTATAATATGATTTTTTAATAAAAACAATTAATAGCAGAATTACCTCACTTATCAACTAACAAAAAAAGGTACAAACATCACTTAACCCTAATGCTACAATAATAGTGAATTTTTCTTTTAAGCATAAACATAATCCCAATAGAAAGGAATGGTTTATTGAGGGGTTGGTTGGATAGATAGGTTATAGTAGAAGTAATAATTGTGGGTTCTTTTCATAGAAAACAAAAAATTGCAGTGAATTTTAAATTTTTAAAGGTACCAAAAATTAGATTTTGGCCCAAACTCTTTTTTTTTTTTTTAATAAGACTAGCCGGCTTACGCCGTGCTATGCACAACTCAATGTTGATCCTTAAAAATTTTAGGTTGTGTATAATTCTATTACTTAATTAAAAGTTGTATTTGTTTGGTTGATAAATTCTAAGTTAGACATATAATATTATATTTAGATTGATGAAATTTACATAACGATATTTTCAGTTGTTCAAACTTTTGTGACATTGATTGTCAATTATATTTTTTAAATAATTTATGTTCTTAATTATTGCGATTTATGATATATTTTTTTCTATTCTACTAATTAGAAGTGACATAGTAAAATTATTATAAAAAATACTTGTGAATTTTTTTTTAAGTGGCTCCATATAAGACGTCATGTTAATTTAAAATATCAAAAAATAATTTATCATTTTACGTCTATTTTACCTTTTTTTTATTGAATATTATTAATTTTTTAATACTTAAATGACTTATAATAATTAAATATGAGTAATTTAGTAAAATTACGATTGAAGTAGTTGAAACAGTCATGTCATAAATATCTATTTTAGTTTTTTATTAAATATTATTAATTTTTTAATACGTAAATGACTTATAATAATTACTTAGGGGTAATATAGTAAAATTACAATTGAAACAGCTGAGGCAGGCATGTCGAACATGAGCAGCCTGCTTCAGCTACTTATTGTGACTTCTTATATAGGATACTAATAATATAATTTTTTAATGCTTAAATAACTATAATAAGTAATTAGGGATGATATAGTAAAATCACGATTGAGGCCGCGAAGCTGACATGCATTAAAAGTGATATAGCATAATAACTATAAAAAATTACTTGTGAAAATAACCTAAGTGAGTCTCATATAAGACTTCAAACTAATTTAAAACATCAAGAGTTAATTTATTATTTTATGTCTATTTCATTTTTTATTAAATATTATTAATTTTTTAATACTCAGATGACTTATAATAATTAATTAGGGGTGATATAGTAAAATTACAGTTGAAGCAGTTCAAGAAGACATGTCAGAAATGTTTATTTTACTTATTTGTATTAAATATTATTAATTTTCTAATACGTAAATAACTTATAATAATTAATTAAGGGTGATACAGTAAAAACACGGTTGCAGCACCTGAAGCAAACAACTTAAGCAGCCATGTTGACCTGTTGCCTGCTTCAGCACTCAAACTCCCTCTTATATATAACTAGATGGCTTAGCCGTGCTACACAAGGGCCCAACGTTGATACTTATAAATTTCATAATATGTGTAATTTTAGTATTTAATTAAAACTTTCATTTATTTAGTTGATAATTTAAGTTGTTAATATGACACTCATAAGATTTCGAGAGTCAATCAAATATTTTATATTTTAAAAATTTTTTAGTTGTTAATTATTGTGATTAATATATTTTTTTTTACGTATTTTTTTGAAATATATAACAAATTAATTTCTTTTTTTAGATATTTTAAGTTGTTAACTATGATAATTTATAACACTTTTTATGTAATTTATAAATAATATTCTTTTTTGAATATATAACAGATTAATTAATTTTTAGATATTTTAAGTCGTTAAATATTGTAATTTGTAATACCTTTTTGACTTTGTAATTTATTATTTTAAGTTGTTAGCTAATTTATAATACTCTCCATGTTCAACTTTTCTGGTATTGATAGTCAATTATATTTTAAAAATAATTTAAATTTTAAATTATTATGATTTAGAATAATTTTTCTTCTACTTCAATTTAAGCGACACTGATATAATTTTGATGTCAATCAAATACCACGATTGAAGCAGCAAAGTAGACATATCTTAAATGACTCATAATAACTAATTAGAAGTGATGTTATAAAAATACTTATGAAAAAAGTCTAAGTAGACCTCATATAAAATGTCAAATTAAATCAAAATATTATTGAAATTATTTATTATTTTATGTCTATTTTATCTTTTTAATTAAATATTATTAATTTTTTAATATTTAGATTACCTCTAATAATTAATTAGAGGTGATATAGTAAAATTACGATTGAAAAGCAGACTTGTCATAAATGTCTATTTTACTTTTTTTATTGAATATTATTAATTTTTTAATATTTAAATGTCATATAATAATTAATTAGGGATGATATAGTAAAATCACAAAGCAAGCAGGCAGGTGACAAGCTGACATGTCGATGGAGTGGAGTCTGCTTGAGCAGCTCCACTCCCACTTATTATATAGGAGAACTAATTTTGGGATCTTGGAAACTTTATCGGAACTTGACAAATTCAAAATCAAAACCAAATATTTTCTCAAAAACTACTTGAGATATTTATGGTCAATCGGGTCCTTAGTTTTTTACCACTTAGCGCTAAGGGATTTTGAATATTATCGTCATGAAAACGACAGGACTTGTGAACTGCAGCCAAACGTGGAAAACTCTTTGAATTAAAATAGGAAGAATATCTTGTTTTGTTAGTCTATTAGTTGCTGTAGATTCTCTTGAGGGAGCATTAAGAAATGGTTGGAAAAATAGAAAGCTACGAAATCTAATCAAACTTTGAGATCAAATCTTTAATTTCATTTTATGATGTGGGTCGAGTATAGTGGGTTAATTTTTAGATAATTAATTAGGGAAAAGGATATGGGCTGACCAGTTTAAAAAAAATGGTCCACATTTAAAAAGGTGGACAAGCTGTAGTCAGTCGGCTAAATTAGTTCCTTTTTTTAGCCATTTGGCCTAATTGGGCACATGTTGTCTCTATACTCAATTGATACACTTTTATACCAAATTGATGCACTTTTTAAAAAGGAGAAAGGAAATTCTATGCAGGCACATGCAGTCCGTATACCCAATTGATATTTTTTTATACTATATTAATACACTTTTATACTACATTGATACACTTGCAGTGTCCATATACTCAATTGATATTCTCTTATATTAGATTGATACATCTTTAGAATGCATGTAGAAATTATATAAAGTTGTCTAAAATATTTATCTAAATAATAATTGTAGATAAAAATTGTATTGAATGTGTATAAAAATGCTATAATTATTATATAGAATATATATATGTATAGAAACTGTATTATTATTATATATAAATATATATTTTTAACAATTTTATTATATTAAAAGTATATGATATTATATTTTATTGTATAAATAAGTAAAACTAAACAAAACAAATAGTATGTTATTTTAATAATGTAGGTGAATGCAAACTAATCTGAAAAAAAGCAATTACTCGATTGGTTAAAAAGAATAATCAATAATATACATTGATTATATATTTATTACATATAAATTATATACAAAAAATAATAGGAATAAAAAATATAACGTGCTAATTTTTTTCCTATTCTAACTATAAATTATTGAGGAAAAAAATGTCATAAAATTATATTTAATTGTTAAAATAAAAAAAAAGTTTCTTTTTAAAATTTTAAAAAGAATAGCGAGAGAAAGTGAGAAGAGCAGCCAACAAAGGAAAAAAGAAAAAGAGAAAACAATGAATTGAAATATTAAAAAAGAGCCAAAATGGCTAATTTGTGGAATTACAATTCTTAGGCCATTTTTGGAGGAATTTGTTTGACCGAGAGGTCATATTTGTCCTTTCCCCTATTAATTTTATTTTTAATTAATATTGATTGATTTAGATTTGGTGACGTAAATCCTAATAAAAGGACATGTGGCAAAAATAATTTGGGCAAAAATCACATTTAAAAAATAATGACACGAATGAACTATGTAACGACAATAACATAGATAAGTTGAACTTTTAATAAATGACATAGATGAGTCATTTGTATTTGTTTGATCACATATTTGAGTTTTTTTCCTTTACAAAATTTATCGTGTTATTTAAAGGCTGGTAACCTAATCCTTAACCGCTGAAAGACTTGAGACTTGGCATGGCCACAACCCATTGGCTCAAACTCATCACATATTTACATGAAGAGTCCAAAATAAACTGGACCAAAAAAAATAAAAAATTCAATTGATTATGCATCGGATAAAGCCTACAATATCCAGTATAGGTAAAATTCTTTCATACGGTAGATCGGATATGCATTCATTGAGTAAAAATTTGACAACACAGCTGGAGATCAGAGCAGCACACAATATCAATATCTTGAAGAAAAGCGCGTATTAATTAGGTTAGAGAAAATGGTCAAAAGCCCCCCCCCTCCCCCCTCAAATCTTTAAGTCAGTTTACAACTACACACATATACTTTGCGGGGGTCCTATGATAACTATTTTAAAATGAAATATTTACACTCCGAAAGCTAATATGACAAGAGAGTGTATTTCACTCTCTTTTAGTGAGAACAAATTATTTATTATAACTTTATTTTAAATATTTTTTTTATAAATAATTTTAAGTATTATTTTTTCTTATTCATTTTCTCTTGTCTTCTTCTTCTCTTTCACAAAACAAAATATTCTAGAACTTATTAATGGAGTTTCCTCATCTTCCTCATCTCCAATTTCATTTTTTCTCATCTTTCTTGAACTCATTAATGGCGAGGACTCATTAATATGTTTTTTGATAATTTGAAAAAGGTTATTACCGGAAACAAGAAACACTTGAACTAAGGAGGCAAGAAGATTTAACAAATTTAGATTCTTATTCATTTTTGTATGTGAAGTCTTGGAGAAGTTTCATAACCCATTTATCCAATTTTCTCTCTTTTTGTTCAAGACCCGCCATTAATGGCGAGCTCAAAGCTTTGAACTCTAACTCAGGTATATAATTTTCACAATACTCAAAGCTTTTAACCCACAATGTCATATATAATTTCCCCATTTTTCCAATTTCCTCTCTTTTTGCTCAAGATACACCATTAATGGCAAGCTCAAAGCTTTGAACTCCAACTCCGACGTATATAATTTTCACAATGCTCAAAGCTTTTAACCCACAATGCCATATATAATTTTCCCATTTCTCCAATTTCCTCTCTTTTTTCTCAAGATCCGTCATTAATGACGAGCTCAAAGCTTTGAACTCCAACTCCGACGTATATAATTTCCACAATGCTCAAAATTT
Organism: Capsicum pubescens; assembly: GCA_030864215.1. Taxonomy (NCBI): domain Eukaryota; kingdom Viridiplantae; phylum Streptophyta; class Magnoliopsida; order Solanales; family Solanaceae; genus Capsicum; species Capsicum pubescens. Next base: position 321,758,220 of record CM061548.1, read on the forward strand.
TTAATCCAAAATATCATATATAATTTTCAACATAACCCACAATGTCATATATAATTTAATACAAAATTAAATTTCAAAAATTAACTACAAAAATAAAATGTGATTGAAAAAAAAATGGAGCAAAATAGAAAATGGGGAAGAGAAAAGAAAATAATAAAGTTAAATAATTAATTTTTTAGAGTAAAAAAAGAAAAAAATGATGTGGAAATGACGTGATATGACGTGGCAGAGAGTGCAACTCACTGCCTGAAACATTGTTTGGGCATGAGCTTTTAGGGGTGTAAATATTTCACTTTAAAATAGTTCAGGAGGGTTATATGACCCCCACAAAGTATAGGTGTGTAGTTGGGATTTGGGGTAAAGATTGAGGGGCTTTTGACCATTTTCTCATTAGGTTATCATAATTATTAGAAGATTACGCTGTTGTCCGGAGCATTGGAATTGCATACACGAAATATGTATTTTCCTATATGATTTTCCTATTGGGATCCTGAGGAGAACTACTATTGCAATAGCATGGATATCACTCCCAACCTTTCCTAGGAATCTGTTTGATAAGAAATCTATGTTCTCGATCGCTAAATGTTTCAAAATATTTAAAAGAAAAAAATACTCCTGAATATATTTAATTAAGAGACTACATTGAATCAATCGCAAGAATATCATCTCTTCTTGATGTTGTAGTAGCTCAATCAGAGTGCCTCCTACCGGAGTATTAAATATATATATATATCAATCATTGGTTACAAGCTTCAGTATGGCTAGCGAGTTCTCGTCCACTACAATAAAATCCGGCATTTACACTCTTTAATTCTACTACACGAGATAACTTTACCTTATTACATAAAATCCCATGTTGGAAAAGGAATTACAAAAATCTCAAAGTAATTACTTAAATCCCTTAAATTCACTCTTTCTCTCTCATCCCCCTCATACATATCAAAATATCATATTTTGCTCCAATTTTAATGCACTGATTTTTGCTCCATTATGTGATCCTTTATTTATGCCTACAATAAAGCTAATGTAATATTAATACTCCCTCACCCCCCTCCTATTTGCGTCACTTTTATAATTGAAATTGAAGATTTACACTTTCAATTCACATAATAAAGGAAATTGAATCATTCTTTTTCCTTATTATCGTGTAACTAACGTAATATTACAATAACACTAATTTTTCCTTAAAATTATTATAATCTTGCAGATAATTAATAATTATTATTATTATACATTTTGGAAGATTATATTTTAAAGTATAAGTTATAATATATCAGACATTATACGTTAGATATTTTTGGAAGTCTACTGTATAATATAATTCTTCTGCTATATATTTCATTATGTTATACATTAAGAAGTTCTTATCACATTTTAGAGGCATTTTATGTATTGTTTGGTATTATACAATTAGAAAGTATTAATATTGTATAAGGTTACATTATACCTTCTGATAAGGATACAAAAGTATACATATTTAATGTTAATACTTAAATGTATAGTATGATATTATACATTACTGCAGATTATTTTTTAAATGTATAATGTGCCCACATACATGTGCAACTGTTGTATAATGTTATCTTTTAAATTCCAACTTATCCGTTATTTGCATTGATTCAATAAATACATCACATATTAAAAAATAAAACTGAATATATCAACTGTATTTGGATACATAATATTCTAATTTAACTATTTTATTAACTAATGTTTATTTTTTCATGAATTTTAAATTATTTATAATAAATTTATATGATTTCGTGAATGAAAGATAATTTCTTTCGTCAAAACATACTTTGAAAATCAAATTTCTAGGAGCTTAATGGATCATATCAGTGTGAACACAAATAATCCATACGTATTAATATTACTCCTACTAAAGTAAAGGAAAGAGAACGAAAAATAAATACTCCCACCGGATTTTATATTATTTTTTATTGTTGTTACATAATTTATAAAAAAAATTTAATTAAAATTATATTTTATTATTATTTATGTAATTTATTACTACGAAAAATAGTATAAGAAGAAAATAATAAGACTTTTTTATCTGTTAAAATGAATAAACAACATAAAATATTGTAAATGAGAACAATTAATAGTGATGTTTAAGAATTTTTTTGAATTTAAATTTCAGTTACTATATTTAATCATACACCATATAATGATAGGTAATTAATTGCATTAATTAAGGTAGAGAAAGATAGTATCTGATTTCTCCTTCCATAAATATAGGCAAATCTGTTTTATCATACATTGCAACAATGTATAAGGGCCTACCTAATGTATAAGTATATTTTACAAAGTAGGGAGAGAGAAAGCCTAACGGGATTATATGTAAATACTTTCACTATAGAAGGGATTTATGTGGTTTATACTTAATTTTATCCAATTCGGGTCATATTATTTCTGCCATCTCTTAAAAGGTTGATCAACTCCTTTGTCAACTTTAAACTCCATTTTTTTAATTTTGTTGATATGGTGTCCATATGTTCTCTGCTTCTCTAGTATTTTTCCTTTGACCCGTGGTTAATTTTCTTCACTTAAAAGCGCTTCTGAAAGTAGTGATGTCCACATAACGTTAGCTTTCTGGGCGATTAGGCTGAAGAATTCAGGACAACTCCCGGAGAATGTACTAGTATTAAGCTTGTCGAGGACCATGTCAAGATAAAAAACTCGTATGATTAACTAACTAGTCATTAGGATTATATCCAATACAATTTTAGTCGATCTAAATTGTTGAGTAACACAACATGGTTGACCCAATCACTGGAGATGATTTGGCTCTAATACTATGTCTACAAGGATTATCCAAGGCAATGTCAATATATTAAAGCTCGTATTCTTAACACTCATGGACTCTCTATAAACGCAGAGTAAGTCCCAGACAAAATTATTATTGATGAACACAGAAAGCCTTTTAAATAGAGTTATGGAAAAAATAAATAAGAAGACTCCTAGAGAAACACTACTAACGTAATCTAAATAGACAATAACTATTGCAGTATCCAAAATAAAGAAGGATTGTTAAACAATAAAACTGACTAAACTAAACTATTAACTAATAATCGAACTAACAGAACATGGGTTAATCATTTTGTGCCAATACGCCCCCTCAAGTTAGATGTGGGTCACTAAGCCTAACTTGAATAGATTTTGATGAAAAGCAGGTTTAGGCAGTGCCTTGGTGAGAGTATCTTCTAGTTGATTGTCATGATGGATATGAACAACCTGAACCTTTTTTATGTCAACATGGTGGAGAACAAAGTGAAAATCCACTTCAGCATGCTTCACATGACTGTGAAGGGCTGGATTTTTGCTCAAGAATGTGGCTCCAAGATTGTCACAATAAATAGTAGGCAATTGATGTACTGAAAAACATAGCTAAGTGAGGAGATTGGTAACCCACATAGTTTCAGAAAGGGCATTAGCCAATGCCCTATACTCAGACTCAGTAGAGGAGTGAGAGTGTGACGCCCCAATTTTCTATAATCGGAATGCTACACGGTGCTTATGATCCCAAAGGACCACAAGCTAATTTTTTTTGGTACCTGTACTGAGCACTGTATAATATAATGAAATACAAGTGGAAAACTGATGGAAACTTGCCAAAAGGTTCAAAAACTTAACATACTACTGAATAATGTCTATCAATATCAAAACTGAAACAACTGTCTGTATAACTAGTCTGTAAAACTCTATAGTCTGAAAGCCTCTGAACTGTTTGAATAAGGAGTGGATGGGATATGTCCCCAACTAACTCCAACTACTGAAATAAACTAAATCTAATGTAATACTGAAATAAGAAGCATCCTTGAATGATAAGGAATCACTGCTACGTCTACTTCTGCTGACTGAGTCTGGACTGCTAAGGGTGCTCTGGATCTCGCGCTTCTGAACCTATGGTATAAGACACCAAGCGCAAGAGAAAAGTATGTGTCAGTACTTTGAATGTACTGGTATGCTAGATGAGGTAAGGCTAAATGCAAGGACTTATGCATGAACAATACTGACTAGACAGTTTGAGTATGCTGAATAAGAATACATACATGAATGCATAAACTATCACTGAAATCATAGTAACACAGAATACTAACTTTTGAATAATGGTTTCTGAATACTGACTTATTGATATCTGAGTCTACTAGTACATATATCTGAGTTCACTGACTCTGGAATGATTGACTATATCTGAGATCAGGCCTATCTAGCGGGTGACCTCTGATTCTACTGTGATAATGATGGTTTATATATGAGATCAGGACTATCTAGCGGGTGATCTCTGAATCTACTAATAATCATAATAATTAACTGAGTTTGAGATCAAGCCTATCTAGTGGGTGATCTCTGAATCTGGGGAACTATCTAAGTTCCTCACTGAGCTGTGTGACCGTATTTGACGATCCTAAATCTAAAGAACTATCTGAGTTCTAGACTGAGACTGAAGCTAAAGCTGAAATTGTGAGAGTTCTCACTTAACCGACATTTCCCGATCTGAACTGGTGGGGTCCAACCTGTAACCCCAACTGGTAGGGTGTCAGTACCATGCTATGGGTAAAGACACTACTATGGTCAAGCCTCTCTAACGGGTGAACCTGAATAGGAAGTCAAGCCTCAGGCATCGGGTGACTCCTAGAAGGTAGTCAAGCCTTAATCTAATGGGTAAATCCTAGTCCTAAGCTGGCTACGCAGTTCTAGAGTTCAGGGACTGATGCTAACGACTCTGCCTCTCTAACGGGGAAGCTATCTTCCCTGCACTCGCTCGGTGCTAGTTCCTACTCCCAACTGAAAGACACTAAACTGATTCTTAAACTGTATTAGACTGAGTTAAATCTGTTACTAATCATCTTACTTGACTGATCTGACTGAGTTCACTTGATTTCTTTGTCTGATGGAACACTTCAAAATTCTACTTTCTGTCTAAATACTATTGAGTTCTGTAACTTACCAAGCTTTACTGAAATCTGAACAGAATTTTGAATACTATTGAGGTTCAAACTAGTTACAGAATTGAGTTAGACTGATACGGAGACAGGATTGAACTAGTACTGTGATTACTGAATTTTCTTAAGTTCTATAGATGACTGAATTCTACTGATCATAGCACGACTGAGATTATCTTTAGACTGACTCGGCTCTAGACAAGAAACTAAGTTTTAGGGTAGAAATACCCCCAGGACTCAAAAGCATAAATAAATAATATAGGACCACACTTGAATATCATGACAATGGACTTTCACTCACAACACAATCAATACGATATCTCGTCAATCACTTGAGTGTCATAAACGTGTAAATGTATAGGGTATGCTTACTAATATCTCATAGTTGTTCAATAAGGAATACACATGGATAAGAATACATGCAACTTATCATAATACGTTCATTAAGGCATTTCAACAAATGCTTGGCATGTACTAGTTATCACATAATTGGGGATTTCATGCTTAACATACTAAAAAGGAACTATTCTGTTTACTTAAGCATTCTATCAAATATATGGGGAGCATGCTTTGGTTATACCATAGATTCTATACTTAATTATCATGAATACATCAATATCATGCAACTTGAAGGGGTTTTATCATGAGCATCACATAGTAGGATCAAATCTTGAATCTTTGAAATCAAGTCATGAATTAAAACTCATCAACAACATGAACTTCAATTTGTATTCACAAAAATCATGACAATCTCATAAATATATAATCTTGAATTTAGAAAAGGGTTCTTGAACTTCTTGGATGAAAGAAACCCAAGAATCAACATCTAATATACCTCAAAAGTTTGAATCTTAAATGAGAATGACTTTTCTTGAAGGTTCTGGAATGGGGATCTTAATTCTTGATTTCCTTGTGGAGAGTGTGATGGGGTCTTGAATTTAATTGAGAAGAAACACTAAGTTTGTTCTTGGGAACAAAGAGGGTTAAGAGCTTTTAAAACTAAATCACAATAGCTAAGTACGTGTTTTTGGCATTTTATGTCGTGAGGGTAAGGCTTAGGGTGAGGTAAAAGACTAAAATACCCTTACAAAATCACTTTCCAATTGCTGAAATTTTCAGCTGACGACCAAGGCTGATAAGCCGTCAAATCTGTGATAGCCTGTCAGCCTAGGTCGTCACTTGGGAGCTAAAATTGATGGGTTTCTGTCTAAGTCTGACAACATGGGCTGATAAGCCATCAGATCTGTGATAAGCCGTTAGCTCATGTCGTCACTTAGTTGTCAGACTGACATGCTGGAGTAAAATAGGTATAACTTTTTGCTCCGATATCGGATTTGGGAAAAATTGGTATCGCTGAAAATCTAATTCAATTATCTATATGTTGGTGGATCATGAGATCAAAAATTTATAGTATAATGATAGAAATGCTTATTTGAAGTTGACTATACCAATATCCTTTCCAAGAATTTAATCGGTAAGGGATGTTTTGATTCGTCTAATAGCTAGGACGTATTTGAGGCCTTAATATACATAAAAATTGATCATAAAACTACCCAATCACTAGAATTTGTTTCTCATAAACTTGAATCATGGTTCTACTATCGGTTAGGAATCTCGGGGTATTACAATAGCTCCCTCTTGGCAACATTCGTCCTTGAATATCGCTTGTTAGGATAAGAGTACTGATCGGATGAGCTTACTTAAGGGATGAGAATATCTAAAATATGACTATGCAACTGGAACTACTGATATTCTGAGTTCTTATTCTGAACATGTATATCTGATGCATGGGATACACGGCTGAAACTATTGATAAGCTGAATTCTCACAATGAACATGCATATATGATGAATGGATACTTGACTGAGTTGCTCTCATGAACGCATGACTGAATACACTGATGAACTAAACTTTTCTACTGAACATGTATATCTAATGCATGAATATTTGACTGAACTGACTCTTGAAAGTATGACTGACTATGCAATGATAACTGATGCAAAACTTGTAATGAGAATCTGAGCATAAAACTGAATGAGTTTTAGGAATTGAAAACATCGGGTAGTTATAGGGTATCTCTCCCTTGGTACACTATGTCCCTCTAAGAACGCTTACTTGACCGAAGTACTTGAGAAAATTGAGATGATGCAGAAGGCACCTATGAACTGGTTCATAACTAAACATCTGGGATATGAATCTAATGCATGACACATGAACTGAGTTATACTCGTAACTACTAGAATATTCTATCTTGGAATATTTACATGCCTGATATTTTTGATAGCATGATTAGGTGAAAAGACGAGAAAACAATCTATGTGAATCTGATTGTCTGACTTCTAAACTGACTTGCTGGCTCTACTAACTAACTCATGCTGAAAACTTATACTTAACTAAAGTACTTCTTCTGTAATCTTTCTACTATACTCTCCACCTTAGCCTCAATCCATCACTGTAAGTCTGTGAACACTTTACTAAACTCTGAACTGCTAATACTATCTCCTAGAATACAACTCTTAACTCTCTTTAGTCTCTGCAATCATCATCACATACTTATACTTCTTTCGACACATGTTTGTCTCACTAACACATTATCTTTTTCTATTCCTTTATAGGCTACTTATACCACCTCCAAACCTTAAGACTTAGTTTGAAGCCATAAACTTAAATTCTCCCTGCACTGTTCAAGCCTACTGAAATCTCTAAAACATATCTAGCCACTTATACATCAACATAACATCTGCTACAATCATGGGTTGCTAATATCACATCTTTTAACTTACATCCACACCTTCATACTTAGTCTAAAGTCCACCAACTTAAATTCTTCAAAGATTTCAAGCTTAGTTTCTAAAGTATAACATAAGTATCGACAAATCTTTAATAATCTTGCTACTCTCATCCTAGCCTTCAAATGTCACATATCTTAAACTTATATTCTCCCCATACCGTGAGGATTACCACTATACTCACATCAACAACACATATAACTTTGAATTACTAAACTTAAACTCTTGCATACATTGTTTCAAGTCTACTGATTCACCTTTTATACAACTAACCCCATGAAACATACTCTGCCTAACTTTAGACAACACTATCCCGAAACTATCTTCGGGGACTGTCTGAGAAAGCTCTACCTGTAGGACTTTGGGCTTCACTACTTCTGTTACCTTAAAAGTAAAGTAAAGCTGACATGAATGGAACATGATAAGAATCCATATGAGTTTCTTAGAGAGCTTCTCTACAGCACGATTTGAGATATGAAAGAAGGAAAACTGTTTCTATAAATATCTTATAGCCTCTTGTACATAAATATGGCGTGCAACACACCCATGAACAAGACTCTACTAGATTTGGCTTTCAGACTCCCTAGGACACTATTGAACCCTAGGCTCTGATACCAAGTTTGCAACACCCCGATTTTCTATAACCAGAGTGCTACACAGTGCTTATGATCCTGAAGGACCATAAGCTAACCCTTTTTTAGTACCTGTACTGAGCACTGCATAATATAATGAAATACAAGCGGAAAACTGGTGGAAACTTGCCATAAGGTTCAAAAACTTAACATACAATTGAATAATTTCTATCAATATCAAAACTGAAACAACTATTTGTATAACTAGTCTGAAACTCTCTATAGTCTGAAAGCCTCTGAACTGTCTGAATAAGGAGTTGATGGGACATGTCAACTAACTCCAACTACTGAAATAAATTGAATCTAATGTAATACTAAAATAAGAAGCATCCTCGAATAATGAGGACTAACTGCTACGTCTACTGCTGCTGACTAAGTTTGGACTTATAAGGGTGCTCTGGATCTCGCGCTTCTGAACCTATGGTATAAGACACCATAGCGCAAGAGAAAAGTATGCATCAGTACTTTGAATGTACTGGTATGCTAGATGAGGTAAGGGTAAACACAAGGCCTTATGTATGAACAATACTGACTAGACAATCAGAGTATACTGAATGAGAATACATGCATGAATGCATAAACTATCACTGAAATCGTAGTAACACAGATTACTAACTTCTGAATACTGGTTTCTAAATACTAACTTACTGATGTCTGAGTCTACTAGTACTGATATCTGAGTTTACTGACTTTGGGATACTAAACAACTGAGTCTACTCATAATAATAATGATTGACTATATTTGAGATCAGGCCTATTTAGCGGATGACCTTTGATTCTACTGTGATGATGATGGTTTATATCTGACATTTTAGTATTGTTGAACATAAAGTATATGCGACCGGACTTGAAGACTACTGGTTCTGTCAAGCACACATTCGTCCCAACACATGGACTGGGCAGATAAAAACATAATTTTAAAATAATATTTGAAAAGCAAGCACTCAAAGCTTAAAGTCTTACTTACCTCGCTAATGAAAAATTTTCCAACCTTGCAATGTGTAGAACACCGACCAACAACGACCAATGGGATCAATCTAAATAAAATATTAAATAAAATATTAAATAATAATATCAATTATACTATTCGGGGTCAAGTCTCAATATCCTTAACTTTTAAGTTTAGGGCTAAATCGTAATATCTCACACCTTACCCCATGAATTATGAGAAAAATAATAATAATCTAGATCACCCTATGAAACCTAATAGATGAAAATCCATCCAACATATTAACACTCATGACCCTAAAATAGTACCCAGTATGTAAGACTAAAAAATCAATACCCTAAAGCTTTGCTAAACACGAACCAATAGCTTAAAAATTATGCACAATATTGTGATTTGAGCCTTCAATTCATTAGAAGAATGCTAAGTAATCATTACACAGTGATTAGGAATCATTTGACCAATCATTGAGAGGAATCTTAATAGTATAAAGAATTCACCACATAATAATACTCACCTATGCTACTGTAAACAACTCTCATATATGCTACTGTAAACAAATTTTTTGTGTTATTATCTAAAGCTTATTCCTGCAAAGAGGCCAAAGAATTTCCTAACAATTATTTTTCCCGTTAACTTTATTAACCATTACTACAACGTTGATCTTTTTTTAACCTACTATTACTCATACTTCACTTCTTGCTGAAAATCCTTCAACAGAAAATCCCCCCCAGATGAGGCCCTCCTCCATCTTCTGTTTACTAGCCTAAAATGAAACGCACACTATAAAATGGATTCGTTATTCTTTTTTTAGTATAAGGGTAGGTAACCAAGACAAGTATAATTCAAACAAATATGGCGAAACAGGAAAATGCTATGAGTGGAAATGGAAAGAACATACCAGATAAGAGTCAATGAGATGATCTTGTGGCCCAATCCGGAGGTTGTATTGTAACTCTGAATGCATAATTTGCCATATCTTCATGTTGTGTTGTTTGAATTTCCTTGGCTGAATTGGCAACAGACCAGCTGCACCAGTTTACTTCAATGTTTTCTAGAGATGCAACATCCTCAAAATGAGAAGGAATTTTCTCAAGCCGGTTACATTTCGCTAAAACCAAACGTTCAAGCTTAGGAAAAGCCTCGTCAGCGACAGACCACTGTGCAATGTTGAGGTTGTCCATTTTCAAGTATTTGAGTTCAGGGAAGTCTGAATCTTTCACTACCCATAGATTCCCTTCAAACTCCCTGAAAAGTAACTTTAGAATCTCCAAGTTCGGAAGTTTGCCAACTGTCAAAATTTGGGTCCAAGGTAGACGAAAATTCGACAAAGTCAATTCCCTCAGTTTTGAGGGGAAATTGAATTCGTGAGGATGTTTAGCTGGATAACTGTTGGATAGAAGCTTCAGAGATTCAAGCTGATATAGAAAGTCTAATCTGGGAAAATGGACAACGCTTCCTTTCATTGAATAGCACAATGATCCCTGAATTGTGCATCTCAGCTTTCTCAAATTTGGCATGCGTTTCAATATCTTCTCTGCATCTTCACCAGAGGAGAGACACGGAGTGGAAAAAGTCTCCAAATTAACTAATTGTGACTCATACATGTCATCGTGCAGACTGATTGAAGCACGACTATTCACATGTACATGCCTCACTTTAAACATCTTGAAAAGTGAACAAGGTATCTTTAACACTCCATGCAATCCTTTAACCACGAAAGTTTCAAGATTCCAAAGATCAGTTACGGATGCAGGAATTGAATCAGCAGTTGTTCGAGCAGAAAAGTACCTCATATGAATTAGATATTTTAATTCATTAGGAAAGGTATCACCTATGTTGATCGATTCCAAATTCAACACTATAACAAGTTTGAATCGGTTAAACATGAAAGAGATATCACGTGTCATTGCAGGATAATAATCACCACTACTGGCATTGAATAGTAACGAACGAACACTTGATCCAGACTGCTTCCACTGAGCAAAGTCGTCCCATTTAGAATATATGGACAAGCGGTAAATCTCAGGCTTTTCAGGATAAGAAATGGAGTCCCCACCATGGTCTCTATTCAAACAAAAAAAATATGAAATGATAATTGTGTTAAAGGTTATTATAGTAAACTCAGTATACTTTATTTTACCTATGGATCCAGAGAAGGAAATCATCTTGTTTGGCCTTTTCCACACAGAATTCATGCAACAGATCATGAATGCGGCATACTTTCAATTTTCCATTGGATCGCTTCTCCATATCTATTACCAAATTTCTTCTAATAAGATCTTTCAGGTAATCTTGGGCAGCATCTTCTGATCCCTTTTCCTTACCGTCTTCTTCTATGAATCCTTCGGCTAACTACAACCGTAACAATTTTTAGACAGGAATGTCTTTACCCCTCAAAAATCCTCCAAAATAGAGAAAACAAGGTTTTAGATGGTGCAGTAAATTCTTGTATCTGAATCCAATTATAGACATGCCCTCTTCCGAGCCAAGAAAGTTGTGGGAACCCAGACTTTCTTCTACTTCTTTCCAGACATCTGCTTTCTTCTTTTTCTCTTTGAGAACACCAGCTACTAAGACAATAGAGAGAGGTAGCCCTCTGCAACTTTTCGCTATTCGTAATCCCACCTCTGCTAGTTCGGATGGGAAGGTCTGCCCATGAAACAACTCTTCCTGTAATAACTTCCAACTTTCATCATCTGTGAGTAAACGAAGACGATGGGGCTCGCTGTTACATTTAGCATAATGGGCAACAGGAGCGGATCCAGGATTTTCAGTGAGGGGGTTCAGTAGTACATATACAGACTAGTCGAAGGGGGTTCAACCTCTACTATTTATACATAAAAAAAAATTTTACCATGTAAAAATAGTATAATTTTTCGACGAAGGGGGTTCGGATGAATCCCCTGGACCCTATGTAGATCCGCCACTGATGGGCAATGTCATAGAGCCTCGTTGTCAGAATAATTCTACTCCTATTCTGAGAACCTTGAAAGCACATGTGAAAATAGTCCCATGCTGTTGTATCCCAAACATCATCAATGAGAATTAATAATCTCTTGGTCAACAAAACATGACGCAGCTCAGTATCTAACTGATCATTTCCTTTTTTGGTGCGATCAGCTGGCTCAAGAACATCATTCAAAATGGTAAGCAATAAATTTCTCCACGAATATACTTGAGTCAGATGACACATGGCACGAACATCAAAGTGAGAGCCAACTGCGGGGTCATTGTTAATCTTTTTTGCAATAATGGTTTTCCCATTTCCAGGCATACCAAATATCGAAATAACATCTAGCTGATGTGACCCTCCAAGCAGCTGCATCTTTAATTTGTCCATCACATCTTGAAAACCCACCATTTCTTCATTCACTACTGGAGTATTAGCTGATAATGATGGGCCAAGAGTGGAATCTTCTGTAACTTGGATCACATCAGCCTTCTTTATTTTACAATTCTGACTAACAGCTCTAATGACAAGCTTAATATTCTCAACAACTTCAGATATCCAATGAGCTTTGTACGACAGTGTGTAAGAACTGGCCAAGCAAGAGTCAACGACATACTCGGCTTTGTATGCCATTTCAGTAGCACTGGTTATAAGACCATAAACTTCGTCATGCTCATCATAGATCTCCACAAAATGATTGAAAAACGATCGTAGACACAGTAATCCCTCCTTGACTAATACTAGCTGAGGCTTCAGTTCGGTAATTTGGCCAAGCTTAGAATGTAACAGCTCCTTCAATTTTTCCAAGAAACAATTCTGAAATCCTAATCCATTGGTCTTGGGGAAGCTGTGTGTAATGACTTGACGGGTAGAAAATATAGCTTTGACCTCTGCCTGAACAAAGTTGAGCACTTTTTTGACATCAGATAGATATACCAGGTGAAACCAAGCACGACTAACACCAATCACAGAGAAGAAAATCAAATGCTTTTCTTCATAGGTGACAGCTTAAACACGGCCCATAAGATCTTTGAGTTCTTCATGCATATTGTTCTCTGTAACAATACATGCAAGGAAATCAGCCAAGCACTTCAGTTTCTCTTGGACTACTGGGATTTGGTTACTTACAAAAGAAATCACATCACCGCAGTATGGCAGATGGTTCAGCATGTCGTATAAAATGTCGATAAGGTTCTTTAGGTCTGTCACGGATATGTAGCGGGCTGATTCTACCATAAACTGAAAGCATAATTCTCTGACCTCTACATTGGTAGACTTGATCTCTTGTAGGAAATCAGATAATGCAAAACTCATTCCCCGGTGGTGCTTCCATCCATGAAACTTCCATAATGAGAACCGATGATTAGTGAGTCGGAAGTCACTCTGGCACGCGATATGAGATCATCCAAATTTTTAAGCTCTCTGTGATGCTTGAGAAGATCCATGAAAAAACCTCTAAGGAAAATAAGCTCTTCATGAGCATTTTACACCAGGTCCAGAAACTGAGGTTCAAAATTGGCTTTGTGCTTTAGTCGATCCATCAACCTTCCCTCACACTTGATTAGCTTGAAAGTCACGGTCAAAAGCTGTAGCCAAAGTCTGACCTTCCTTCTTAGGCTGCTATCCAAAGCATACTCATAAGATAAACGGATAGCAGCTTCAGCCTCAATCGTTAAAGTTCCAATTTCTGACAAGAGATCATTTTGCTTCTTGCATTCGATGTACTGCATTGGGGTATCAAGAAGAAATGTTACCAAGAGCAGAAACCCGTGGTGAAACCTTTTAACCTTATCTGTATCTGTGTATTTCAGATCAGATTCATCCTTTAGTAGCACATTTTCGAAGATATATTCATGAAGCCCAAGGAAAATCTCATCCATTTTCGGGCTATCAGAGGAGGGCAATGTCTTTGAGGATTTCAGCTTTGTAAAGTAAGAATCAATGGCCTCAAAGTAAGTAGGATGAAATTTCAGCGGATATATCACAGGAAGATGTGGTGTTGATGATGCAGAAAAGAATGGACAAATCTGTCGAACAGCTTCCCTAATAAACTTAAGAAGCAGTTGAAAATGAAAGAGAACAATTTTCCTGGTTAATTCTCCTTCCTCTGAATCATTAGAAAGAGAAGTAATGAATGAGTGTGGTTCGGTGGCCACACAGATAGAACTAAGGGCAATACATGTGATGCATCTACCTTGATAGACTCGATCTCCTGTAGGAAATCAGATATTACCCCTATGCTGCTTCCATCCATGAAACTTTCATAACTACAAGCGCTAATTAATGTTGCCTTGTGGGAAGCCACTTCAGCATGCAGTAAGAGATCTTCTGATTTATCAAGCTTCGTCGTGTGTTCCCTGAGAAGATCCATGAGAAAGTCTCTAAGGAAAATAATCTCTTCATAAGCATTTTTCACAAGATCTAAAAATTCAGTTCCAAGAATGGCTTTGTGCTTTAGTTGATCCGTCAGCATTCCTTCACACTTGATTAGCTTGAAAGACGCAGTCAAAAGTTCAAGCTAAAGACTGATTTTCCTACTTTTGCTGCTGTTCAAAGCATCCTCATATGTTAAACGGATAGCAAATTCGACCTCAATCGTTTATGTTCCAAGTTTTGTCAAGAGATCATTTTTCTTCCTGCATTCAATGTACTGATTTGGGGGATTGACAAGTGTTACCAAGAGCCGCAACCTGTGGTAAAACCTTTGGAGCTGGAGCACTAGCTGAACTTTGGAGCGGGCACTGCTAATACTGCCCTGAGACTTAGAGCCTGGTGCTCTATCTTTGTTACCATCCCTGAACTTTGGAGCTGGAGCTGGAGCACTAGCTGAAGAAGGAGCTGGAACTGATGACTTAGGACGAAACTGAGAACGGTTTCCTCCTTCTGAACGGTTACCCCCAAGACTCGATGGAAGAAAACTGACAAGGCATGACATTCTTGAATGCATGACCAATCATCAACAATCCATAATACAATAGTTGGAGATATTTCATGGGCATTTGATTATCATAGCTTGGTACGTGAATAAGATAGCATGTATACATAGTATAATTTCATAAGGCTAACTCATGAGCAATCCAACCAACAATTTTAATACATAAGAACAACATAGAAGTCATTTTGGGTCACAATTTAGCTATAGTGCATAATTTCTATCTTCCTAGGCATTTTATTAAACACCTTGCATGCACCCTTAGGGTATAGGCATAATCATCAAATTGACACATTATAAATAATTTAATTTATGGATTTCACTCACTTGCTAATGTAGTTTCATGAAAAACACATAAATATGCCAACTTGGGAATCATATAACAAAATAAACATGGTTACAACCAACCCACAACATAAATATCATGATTCATAATTTAAAATAGGGTTCTTGAGCTTTATGGATGAAAAGAATCCATAAATCAACACAACACATACCTCAGTTCTTGATTTAGCGAAGATTGACGGAGAGACTTTCTTGAAATTGAATCCCCAATTAAAATCCTAGCTTGTTCTTGAGAGAAAATTGAGAGAAACTAGTATATTTTAGGTTCCAAATAGATGAATCTCGTGTTAAAGGGATTAAATAGGGGTAGAAAATTAACCCTTTTAACCCTGAACGCGTCTTTTAATTTGGTGAAAATTTCTCGAAATGGACCCCTGGAGCGACGCAGCGCTATCTTGCCGTGTCATTGGAATTTGACAACTGGAAAATGGAGGGATGGCGCGACGCGGAGCCATCGCGTTGCCACTTCATTTGCGACCTGAAAGTTTGGCACGACGCGCCACTATTGCAGACCCCTACTGGAGTTTGACAATTGTCATTTTCTCCTGTGGCGCAGCGCGCCACTGACTAATATGGCACTGTTTTATGACGGAAACTTGAAATAGTCATAACTTCTTACCCGGTTATCGGATTTAGGCAAATATTATATCGATGAAAAGATTATTGAATTTCCCACAAGAAAAAAAGTGAAACTCTTAAAAATTCCCCATGGAATAAACATCATTCGATTTAGAAGCTAATACTTGACATTCTTGGGACGAAATTAGTTAGAAAAATTCAAGGTATTATAATATCTCCCCCTTGGGAACATTCGTCCTCGAATGAGACTGACTAAGATGGGAGAAACGATAAGCTGAAGTACATACTGACCATGAAAAACTGAAGCATGACTAACATGTCTGAGATTTATACTGAGGATGCATATCTGATGCATGATTTCATGACTTAATTGACTCATGAACACATTACTGAGATTTCTGCTAATTGAGTTTCTCACTAGGAGAATGCATGTCTGATGCATGAACACATAACTAATCTGATGCATGAACATATAATTGAATATGCAATGGTACTTAGTACCAAGTTCAAAAAAATGGAATCCTAAACATGAGATTGATACCAAGTTGTAACTGAAATCTGGACATGAAAACTAAAAAGCTTAAGGAGAACTGTTACCTTGAGCTTGATATGAGTTAGCGGGTAAAAGGTGAGGATACTTGGTTCGCATATCTGCTTCTGCTTTATAAGTAGCTCCCTCAACGGACTGATTCCGCTAAAGAACTCTGACTAGATGGACTTCTTTGTTCCTCAGTCTACGAGTCTGATAGTCTAGGATTTCGACTGGAATCTCTTCATAGGAGAGGTTGTTCTAAACATCTATGCTCTGAATAGGGACTACAACTGTTGGGTCACCCATACACTTCTTGAGAAAAGAGACATGGAAGACTGGATGAACTGAGGCTAGATCTGAAAGCAACTCGAGCTCATAAGCTACCTTGCCAAAGGGACCGACATATCGGGGACTGAGCTTTCCCTTCTTGTTGAACCTCTTCACTCCCTTCATAAGAGAGATATTTAGATAGACATAGTCACCAATCTCAAACTCGAGATCCTTTTTATGCATATCTGCATAAGACTTCTGTCGGCTCTAAGCAGCCCAAAGTCTTTCTCTGATTAACTGGACTTTTTCTAAGGCATCGAATACTAAGTCAGGCCCTATAACTGAGGCCTCACTAACTTCAAACTAACCGAATGGAGATCTGTATCTCCTGCTATAGAGAGCTTCAAACAGAGTCATCTTAATACTGGAATGATAGCTATTGTTGTATGCAAACTCAATCAAAGGCAAGTGGTCATCCCAACTACCCTTGAAATCAATTGCACATGCCCTTAGCATATCTTCTAGGGTCTGAATGGTCCTTTATGCTTGATCATCTGTCTGAGGATGAAAGGATGTACTGAGATGAACTTGGGTACCAAGACCCTTTTAGAACGCTTTCCAAAAATGAGAGGTGAACTGGGTACCTCTATTTGAGAGAATAGATAGTGGAACACCGTGCAATCTGACCAAATCTTTAATATAGAGTTTGGCGTAATCCTTGACTGAATAAGAGGTATGGATTGGAAAGAAATGAGATGATTTGGTCATTTGTCTACAATGACCCAAACTAAATCATGCTGATGACGAGTACGAGGAAAACCCGGCACGAAGTCCATGTTCACTTCTTCCCACTTCCAAGTAGTATTATAGAACTCTTACATGGACCCACTAGGCTTCTGATGCTCTATCTTAACTTGCTAAAATGTAGAGTACTTAGCCACAAACTCTGCAACATCTCTCTTCATCTCACTCCACTAATAGATCTTCCACAAGTTATGGTACATCTTTGTGGCCCCTGGATGAATAGAGTAGCGCGCACCATGCGCTTCTGCCAGAATTTGTGGCCTTAAGTCATCTACACCTGGAACATACAGACGACCCTTACAACGCAAAACACCATCTCCCCCTTGGGAGAAAACCTTTACTTTTTATTCCTTGACTAACTCTTTCAACCTGACTAGACTAGGATCTCTATCTTTCTTTTCTTTCACCTTGGAAACTAGAGATGATTCTGAACTACTCTAAACCCATACATCACCCTTCTCTGTATCGACTAAGAAAACACCTAGTCTGGCAAGCTGATGGACTTCCTGTTCTAACTTCTGCTTACTTTCCTCAACATGAGCAACACTACCCATAGACATAATCTTTCAAGAGCTCTAACCACCTTCCCGGATAATAAAGGACACTCATGTCATAATCTTTCAAGATCTCTAACCACCTTCTCTGACGAAGATTGAGATCTTTCTGAGAAAAAACATACTGAAGACTCTTATGATCTATGAACACATCTACATGAACTCCGTATAGATAATGCCTCCAAATCTTTAAGGCAAATACTACGGTTGCTAACTCAAGATCATGAGTAGGATAATTCTTCTCATGGGGTTTAAGCTTTCTGGAGGCGTAGGCTATGACATTACCATGCTACATGAGGATACAACCCAAACCTACTCTAGATGTATCACAATACACTACGAAACCATTTGAACCATCTGGAAGAGCTAGGACTAGAGCTGAGGTGAGTTGAGTCTTCAACTCTTGAAAACTCTTCTCGCAAGGATCTGACCACTTAAACTTGACTTTCTTCTGAGTCAATCTGGATATAGGGGATGAAATAGAAAAAAATCCCTCAACAAACCTCCTGTAATAGCCAGCTAAACCCAAAAAACTCCCGATATTTGATGGAGAGACAGGTCTGGGCCAGTTTCTTACCGCTTTGGTCTTTTGAGGATCTACTCTAATGCCATCACCTGAAAGGATATGGCCAAGGAATTCTACTGACCTTAGCCAAAATTTGCAGTTACTGAATTTGGCAAACAGCTGATGATTTCTGAGAGTCTGAAGTACGATTCTGAGATGGTCTGCATAATCACGCTCACTGCAGAAATAAACCAGAATATCATCTATAAAGACTATGACAAACATGTCCAAGTACTTCTTGAACACACGGTTTATCAAGTCCATGAAAGTTGTTAGGGCATTGGTAAGACCAAAGGACATAACTAGGAATTTGAAGTGACCATATCAAGTACGGAAGGCTATTTTCAAAATGTCACATTCTCTGACTCTGAGCTGATGATAGGCAGATCTGAGGTCTATCTTAGAGAAATAACTGGCACCCTGAAGTTGGTCAAACAAGTCATCGATTCTGGGAAGTGGATACTTGTTCTTGACCATGACTTTATTGAGTTGACAGTAATCTATGCACATACTGAGAGAACTATCTTTTTTTCGCACGAATAAGATTGGTGCACCCCACGAGGATACACTGGGTTTGATGAATCCCTTATCTAAGAGATCCTTCAACTATTATCTTAGTTCTTTGAGTTCTGCTGGTGCCATTCTATATGGAAGGATAGATATAGGCTGAGTATCTGGAAGAAGATCAATGACGAAGTCTATTTCCCTTTCGGGAGGAATCCCTGGAAGATCTTTGAGAAAGACATCTGAATATTCACGTACTACTGGGATTGATTCAGGACTGGGAGTTTCGGAAATAGAATCCTTAACTCAAACAAGATGATAGACATATCCCTTAAATATCATTTTCCTTTCCTGAAGGTAGGAAACAAGCTGACCTCTGAAAGCGGATACACTACCCTTTTACTCTAGGACGGGTTCATTCAAAAACTGGAACTAGACTATTCTGTTTCTGCAGTCGACTGTGGTATAGAAGGAATGAAGCCAATCCATGTCGAGAATGACATCAAAATCAGTAATCTCTAATTCGACTAAGTCTACTGAGGTGACTTTCTGAAATATTATAATCGGGCAGTTCCTGTATACCCGCCGGGCTATGATGGTTTTACCTACTGAGGTAGAGACTGAAAAGGGATCTGCCAGAATTTTGTGATTGATTTCAAAATCAACTGCTATATAGAGAGTGACAAAAGACAAGGAAGCTCTTAGATCTAGCAAAGCGTAAACATGCACATGAAAGATCTGTAACGTACCGGTAACCATATCAGGAGAATTTTCCTGATCTTTTCAGGACTGGAGAGCATAAAGTCTATTTGGGTGTTGCTCACTAGAAGCACTGGAAGTGGCACCCTGCTGATTTGGGCGACCGAACTGAGCTGAGGAACGATTCTGCTGATCCTAAGGACCTGGATGAGGACAGTCTCTGACTCTGTGTCCTGGCTTTCCATATCCGAAAAAAATACCACTACCAGCTCTGCAAATACCCTGATGGTGTTTGCCGCAAGTATGGGAAAGATGATAGGTGTGGGCACTGCTAATACTGCTCTGAGACTTAGAGCCTGGTGCTCTATCTTTGTTACCATCCCTGAACTTTGGAGCTGGAGCACTAGCTGAAGAAGGAGCTGGAACTGATGACTTAGGATAAAACTGAGAACGGTTTTCTCCTTTTGATTTAGGCTGAGTAAAGTTGAAACTACCTGTCCTTTCTCTCTTATTCTGCTTCTCCATCATCTTAATCTTTTGCTCCTCCATCTGCTGAGCATGAGTCATAAGCCTGGATAAAGTTATGTCACTATTTAACATCGCAGACCTACACTCGTTGACCACACTATCATTCACCCCAGAAAAAAACTTACTCATCTTGGCCCTGTTTTCTGCAACCACATGAGGGGCATATCTGGCTAATTGAGTAAACTTAATAGAATAATCTTTCACCGTCATGTTACCCTGCCTGAGGTTGATAAATTCCAACACCTTAGCCTCTCTCATCTCTTAGGGAAAGAATCTATCTAAGAATACAGTGACAAACTCCTCCCACTCTATAGGCCCTGTATCATCTGGCCTTTCTGACTTCCTCTTCTTGTACCAAGTGTGAGCAATATCCTACAACTGGTATGCAGCTATCTCAGCACTCTCACTAGAAGTAACCCCCATAATGCCAGTAACCTTCTGAACCTGATCGATAAATTCCCGAGGGTCCTCATCTGACTTAGACCCAAGAAAGGATGGAGGATTCATTTGGGTGAAGTCCTAAATCCTGGATACAGCTAAATTGGCCACTGGATTGGCCATAACGATGGTTGGTCGTTCATTCTGAGTAGCAACTAACTGATCAAGAGTAGTGAATGTAGCTCTGAACTCTGCATGAGAAACATGTTCGCCCAAAAGTTCTCCGGGCTGAGGGATTGACTGATTCCCATTTCTTCTTTTAGGAGACATGTTCTTAGAAGAAAGGGAGAAATGAATTAGACTGAGAGATTGACTTGAGATTATGCTCACTGGCACGACATGAATATTGAAAGAAGGGAAACTGTTCCTAAAATATCTCATATCCTTGTACATAAATATGGTGCGCAACACACCCATGCACAAGACTCTACTAGATGCGGCTTTCAGACTTCGTAGGACACTATTGAACCTTAGGCTCTGATACCAAGTTTGTAACGCCCCAAATATGGTACCCAAAATACTACACGATGCTCATGACCTCGAAGACCCATAAGCTAACCCATGACTAATATCTGTACCTATATACTTCATGATATACTGTATAAATATGGAAACATAAATTGAAAGGACATAAGGTTCAAATCTGTAACATAACTGATAAATCATAACATATGGATGGGGTATGAAATACCCAAAACACTAAAATAACTATCTGAACATGATAGTTTGAAAAACATCTAACTGAATGAATTGTCTAAATAAGGATTTGATGGGACATGTCCCCAACTAACTCCAACTAATAAACTAATTAATGAGATAATAAAGAAATGCTCATGTCCTCGAAGAATAAGGGCTCACTGCTAACTGACTGTTGATATCTACAAACTACTAATGCTCTGTAGCTCGTGCTTCAGAACATATGGTATAAGACACCATAGCACAAATGCGTTAGTACTTTGAATGTACTAGCATGCATGTGAGGTAGGCTGAATACATGGGATTCATATGCATAAACAATACTAGCTAACTGACTAATATGAACGTGAGAATACATGCATGAATACATAGTAACTATATATGAGATCGTGATAACATAAATTTACTGATAACTAACATGACTGATATCTGAGTTCTGATGACTGATAGAACTGATAACATGAGTGACTGTATCTGATAGTCCTTAATCTGATGAAACTAGCTGAGTTCAGTACTGTTTTGAGTTGACTGTATCTGACAGTCCTGAATTCTATAACTAAAACTGTGGGAAGTAGTTATCTAACCGACATGCCCCTAATACGCCATTATGGCTAAGTTGGGGTCCAATTTGTAACCCCAATTGGAAGGGTGTCAATACCGTACCACTGGTAAGGACAATCTGTGAGTAACCCTCATACAACAGGTAACTCTAGTGAGAACGGTGGTAACCCTCATATAACAGGTTAATCCACCTCATCTACCCTCATATAAAAGGTTATGATGTCTCAACCTATGTTGGCTACGTAGTTTAGGAACGCAAGGATTGCTTCTAAGAATCACACCCTCATATAACAGGTGAGTTTCCATCCTTAGGTTCACTCGGTGCTAACTCCTACTCCCATCTGAATAGACACTGAACATGAATTACTAAACTGAACTGGACTGAATTAACTGACTTTCGTTGACTGACAAAATAGTACTGAGATTACTGAATTACTGAGATTTTCTGAGTCACATAAATGACTGAGTTCTATAGATCATGGCTTGACTGAGGATATCATGAAACATGTCACTGAATCTAGGCACACAACTATATTTTTTGGGTACAAGTACCCCCAGGACTCGATGAAAGGAAACTGACAAGGCATGAAATTCTTGAATGCATAACCAATCATTAACAATCCATAATACAATAGTTGGAGATATTTCATGGGCATTTGTTTATCATAGCTTGGTACGTGAATAAGATAGCACGTATACATAGTATAATTTCATATGGCTAAATCATGAGCAATCCAACCAACAATTTCAATACATAAGAACAATATAGAAGTTATTTTGAGTCACAATTTAGCTATAGTGCATAATTTCTATCTTCTTAGGCATTTTATCAAACACCTTGCATGCACCCTTAGAGCATAGGCATAATCATCAAATTGACACATAATAAATAATTCAATTTGTGGATTTCACTCACTTGCTAATGTAGTTTCATAAAAAACACATAAATATGCCAACTTGGGAATCATATAACAAAATAAACATGGTTACAACCAACCCACAACATAAATATCATGATTCATAATTTAAAATAGGGTTCTTGAGCTTTATGGATGAAAGGAATCCATAAATCAACACAAAGCACAAAGCATACCTTAGTTCTTGATTTAGCGAAGATTAACGGAGAGACTTTCTTGAAATTAAATCCTTAATTGAAATCCTAGCTTGTTCTTGAGAAAAAATTAAGAGAAACTAGTAGATTTTGGGTTCCAAATAGATGAATCTCATGTTAAAGAGCTGAAATAGGGGTAGAATATTAACCCTTTTAACCCTGGATGCATCTTTTAATTTGATGAAAATTTTCCAAAATGAACCCCTTGCGCGATGCGGCGCTGTCGCGCCGTGTCACTGGAATTTGACAACTGAGAAATGAAGGGATGGCTCTAGAGGAGCCATCGCGTTGCCACTTCATTTGTGACCTAGAAGTTTGGAGCGATGCGCCACTATCGTGGACCCTTACTGGAATTTTACAATTGCCATTTTCTTCTGTGGCACGGCGCGCCACTGACTAATATGGTGTTGTTTTACGATGGAAACTTGAAATAGTCATAACTTCTTACCCGGTTATCGGATTTAGGAAAATTTTATATCGATGGAAAGCTTATTGAATTTTCCACAAGAAAAAAAGTGAAAATCTTAAAAGTTCCTCATAGAATAAACATCATTCAATTTAGAAGTTAATACTTGACACTCTTGGGATGAAATTAGTTAGAAAACTTTGGGGTATTACAATTTAAGGCGCTCTATGGGAGGATATATAGATCTCCCATTGGTTAGTTTGAAGTGGGTGAGGCCACAATGTTAGGGCCTGACTTGGTATTTGATACCTTAGAAAAGTTTAGTTGATCAGGGAAAGGCTTAAGACAACTCAGAGCCGATAAAAATCATATGCAGATGTACGAAGAAAGGATATCGAGTTTGAGATTAGTGATTATGTGTATTTGAAAATCTCTCCTACGAAGGGAGTAAAGAGGTTTGGCAAGAAGGGTAAGCTCAGTCCCCGATATGTCTGTCTTTACCGAATTCACAGCTTTTTTGGAAAGTAGTTTACGATCTTAAGTTTCCTTCAGACTTAGCTTCAGTGCACCCAGTGTTTCACATATCCTTGCTTAAGAAATACATTGGTGACCCAGAAGTTTTAATCCCTATAGAGGCTATAGATGTTCAGAATAGTCTCTCTTATGAAGAAGTTCCAGTCAAAATTCTTGATCATCAGGTTCGCGGATTGAGGAACAAAAAAGTTCCTCTAGTCAAAGTTCTTTGGCATAATTAGTTTATGAAGGGAGATACTTGGGAAGAAAAAGCAGATATGCGTACCAGGTATCCTCACCTCTTCTCTGCAAACTCAGACTTAGATCAACGTAACTGTTTTCCTTGAATTTACTCAGTTCCATGCTCAGATTACCTTTACAAACTCGATATCTATTCCAGTTGTATAACATTCTTATATCAAGCATACCTTTATGAAATATCTCAGTCATGTCATGCCTTTAGAATTTAGTCATACTTCTGTTATACATGTTCAGTATGAAAACTCAGTATATCAGTAGTTTCATTCATGAAATCATGATTCAGTTCTGCATATTCAGTCTGTAAACTCAGTCTATCAGTATCCTCAGCTTAGTTAGTCTTATTTGAGGATAAATGTTCTGAAGGGGGAGATATTGTAAGACCCCGCAATATCCTAAGCTTAACTCAGTCCTTTGGAGCATGAAAAGAGGTCCCTGAGTTAGAAATTTTAGTTAAGTGTTTATACTTAGAATTATCTTAGCCTTAATAATTTGGCGATCTTATTTTATGACCCTTATGACCTTAAAATGTTGATCCTTAGATTGAATCATGATTAGGTTTGTCAATAAGTCACTTCGGGTGAGTTTCAGATTTTTTAAACCTCTTTTGAATCATATTTGGGTGACCAAAATAGTGGGTCGATGTGATATCAATACGTCGCGTTGCCCATCGCATCGACAAATATTTTTTCCTAGCTTTCAGTACAAATTCCAGTGAACTAATGCAAACTCAACACAACGCATTGGTCATCACATCTATACCATTGATGCATCACATTGGTCTGTGCGTCGCTGGGCATGTTTTCAATAATTAAAAAGTTCGCATCCAGAGGAGTATTTGGGTTATTTTCCCACCTTATATCAACCCTAAAAACATGAGATTAAGCCTTTCTAAAGGCTAAATCACTCTTTATCTCTTAAATTTTCTCAAGAATAAACCCTAGGGCATCTAATTTTAAATTCAAGCTCCAAGAACACACCATCAATTTTCACGAAATTGATTGCCAAGGTATGTTAGGTGTTTATCTAAGGGTTTCCTTTCACCCTTGGAGTTCAAGAACATCTTTTAAAACTACTAATTGGTTGATTTTCATGAATTTCATGTTGAACTTGATTGTATTCATGTTCATGATATTATTTGGGTTTCAATTCATGATTTACTACAAGTTTTATGGAATTACAATAGCATGTCTGGTGAATTATATGATTTGCATATTAAAACCTTGAAATTACAATTGATTATTGTATCCATGATGTTCATGTGTTGACTATCCTCATGTAAAATAACCATGCTCCCCAAGTGTTTGATAGAATGCCTATGTGAATTGAATAGTGAAATCATGACATGTCATCATGTGGTCCTATTAATTTAAAAGTTTATGTATCTCAAGTGTTTGACAAAATGCCTAGGTGAATGTATTGTTAACAAGTATTTATTGTGAAGCTTTTCAACATTATTCCATGCTTTACTTTCCATGCTTTCGAGTCCTAGGGGTACTCAATACTTGAAAATCAAGTTATTTACCTAGAGCTACAGTAGTTATAGAATAGTCTCAGTAATGTCATGAACAGTAGTACTCATTCAGTTACAGAACTCAGTGAAACTCAGTAATCAGTGTCTTTAGTTGGGAGTAGGATTCAGTACCGAGTAAACCCAAGGATGGGGTCTCACCTTCCAGGAGAGGGTGTGATCCCTAGTAGTAGTCCTTGTATTCCAAAACTACGTAACCAGCGTAGGTTGAGATATTAACCTTTTAGTTGAGGGTTGATAAGGTGTTTTACCTTCCAGTTAAGGCTACCACCATTCTCATTCAGGGCACCTGCTAGATGAGGGTGACTCTTCAGCTTGTCTTTACCCATGGCACGGTACTGACACCCTTCCAACTGGGGTTATAGGTTGGACCCCAATCCATTCAAAGAGGGGCATATCAGTTAGATGATTACCTCCCACAGTTTTAGTTTCAGTTTCAGACTCGGTATAGAACTCAGTTCAATTCTATAGAATTAGGTCTGTTAGACATAGTCACCCAGCTCAGTATAGAACTCAATTCAGTTCTACAAAATCAGGACTATCAGAAATAGTCACCCAGTTATCAGTAATCTCAGATATCAGTAACATAGTTATCAGAACTCAGACTCAATTTCAATAATAATCTCAAATACAATATATACATGTATAGCATTACATACTCAATATTTATAGTAGTTTTAGTATTTCATGTGCTCTTATTTAGTTACTTTATATCATTCAGTCAGATACTGTTCATGCATATGAGCCCTTGTATTCAGCCCTACCTCCCCTAGCATACCAGTATATTCCACATACTGATGTATACTTTCTCTTTGCGCTATGATATCTTATATCATAAGTCCAGATGCTTAGGTTCCCAACTGCGCTTAGACAAATTAAGATAGCAGCAATAGTTTTAGTGGTGAGTCCTCATCTATCGAGGATATTTTTTTATTTCAGTATTTTCAAAAGATTCATATAGGATAAGTTCATAGAGGCTCAAAGATGATAGGAGGAATATACGACAAAAATATAAGGGCTATAAAATTTGCGAAGAGGGAAAAGGTACTCTTAAAAGTATCAACCATAAAGGTTGTGATGCTATTTGGCAATAAGGGAAAGTTGAGTCCAAGATATATAGGACCCTTTAAGGTGTTGAAGTAGCATACAGGTTGTCCTTACCCCTTAGTATGTTTGATTTTCACCCTGTATTCCATGTGTTAATATTATAGAAGAATCCTGGAGATGGTGGCTATATTATTTGTTGGGATCTAAACTATTTGATAAGGAATCATCCTATGAAGAGTAATTGATTGTTATTTTAGCTAAATATGTTAAAAAGTTGAGGACATGAGTTATTCCTTATGTGAAGGTTCAATAGAAGAACCGTACTATAGTAGAGGCTACATAAGAGACAGAAGTGGACATACAAAGGCAGTATGTGCACTTGTTCATTGATTCAAGTACATTCTATTTTAGTGGTTATGTTTTCTTTTGGGTCGATTATCGTTTGGGATGAATGAGTGATAAATTGGTATCTTATGTAATAACCCAAAATATCGCTATGTTGAAATGAGAGGTAAAAAAATTCATCTAGACTTTCCTTAAAGAAATTTTGATAAATTCAAGGCTAGCCTAGGATTAGGTTATTTATGAAGGTGTAGTAATAAAAAAAAAAATCAGGTATTGATATGGTTTCTAGTGGTGGTATTTGATGTGATGACTAGATATATAACAAGTATAGAAAGTCATAGATACTTCTAACAGCTAAAATGGAGTTATAGAACTCTAGTTATAGTGTTTACTAAATGTCAAAATTTGTGGTGTGCATTTTAAATGAGGAAAACTTAGGAGGGCCCCGATTTTCTACCTCATACCATTGCAGCGTAAAATGTAACCGCTATAGCGGTATCATTGTGGTGGTAACTAGAACTGCAGCAGTGACCTTTGTAAAAAGTGGCTTGAACCAGTGGAACAAAAGTTTTACAGTTACAGCGGTACCACTACAATAGTAATTATCCGCCACAGTGGTAGCGCGCAGTAAAATTTCAATTTTTAAAGGTAGAAAATGTTTTCATTCTCCACTTTTTTGAAAATGCCATAGAGCTCTAGGGAAGGCAATTTTTAGAGGATTTTTTGAGTTGTTCATCATTAGAGGAAAGTAATTATGATCTAGACATGAATTAACTTTCTTAAACCTTAGAAAATCACGAGAAAAGGTATTAATAATGTGTTTTGGGGTTTAACTCTAGTTTATAAAAATTAATGAAAAATGGTGAAATTGATTATAATGGCAGTATGCAATGATCCTAGGGTGTTAGAAAACACTAATGAGATTTGAATTATAGATGTTTATGTTATTTGAAGTAAAATTCATGAGATTTATATGATAAAAAAATTTCTAAAATGATGAAATAGGGTAAATTAGTGGTTAAATATGATCTCTAAGGGTTAAAAGAGAATGAATTATTAAAATAGTGGAGTATTCTTGTTTATGTATAGATCAAGAACGAATTGAAATAGAAAAAAATAATAAAAGTGTGGCTTAAAGGTGACTAAGCAAATGAGTTGAAGTAGTCTATGATTTTGTGTAGCACTTAGAATTTTTAGCTGTGTTCTTGTTTGTGATTGAAATATCTATGCTTTTCTTCTAGCATGACTTGCGATTTGATGACTACATTGTATTTTCATTGAGTGGTGCTTAGGTGTTAAGATAATGGGTCAGTATCACACCGATACAATATGATATGATGTTATAATTATTCAGATACCACACTGGTATGTCTGAAGTTGATGATGAGGACTCAAAGGGTAAGAAATAATGAACACATTATGCATATACATGCTTTAATTCATATTCATTATTCTATATATAGTTTTGATAATGAGCAGCTAAACTACAAGGGACCAGGTCCCTAGATGTGCAAGGTACAATACAACTAGCACGCGTTGTCTACACAGTTTTGTCCACTTGTGTAACAAACTTGCAGGTGCTATTTTGAACTGATTAGGACAGATGGTCCAATGATCTTTCATCCCTAGAGAGTGAAGTGAGGCAACAAAAACTCCATTTCAAGATTGCTCAAGCGTTACTCATGTTCTTATTTTTGTAATAGCTTTAAGAGTGAGTGAGTGTTCTTGATTATTAATTTTTAATCGAACTACTCATGCAATAAGAGCAGTGTGTTATTTTTATGAGTAAAGTGCTTAGGTAGAGATGCCTAAGCTTGTTGCTGGTTAGAGTTAGCCAGATTTTTAGGAAAACTTGGCAGAGGTGTTAAGGAGTACTTGTAATAAAGGTATTGTAAGTAGGAGAAACCTAGAGTTAGGTTCACAGTCGAGTCTGTAATCAAAAGTTTGGTTATAGTGGACTGTTTTGGTTTTTGTGAGGGAAAGCCATGGTTTTTTCCACCCTGGGTTTCCACATAAAAATCTTGTGTTTTTACTTTCTTACACTGCCTTTGTTTTTTCAGTACCTCATAGTTGCTTTACTAATTCTATTTACTAATTCTATCACTTGAGATTAACTTTGAGGTACCTGGTCCCTCACCGTGTGGTGCAACCCCCAAGGGTTTCAACAATTGGTATCAGAGCAGGTTCACTCTAAAAAGTTCATACTTCGAGTATTTTGGTCATCATGGCAGCTACAACTGAACTAGTGATGGAAATAAAGTAAGAAAAAAGGGAGAGATTCCCGACCTTGAAGGCTTTAGAGTCTGACCTAGGTGAAGAAGACACTGATGTTGCACTTTTGGCAACAAGAATTGTTAGAGATATAAAAAAGGGTGGTCAGCTTAGCAGAAGAAATGGTAAGATTGAAAGATGTCACAAAAATGGTAGCTCTGAAGCATTCATGAGAAACTACTAAATGTAAAAGAATGATTAAGTCCCTAAAAAGTCAAAAAGAAAGACTGCAGCTGAGTATGCAGTAAAGCAAGCCCTGATAGCATGGGGAGATTCTTCCAATGAACCTGATAAAGATGAGAAATCTGGAAATGTTTCTATGCTAAAAATGGAACACAATCCATTTATCTATGATTCTCTAGTTGGATTCATGGCAAACTCAGAAGATGAAAAAAAAAAGGTAATTTTTTATATTAAGGATAATCTATATAACTACTCAAATAAGAGGATAAAGAGGCTTGCTACTGTGTTGATAGACTCTTTATGTGAACTAACTATTGAGAACTATGCATTAGAAGTAAAAGTAGAGAATCAAGAACATGAGTTGATTGTTTTATATTTCCAAATTTTTGAAACAGAAGAGTTGTTCAGAAAGATAAAATTCAAAAATATGAGTTTGATTAGTAGTCTGAAGAAGGTAAATAAGGTTGATGGAAAAAGAATGAAACAAGCTTCATGTCTTCAAATTGATCTAGAAAAAAGATTGAGGGATTCTAAAAAATACCTTATGTCTGCACTTCATAGGAATGAAGAGCTAGAGAGGGACCTGGTCTACTTGAAAGAGTTGAAAAAGTCTCTTAAGTGGACTACTTTCTCACAGATCCTTTCTGACTTGACTAGTCAAGGTGTTAATAATGGTAGAGGTCTGGGCTACTAAGGGAAATGCCAACCTATTAAATCTAAAGGAAAGGTTGTTCCTGGTGATATAAGAAAAGGGCACAAACTCTTGTGCATTCGCTGTGGAAGAGATGGATATTTGAAAACAAGATGTCAGCACTGTCTTAAAGCAAAACTAGCACTGTCTTAAAGAAAAATTAAGGAATATTGAATACATTCAGCAGAAGAATGCACATCCGAAGGGCTTAGAGTCTCTAAAAAAGGTAAAGCGGAATCTATCACTGCCTAGATGGGTTAATAAGAATTTTATCACACCATTATCCTCCTAATAGGAACTCAAACTTAAGTGGGTTCCCAAATCTAACTTGTGATCATGATTCTAGGCATGGGAAGGAGATTGTAGTCAGGAATAGCTCATTGGTTGAAAGGGTTCAAAGTCAATGATGGAAGGTCTGACTGTGTTCTTTCTCTCAAGATACTTCAAGTGAAGGTGTCTTATTATGAAAAAATAATTTTAAGGACTATTCCTTAGCTTATCTAAGTGAGGCTACTCTGAAGAATAAACTAAAAAGAGAGGAATACTTTTGGATTGAATAAAGAAGGGTGTGCAAAGGCAAAAGACTACACAAAGAAATGATCAAATTAACTTGACCTATCATGTGAATTAGTTTCTCTTTCCAATATTAGCTATAGGTAGAAGACAGGTATTCTTGATAAGGTAAGTGAAGTTTGGTCTAAATAAGTATCATACCCTTGCAGATATACACCCATAGGGACAGCTTTTGAAGAATTCAGTTTAAGCAAACATAAGTTGAGAACTCACTCATGAAAGAGAGAGACCCGGTCCTATCTCTTAGGTTAGTACCATTACAGGATGCTTTAACAATCTTAAAATATTGTCTAAAAGGCCATGTGTTTTCTCATCTTTGTGTATAAGCCGTTAACTCTAGTTAAAATAAAGAGTCATAATTATTAGAATTAGACATGTCATTTCCGAAGGAACATCTTTCAATGACAATGATCTCTTCTCTAAACTTACTAAATTAGACTCTTTCATATTCTTCTTCAACTAATTCAATTTATCTTTCAAAATTGATTATCTAATGTGATCCAAACTGGTCCCTCACCCTTAACTTTTTTTCAAAATCAAAATGGTTGATATTCCTACTTCCAAAATTCCAGCTAAACTCTTCGAAGTAGATAAAAGTCCATATGATTAACCTGAACATTCTTTAATTAAATACTTTGATCCGTCATTAACCAAAGAAAACACTTTCTTGAGCTCCCAACATGAACCTAAGCTAACTTTTTCTTCCTTGGGAAATCAAAAACCTGTAAATGTTTCAATCCCCTCAGAATTCTACTCAGCTTTAGAAATTTGTGGTTAGCCATTCATGGTAGAGAATTCAAGTTAAAGTATTAGATCTCACACTGACCAAAAATCTTTTCAAGCCAAAATTTCCTATTTCTTAGAAGCCCCAAAATCTCATGTAAAATCTCAAAAACCTATTTTGACTGATGAACCCGACAAAGATGAATTTTCTAAAATCCCTCTAGCACCTGGTTCTCCTACCTTCTCAGATTGAAACCTAATTTTTGTTTAATTATTTGGTAAAGAAATACCAGTTAAAGAGTTGATCCTTCTTGCAATGAAAACTGGGTGACTGAGACCCTACTTCTTCTTACACATGACACCTCAGTCAGTAGAAAAAAATAGGTATCAGGAGAAATAAATAAAGTGGATAAAAGAAATAAAGTGGCATCACCTCCAAATTAGGAGGATGGGTAGGTTAGGATAAACTTCTCTTAAGATGGATTGAGAAAAAAGGGGAAAGTAGAGGCAAGAAAACTGTGGTGAACTCTATGGTAAAAATGGCAAAATCGTGGTCTTCTACTAAACAAAGAAGACCCAGGAAAGCTGATTCAGTTTAGCTTATATCAATGCCTCTAAGATAGGAGTAATATCTATAGCAGCTATGAAAAACAAATTCCTGAAATATGAGTTTCAGCTGGTATTTGAATTCATCAATAAACTCTTATTTCCAAGATCAGGGAAAACTACTGTTGCATCTAGGAATGATCATTTCTTGATAGAATGCCTAATTAATTTTGAATTGATTAGTCTGCCTGCTCTTATGATTGACCATATAAAGAAAGTAATTCTGAAGAAAGAAGAGAGATACAAAATGCCCTATGAGTACTTTCTAAATCTCTTTAATCATTTTGGAGTAGTTGGGACTAGAGGAATTCTTGGAATAACCAAACAAAAGCTCACTCTAACTACTTTGGTAGAAAATGAGTACATAGAAAGTAAAACGTGAAATGTGTCCCAAGTATCTAAACTTTTGGCTACCCAGGAAATCTTAAGCAAAGAAGTGGAGGAATTAAGGATCAAGTTAGATGCAAAAGATATAGAGATAATGTATTTAAGGTTGAAAAATCAATAGCTTGCTTCCGAGGGACCATGTGCTTCTGAAGCACTGATATTAGAAAATACAGAACTCCATGTAAATATGGCAAATTGTCTGGTGAAGTTAATGAATTAAATGCGGAAGTAAAAAAACTCTCTAAGAAGTTATTGGATGTCCATTCTACAGAAAAGGCTAGAATAGAAATATTGATTAAGTCCCTTTCCCCCAAGCCTCCTTATTCTTGAGTCTTACTAGCCCTATTCTCTTACCAAATATTATGTAAATTCCCCTCCCTATTATCATGTGACTTTTAAGGACAATTATTTTTTGTGATTGCTTTTAGTATACTGAATTGGTACTTAACTGTTTAACAATGAATGAATTCTTATTTGTGTGCTATCTTTGTTCTCTTTTCTAAAACTATTCTTCATGGTTGTGTGTCCCAAGTGGACATGAGTTAATTATCTTGTACTTATATTTACTCTTAATTATGTTTTCATATGTAAGGACCAGGTTACCAGTTGCCAGGTGTGTGTGCTCATATAGTGCATGCTGATAAGGGGAAGTAAGTGATGTGCTAAGTGGATGATAAGATGGATTATAAGGCACAGTGACAGGGGGAAGTGTGAAAATACACTAAAATATGGGGCATGGTGACAGGGGGAACAAATCAGAGGTTTTTGCTACAAACAACAACAAGAGACCAAGTCCCTGTGTTGCGCGATGGAGGAAGTATGATGATAAGGGAAATGTTCATCTTTAGGTGGTAATCACACTGATTAAATATGATAAATGTGCATTGATTCTCAAAATTGCATAGTTGGTTTGTCATCATTAAAAAAGGGGAAAATTACTATATGTAGTTTTGATGAAAAACAGCTAAACTACAAGGGACCAGGTCTTAGATGTGCAAGGTACAGTACAACTGACACGCATTGTTTGCACAGTTTTATCCATTTGTTTAATAAACTTGTATGTGCTATTTTGTACTGATTAGGAAAACTGGTCCAATGATATTTAAGTCCTAATCATCCCTCAGCTATAAAAGAAAAGAAACGCCTCTTCATCAAATAAGTTTTTTGCATAAATCTAAAAAGTGAAGTAAGACAGCAAAACTCCATTTCAAGATTGCTCAAGTATTTCTCATGTTCTTATTTTTTTAATATGATTTAGGAGTGAGTGAGTATTCTTGAGTACTAATTTGTAATCAAACTACTCATGCTATAAGTGTAGTGTTTTCTTTTAATGAGAGAAGTGCCTGTGTAGAGTTTCCTAAGCTTGTTGTTGGTTAGAGTTAGCAGTTGTTGAGGGAAACTTAGGAGAGATGTCAAGGAGTGCTTGTAATAGAGGCATTGCAAGCAGGAGGAACCTAGAGTTAGGTTCACAGTCGAGTATGTAATCAAGAGTTTGGTTATAGTGGACTGTTTTGGTGCTTGTGAGGGCAAGCCGTGGTTTTTCCCTTCCTGGGTTTCCACATAAAAATCTTGTGTTTCTACTTTCTTGCACTGCCTTTTCTTTTCCAGTACCTCATAGTTGCTTTACTGATTCTATGACTTATGTTGACTTTGAGGGACCTGGTCCCTCACTTTGTGGTGCAACCTAAGGCTTTGAGTGATATTTTGATGAACATATGTGATGATGAATGGTTGATAAAAATAATTGTCTGAATGCCTGTGAAAGTGATTTTGTGAAATTTAATTATATGGTGA
Organism: Capsicum pubescens; assembly: GCA_030864215.1. Classification (NCBI taxonomy): domain Eukaryota; kingdom Viridiplantae; phylum Streptophyta; class Magnoliopsida; order Solanales; family Solanaceae; genus Capsicum; species Capsicum pubescens. Next base: position 321,792,932 of record CM061548.1, read on the forward strand.
TCCATGATGAGTTGTCTAATTAATATCATTGGTTATAAATTTTTTTCTGATCGTTTTTATACTTATTTGACTTGATTACTTGTTCATTGTTAAGTTAGTCGATCTATGATGCTTACCAGTACGTGTTGATGAACTAATGATACATATACTCTTCTCTTTGTTAAGTGCAACATATTTTTCAGTGGTTGACATACGACCTCAGTTTTAGATAGTGATCAAGACTTGATCTCGAGGGTGAGCAATATGTCCAAGCAACCTTTTGGTCTTCTTATGATGTTTAGATCCTTTGTTACCTTTTGGATATTGTTTCATTTTTAGACTTTGTTGCTCTTTTTAGATGTTCTTTTACGATGACTTCAGGTCTCATGGAATTGTAATAGGTAGAGATTTCCGCACTCTATTTCGTTTTTTGGATGATGACATTTTAATTAATTAGTAGTCAAAGGAAAGAAAGAAAGTATCTAGACAACAATGCAATCTACCTAAGAAGAAATTTAAAGGAAAGTGCTTCAATTGTGGCAAAGTTAGTCATAAGGCTCTTGATTGTCGGGATCCAAACAAGGGTGAGAAAAGGATCAATCAAACATGGTTGAATCAAAAGTATAAATGGACAACCTTTGTGCCATGTTTTTAAAATGAAATCTGGTTGGTAATCTAAGAGATTGGTACATAGATTCTGGTGCCTCCCGCCATATTTGTAGCAACAAGGAAATCTTTGCATTATATGCTCTGGATCAACCTGATGAGAAGATATTTATGAAAAACTCCTCTACTGTAAAATTTGAAGGAACGGGAATTTTTTTTTTGAAGATGACATTTGGCGGGGTAGTGGCACTATACAATATCCTTTATGATCCGGAGTTGTGAAAGAACTTAGTTTTAACATCACTTCTAATTGAAAACGAATTTAAATATGCCTTTATTTTTTATAATGTTGTAATAAGTAAGAATGAAATGTACGTAGGTAAGGGTTACCTCACCGAGGAACTTTCTATGATTAATATAATAACTATTGATATGAATAAAGTTATGGTTTTTCTTACTTAATTGAGTCAAATAAATTACGGCATGAACATTTAGGACATGGCAATTATAAAACCTTGCAAAAATTAATTAGTTTGAAAGTTTTTTCTATCTTTGAGTGTAATAAATTACAATGTCAAAAATATGTTGAGTCTAAGTTTGTTAAGAATCCTGGTAAATCTGTTGAATGGAATTCCAGTCCCTTAAAATTAATTCAAACTAAGATTTGTGATAGAAGCCAACACCATTCATGGTGAAAAAAAGTATTTCATAACTTTTATTGATGATTGTACTAGATATTATTATGTTTATTTGGTAAATAGTAATGATGAAGCGATTGAAGCATTTAGAAACTATAAAATTGAAGTTGAAAAATAGTTGGATAAAAATGATAAGAAGTGATAGGGATAAAGAATATGAATCTCTTTTTGATATGTTTGAAAAATAGAATTATCCATCAAACTACTACCTCATCTCACCAAAATTGAATGGAATTGTGAAAAGAAAAAATCGAACATTGAAGAAAATAATGAATGTCTTACTTGTAAGCTCAAGTTTACCACAAAAACTTAGGGTGGAGGTATCTTTACAGCAAACTGAATACTAAATAGAGTGCCCTATAGCAGGACACAATATATTCTATATAAGAAATAGAAAAGAAAGAAAGCCAACTTAAAATATTTCAATGTGTGTAGGTGTCTATCCAAAGTCCATGTTCACATACCCAAAAAGGTCAATATGCCCAAAGACCATGGACTATTATTTCATTGGATGATAAAGCATGTCAATTTTGGTTCACAAATCTGAACAACCAGATGGAAATATGGTAGTTGAATCAGAAAATGCTAAATTTTTTAAATACATTTATCCGTATAAAATTAGATATGAGTAATCTCGTGAAGGATTTAAACAACCCTAGGAAGAACCAAAGGAGGATGTACTTAATGAAGAGAATCCAAGGTGTAGTAAATGTCAAAGGACATATACTTCCTTTGAATCTAATTTTGTAGCATTTCTTCTTGAAAATGAGCCTCAAACATTCAAGGAAATTCATGTCTTCTTTTGACTTATCCTTTTGGAAAGAGACTATCAATAATGAGATTGATTCAATCTCAAATAAACATACTTAGGAGTTTGTTGATCTTTGATGTTCCATGGTTTTTTGGCACTTTCAATGCTTAAAACCAGAAATATACAAGTACTTAGGTCCTTTTTATTATATGTGATGTGTTTTTGAGTTTGTGTTGTAGGAAACGAGGTTTGGAGCAAAAGAAAAGAAAAAGATAATAAAGTGTTACAGGGAGCCCACTTACAGACCAACTTATGGGCCATAAGTGGGACTTACACCCATCGTAGGTCCCTCATAGGCACCCCTGTAAGTAGAAGATCTAAACGATGGATTTTCCTATGAGACTTATTAACCCACCAGAGTCTGTAAGTAGTACCTACGACCCGTAAGTGGGCCTATAGGTATTTTCCGACCTAGTTTTCCTTTTTTATTTTTGTTAGAATTTTTAGGGTTTTGATTTATTCTATAAGTAACCTATTGATGTTTTTATGATTGGATATTAAAATACACTCTTTATACTATAAATAAACTCTTTATACTTCCAATACTATATTGATTTTTAGGGTTCTAATGTATTTTTAGAATTTTTAGGGTTCTGATGTATTCTATAAATATACTTTTTATACTTACAACACTATATTGATTCTGAGATTTGACTTTTGATCTTGGAATCCATTGTTCTTGGTTCTCATGATTGGATATTAAATTGAGATTTTGGGTTTTATTCTTCAATTATTGTAAGATTATTCATATATTTCCTTCTATCATTTTAATAAATTTTCTTGCAAACATGAGCGGCGAAAACTCATAACTAGGGTTGTGGGAACTCTGATGGAATAATGAAGTAGAGGAAGTCAAAGTCGTTCTTAATTAATGTTCTTGCATGTATTGCAGTTTTCATCGATTTTATTATTTTCATAATAACTGCAGACGTTAAGAACGTGCTATTTTATACTTACTCCAAAAGAGAGGTGGAGATTAGGAAAATAAGTTCATAATAGTAATTTAAAGTTATCAACCTCCATCTAATTAACTTGAGACCTAAAAGGTAATAGTTAATCTAGGATCCAGGACAAAGGTTAATAAGGCGACACTCTGAGACTCAAAAGGTGATGAGTGAAATTTACCAAAGGCGTTCACAAGATATTGGTGATACATATCTTGTCAGATTCTACATGCAAGGCATCGAGAGAGTTGAACGAGCATGATAAGTCTACGGAGTTAGGATGTCAGGGGGGAGATAGTCCTAGTATTCCTCTCATATTAATTTTAACCTAAAGAGATCAAGATTTGTTACTACTATTAATATTCTCACAAAATCCCCCAATTTACTTTTCTACACCTTTCCCGCTACTTTAATAAGTTCGTGATAGAGATTCAGCCTATTCCCTATGGTTTTGACCTTTACCTTTGTTAGGTTATATATTTGACAACGACCATATTATACTTATTGATGGTGTGATTTTGGGATTCATCAAATTTTTATGTCGTTTCCAAGGAATACAGTTACAGATTGATTTATTGGAGTTATTGAGGTTGTTGATTTTTGTTTTTCTGCTTTTGGGGGGCATACGCCGGTATATGTCCAATATTTTAGTCAAGGAAATTCATTGATACCACTAGATCCTGATCTTGAAAGAACCCTATGATAGAATCGCAATATGTCAGAACATGAGCATGGAGTTCGGCACAATGGGGTGCAAGAAGACCCTAATTTGATTTCGCCTCTTCCGCATGGTGTTCAAGAAATAGTTGATCAAACCAGTGCTCGGTTATTAGCTAAAGATCATGTGAGGAAGTCAAATTCCCATCGTGCATCCCAAGAAAAGAAAGTGAGACACGAAGAAGAGCATCGAGTAGCACTCGACTGAGATAGAGCTAGAAGAAATAGAGCTCAACAACTCCAGCTTATCAATATTTACCTACTTATGATAAGTTGGAGGAAGATTTTGCGTTTTGTTTAGTCGGTTGAGACAAGATCTATCATTCCTCCTGAGTTTCCTCAAGGTATAAAGTTTGATATTATGAGTGTTATGATTTAGATGCTCAATCTAAAGAATGTGTTTGCTGGTTTGCTGACTGATGATACAAACATGCACATCATGAATTTCATTAGGATTTGCACTTTGTATAATTTACTTGGGGTGAGTCAGGAAGCTTTGAGACTCAGGTTGTTCCCATTTTCTATGAAAGGGAAGTTACATTATGGTTAGGGGAACTACCACGGGGGTCCATCATTAATTGGAATAAATTGCGAAAATTGTTCTTGGACCAATTCTTCCTACCTTCTAGGATGTTGCTATTGAAGGATGAGATTTATAATTTTTGGAAATTGCATTTAGAATCATTTTACAATACATGGTTGAGGTTCAAGAGGAAATTGATGTGTGTTCCTAATCATAGAATTTCAGGGAGGAATGCTCGAGATATTCTATAGAGCCCTGAATGCGAATACCAAAGTTGTTGTTGATACTATTACTGGTGGATCTCTCATGTTAGAAATCTTAAACTGAATCTCTAATACCAACCGAGGGTGGCATACTCGGGAGGTTGAAAGAGGAGCCAATACTTATGCTATTAGTTCTTCCAATGAGCAGAGAGTTCGAGTTAATTCAGTCTGAAGTTTTGTCTAAGAGTCAGGAAGGCACTTATAGGGGTGTAAGTGGCACCTAAAACCCTTATAGGTACCCCCATAAGTAGAAAATTTGAAAGTTGAATTTCCTTCTGAAACTTACGGGCCCTAGGAGTACCTAAGACCCGTAAGTGGGTTCATAGGTAGTTGCCGACCTACTTTTCCTTTTTAATTTTAATTAGGATTTTTAGGGTTCTGATGTATTCTATAAATAACCTATTGATGTTTTGTTATTAATTTTTGCACTCCTTATACTTAAAATACTATATTAATTTTTAGATTCAACTATTGGTCTTGAAATCCATTGTTCTTGGTTTTTACGGTTGGATATTAAGTTGAGATTCAGGTTTTTATTCATCAATTATTGTAAGATTATTCATATGCTTTCTTCTATGAATTCAATGGATGGTCTTGCAAACATGAGAGACTAAACCTCTTAACTAGGGTTGTGGGAACCTTGATGGAATAATGAAGTAGAAGAAGTGCAAAGTCGTTCTTGATTGATGTTCTTGGATGTATTGCGATTTTCTTCGATTTGATTATTTTCTTAATGACTGGATGTTAAGAACCTGTCTATATTCGATACTTACTCCAAAAGAGAGGTAGATAATAGGAAAAGAAGATCACAACAGTATTTTGAAGTTATAAACCTTCATCTAATTAACTTGAGACACAAGAGGTAATAGTTAATCTGGGATCCAGGACAAGGGTTAGTAAGGCGACACTTTGAGACTCAAAAGGTGATGAGTGAAATTCACCAAAGGCGTTCATAAGATGGTTGGTGATAGATGTCTTGTTAGATTCTACATGCAAGGCCTTTAGAGAGTTGGACAAGCACGATAAGTCTACGAATTTAGAAAGTCACAGAGGACACAGTCCTAGTATTCATCTCATATTGATTTCAACCTAAAGCGGTCAAGATTTATTACTACTATTACTGTTCTCACAAAATCTCCCCATTTACTTTTCAGCACCTTTTCAGCTATTTTAGTAAGTTCGTGATAGAGATTCAGACTATTCCCCGTGGGTTCAACCCCAACCTTTGTTGGGTTAAATATTTGACATCGACCGTATTATATTTATTAAAGGTATAATTTTGGGCGCTATCAATCTTCCAGGAAATAAACCTTTAGATTCAAAAAGAATTTTCAAAAGTAAAATGAAAATTTGATGGAACTATTGACAAATACAAGGCAAAATTTATCATTAAAGGTTTTAGACAAAAAAAAGGTCTTGATTATTTTGACACACACTCGCCAGTATCAGGGATTAAGACCATTTGGATGTTGGTTGCACTATATGCAATATATGGTCTTGAAATCCATGTAAAATAGCTTTATTAAATGGAAAATTAGAGAAAGAACAACCCTAGGTTTTTGTGGTTTCTAGTAAGGAAAGGAAAGTGTGCAAACTTGTTAAGTCACTTTAAACACTAAAACAAATACTCAAATAGTGGCATGCAAAGTTTGACCAAACTATATTGGCAAATGAATTCAAGATTAATGAGTGTGACAAATGTTTTTACATTAAAGACACTCCAAATCACAAAGTCATTATTTGTATATATTTTGATGGCATGTTAATCATCAGTAAAGATATTTCTGACATAAACGCTACTAAGAAAATACTAGAAAGTAAATTTTATATGAAAGACTATGGAGTTGTTGATGTGATTCTCAGAATAAGAATTCATAAAACTCCACAAGGCTTAGCACTATCACAGTCTCATTACATTGAAAAGGTACTTGACATGTTCAAGTATTAGGATTTCAATATTGTGATGACAGCAATGGATGTGAGTTTTGGACTTTAAAAGAATGAAAGTGAAAGTGACTCATAATTGAACTATGCAAGAGTGTTGGTGTGACGACCCTAAAGTTGAGGTCATGATGTCACCTACCTTGGTACTAACCTTAGTAGGTAAGCTAAATCCCACACGATTAGGATAAGTGAAATATGAAAAGAGAATCCAAAAAGATGAGACTTCTAGAACAAAGTCAAGCAATAACGTATAACATAGTAGAAATTGAACAAAATATATAAATCTCCAAAAATGGTGTCATAAGTATAAGAGCATCTGATACATAGTCTAAAACTAAAGCTACAAAGTCTGTCTTAGAATACCAATAAAGCCAAGATAAAGATAGAGGCTGGAATAAGGCTCCGAATAGAGAGCTCACAAGATACTCCAAAGATTATCTATCACCGCACAATCAACTACCGTGGATAGTACTCAAACTATGGTCTTAATCGAAAAGGCATAGTAGGGGTGTGTACGATCCACTTGTACTCAGTAGGTATCATAGGCCGATTGACATAATAAAAAATTAATACAATGAAAAGTTATTATGAGCACGTCACCTACAAACAGAAAAATTCTCAAATGGAAGGTCACACTGTCTTTACTAATAACTCAAAGATATAAAGACAATAAAGGAAACTAACTACATAAGAAAATATTCAAAAATGTAAACAATGAAATGCAAAGCAATATTAATCTGATGATGATAAAAATAAGTCATTGCATGACTTTTGTATACACCTTTGAGCCTCCGTGTTTCAAAACAAGACCCATGAGGGGTTCGCAATTCGTATACTTTCTGATACCCTAATCTCAAATATTAACTCAGTTCTCCAGCTAATGGTTATGGATCAAGGGTTTCATAAAATATCTCATTCACCCCTAGCTATTGTTCACAGATCAAGGATTGTTTAAAGTGTTTCTCAGTGGTATCAATATCTCAGAAGTATATGTATCAAATGGTGATATAATGCTCACAACTAATTAGCGTGAAGTTAATGATCAATCAAAATGGCATAGTGAACTCAAACTTAATTCAATATGTCAATGATTCATGAACATATGCCCTTGCTAGGCATCACAAAGATAAATAGTCATATAAAATATCAAAATATCATTTCAAACCCCTCCCCTTCCCCCTTCCCTCTCAGGTATTACTATCATGATAAGGGAAACTATTTCTCAGGAAGGCCTATAATATCTATTCAATCCCCTTCATGGGCATCATAACAATGAACATGGTATTTAATGCACAATTACGGTCTATGATTTCAAATAAAGCCCTGACATTGGCAACATGCGAGCATAAGATAATAATATTAATCTTGAAATATAAATTCCATGGATAACTCTCTAACCCTTGGCATACTTTACATATTTCTTAACTACCCAACTTAGCCTAAAGAAAGTGAAGCCATAACCTACCTCAAAAAGTCAAAAATCCAATACTAAGTCTTTAATACATAGCCTTTTCTTCACGAACAGTTTTGATAAGAACTAAAACTAGCAAACCATAATCTACGCATTAAAAGAAAGATAATGATACCCATATTAGCTATTTTTAGGAACAGATCCAAAATTAGTCTGAAAAATGGGCTCAAATATAAAAGGGGTAAACTAAAATTTTATTTTAGAAACATGTTTCCCAAGATCATAGGAGTCTACAATTGAAAATCCATACGAAAATGAGTTGTTATTGATGTACAAATTAAATAAAAACTATTTTAAAGTTTTACTGGTAAAAGGCCCAAAAATCAAATTTGAAATCGAGGTTTTGAAGTTATTTAAAGATAAAATCAATGGAAATTAATGGTAATAAGAGTTTGAAGCTTACCCAAGCTTAAATAGTAAAGAAAACCCTACAAAATTTCCTTTTACAAATATCCAAGATCCAAAATGGTGAAAAATGCTTCGTGTTCAACGCGTTCAACGCGGTCCAAAATGGTGAAAATTGCTTCCCAATTCTCTAAACAATACCTCGCAAATCCGATCAACTCTTCGTGTTCGCCAGGGTTAACATTGATCAGGCCACAGACTTAGCCTTTGCATTCGTTGTTAGCCTTCCATGTTCGTAAAGGCTAAAGACCAGGACACATCACATTCATGTCGGCCGAATCGTATTTGTGATGAAGTAAAATGCCTGATCCGGTCCTAGTTATACTTTACGATCGCGGTTATCCCCTCACAATCATGATGAAGGATAGTATCCTTCACTACGTTCATAGCCAGTGGCCTGCACTCATTGAGAAAGATATTACCTGCACTTGATATCAGCAAAATATTAAGTGTTCCATATTGAAAATGTCTCTGAATGGACCCTCAAGATTCATTTGGGACCTCACAAAATAAATCATACATGCTACTTGGCTATTTTTGACATTTCAAACTCAATAGCAACGTTGAACTTTTGAAAAGAGACCTTTTACATTAAATTAGCCCACATGACCCTTTAAAGCTTAAATTGAACTAGTTTCTGAATAGATGGTTGAAATAAAAAATAAAGCTTCTGAACCCGAACCAACTCCGCTAATAACCCAAAATCAACATCCTATATCTAACGGAACTGTCCAAAACACCTTTTGGCACTTGAAACACAAAATATTGACCGGAGTCAAACTAAAGTCTCTAAGAGTCTCAAACTCTCCTAAATCATTCCCGAATGCATCAGAGACCATGCCAACCATCCCCACACCTCATAACTAGCATGTAACAACTATAGGAAAGAGAAAACGGTCAAAACACATAAAAAGTAAAAATTTATACTTCATGTTACATTATCCACCACTAAAACACTAGTTCATCCTTAAATTAAAAAACAAATAAAGTACCTAAAATAGTAAAACGTTAGGGGTATCTATACCTCATATAAGGCTCGAGCTCCTAAGTATCCTCCTCAATAGGGAGATGTCACTGCTGGACCTTTATTAAATCAATAGTCATAGACCTTAATTTCCTAGTCTGCATGTCTAGAATAACAATGGGATCTTCCTCAGAGGATAAATCATGGTCTAATACAACAGAATCCCACTGAATCACATGTACAACGTCTGGACAATATCTTTTCAATATGGAAATGTGGTAATATTGGATGAAAATTGATAGATGTGGAAGTGAAGCTAGCCTATACACTACATCACCATACTTATTAAGGATCAAATAGGGCCAATGAACCTCGGACTAAGATTCTCTTTCTTACCAAACCTCATCACACCCTTCATGAGCGAAACCTTCAACAAAACTCAATCTTCGATAGTGTATGATATATTGCGAGCTCGACGGTTAGCATAACTATTTTTCTTACTCTAGGAAGACAGTAGCCTCTGTTGAATCAATTGTACAAGGTCTATCAAATCCCACAACAAATTTGTACCCCAATTCCTCACCTCAAAAGAGGCAAACCATCCGATAGAGGATCTACACCTCCGCCTACACAAATCCTTAAAAAGTGTCATCTAAATACTAGAATGGTAATTGTTGTTGTAGGCAAACTCCACTAGGAGAAAGTACAAGTCCCAATAACCTCAAAAGTCTATGATAGATGCTTGGAGCATGTGCTCTAGCTCCTGCATAGTCCTTTTAGACTGACCATCAGTCTAAGGATGAAATGTTGTGTTCAAATCAAGTTGAGTACCCAACTTTCTCTGAATAGTACTAAAAACACTAACCCAACTCTCTCTAAATAGTACTCTAAAAAACTAAGGTAAACTAAGTACCTCTATTATATACAATAAATATCATTTCACCATGCAATCGAGCAATCTCCCTAGTATATATATCTTGGTTAACTTCTTTGCATTACAATTAAATTCCGCAGGTATGAAATATGCTAATTTGTTTAATCGATCCACAATCATCCAAATAGAGTCAAACTTCCACAAAGTCGTGGATAGGCTAACTATGAAATCCATGATGATTTTTTCCCACTTCCACTAGGGAATGCGTATTCTCTATTTTGTACCACTCAATCGCTGATGCTCATACTTCACCTGTTGGCAATTTAAAAACTTAGTCATGAACTCCATAATATCTTTCTTTAATCATCCCACAAATATATTGTTTTATGTTATGATACATCTTATCCACTCCTGGGTGAATGGAATATCTAGCACAATGAGCCTCCTCTAAGATCAATAGAACCCATCCATCAACCCTCGATGCACAAACTCAACCACTAATCTTAAAAACACCATTAGAATCATTATATACCTCTTTTGCCTCACCACTTAATACCATATCACTAATCACCCCCAATATATTGTCATTAAATTGATGAGCTCAAATCTGCTCCATCAAGAAAGATCTATCCCTTACAAAAGATAATACATATTCAAACATCAAAACCCATCCACCAAACCTCGGTGTACAAACTCAGCCACTAATCACAAAAACATCATCAGAATCAAGACATACTGCATTAGCCTTGTGACTTAAATACCTTATCACTAATTAGCCTCAATCTATTATTATCAAATTGATGAGATCATATATTCTCCATCAAGAAAGATCTTGCCTTCATAAAAGATAATACATGCTCGGGCATCAAAATATCAAGACAAACCTACTGGTTAGCCAAAGATTGAGCCTCCAAGGCCAAAGGCCACTCCTGGATTAAGATATAAGCCAAACACTTCATACTCATCGCTTTCTAACTCAAGGCATACGCAACCATATTAGCCTTGCCCGAATGATAAAGAATAGTAAGATCATAATTCTTAAGCAACTCAAGCCAATGTTAATGTATCAAATTAAGATCACACGGAGTGAAGAAATACTAAACGATAGGATGATCAGAGAAAATATCACAATGCACTCCATACAAGTAATTCTTCCATAATTTCAAATAAAAAAACCACTGTGGCTAACTCCAAATCATGGGTAGGGTAATTCTTCTCATGAGTCTTCAACTGATGGGAAGTATATTCAATCACCTTACCCTACTACATCAATACCCCAAACCAACATTAGAAGCATCAAAGAACAAAATAAGGCCTACGCCCTCCTTGGGCAAGGTCAAGATGGGCACTAAAATCAACAACTCTTTGAGCTTTTGAAGTCTCTTCTAACAAGCATCCAACCACTGAAATACAATCTTTTTCAAAGTCGACTTAGTCAAACAAGACATGATAGAAAATAAACCCTAGACAAAACACTAATAATAACCCATTAAACAAATGAAACTCCAAATCACAATAAGATAAGTACGTATAGACCAATCACAAGTTGCCTCTATCTTGGTCGGATAGACTACAATACCATCCTTAGTCACCAAATAACCCAAGAAGGATATAGAAACCAATTGGAACTCACACTTAGAGAACTTGACATATAACTTCTTATCTCACATTCTCTAAAGTATAGTCCTCGTATGTCTCACATGGAATAAAATAAGATATCATCTATAAATACAATCATAAAAAAGTTGAGGTACAATAAGAATACTCGATTCATCAACTTCATGAATGCTACTGAGGCATTAGACAACCCAAAAAAGGCCAAAAACTCATAATGTCCATATCGATTCCAAAAATCCATCTTTGAAACATCCAAAGCCTTAATCTCAACTAGTGATATCTGGAGCTCAAGTCAATCTTAGAAAATACTGAAGCACCCTAAAGTTGGTAAAATAAATCATCAATATAAGGAAGAAGATACTTATTCATCATAGTCACCTTATTCAATTATCGATAGTCAATACACATGTTGATAAATCCATCCATCTTAACAACGAATAAGATTGGGCACCCCAAGGGGACATGTAAGTCTAATAAACCACTTACTCAACAAATCCTACAATTTATTCAACTCAGTCGGGGCCAACCTATAAGGAGGAATCGAAATGGGATTGGTGTTTGACTCAATATCAATAACAAAGTCAATATCCCAATTTGGAGGCATACCAGGCAAGTCCGTAGGAAATACATCCATGAACTCGCAAACAAATCCAAAAGCAGTGAAGCAACATTAGCATAATGAATATAGGATAAATAAGACAAGTATCCTTTTTATATAATACAACAAAAACATAAAAAAGATATAACTCCCTTTGGACCCAAATTAAGAGTATCCTTCAAAGCTAACCTCAACACACTCGGAGTAGCTGGAGCCACAGTTTTGTCAAAATAATCCAAATGATCATGATAGGGATCTAAACAATCCATACCCAAGATAATATAAAAGTCAACTATATGTAGAATAATTAAGTCTACCTAGGTCTCATATTCTACAAAGGTCACTACACAAGATCGATACACCCAATCCACTATTAAAGACTCTTTTACTGCGGTAAAAACTTAAAAGGGCGTAACAAAGGTATGATATACAAAATTAATAGCAAACTGTGTAGACACATAAAAAAGTGCCGAATCGAGTCAAATAACACAGAATCAAAATGATGGTGAATCAGGATGATACCTGTGATATCTACATCATAGGCCTCTACCTTAGGTCTTCCAAGTATAGCATAGGACTAACCACAGCTGCTCCCAGACTAAAAAAACTCATATCCTCCACTATGATCTCCCCGAGATACACCTCGAACACCCCTAGTACTACCCCTTCCACTCTATGAACCATGTCTAATTGAAGAAATAGGATCAGGGTAAAGTTAAAGTTGAAAACCCTATTAGGGAGAACCATACATATGCCAAGAATAGTCCTTCATCATATGACTAGTCTCCTAAAATTGATAATAAGATCTACCACCAAACTCAAGTTGATAGGGCCTAGAAGAACTAGAACAACCTCCCTGCCCTGATGACCTAAAATTGGATCCTCTACCCGCATGACCTAATTATTGGCTATCTGACCAAGAACCATAGAGCTACTATTTGAAACTTGCAAAGTTGTATGGATTGATCTACCATGATAACCATGAAAATCCCTATGTTAGATATCCCTACCTAGAGATATATGTCCACTGAACTTACTTTATCGATAGATCTTCTTATCACCACCACCACCCTAAGTACTCTAATGAATTGGCTCAAGCATGTTGATATGCTAAACTATACTCTAAAAAATAAGCACTGACATCATCATCTGAGATGTATCCAGCCTTTCAATCCCCTAACAAACTTCATAATCCTCTTTGAGCCAATGGAGATACTAGCTACAAAGTATCTAGATAATTTAAAGTGTGCATCATACTTAGAAATAGTCATAGAGCCCTTCTCTAGGTGATCAAAGTCATCTCTCCCTGGACCCTGCTACTATGAAGGATGTTCACTTCTTAAAATATCTTATATACGTAGGTGGGAACAGGGGAAAGGGTTAGATTTATCCTGATGGAAGCAAGAGTAATAATACGGTTTATAAATGCTATAGCAGCAGGTATAGTAAGAAAATCATACAAAAAGAAAAAGAGAGATATGAGATAACCATAACGGATGCGTCAGAGAGACGTTAAGTGGTTGATATTATCCCTTCCAAACCAGAACTTCTTGTTTTCGAGGGTGAATCTATCAAATTTGATCAACCATTAACGAGTAATCCTAATGTAGGCAGATTTGGTCAGGGATAAGGCACGATGATCTCCAGAAAAATTTCAAAAATTTAAGTGCATGTCATAGAAGAAAAACATAATAGTCACCAACTAACAAGAGACCCTCCACCATAATCTAGTCATATTAATCAATAGATAAGTAGTATAAGTAACTCCATAGGAATCAAGTGATTTGAGGTTGTGCAGCCACTCCTGATAATTAAGTACAAACTCATAGGCATTCTTTCTAATGGTACCACTAAACTTGGAAGGAGCCAGGTGAATGAATCTCTCAAACCTCTTCTGATCATCAGAAAATATGATAGGAGATGAAGCAACAAGAGAAATAGTAAACCTAGTAGGAAATGAATCAATATATAGGGGTACCAAAGAAGATGGATATACCTTTGAAATTGGAATACAATAAGTAGGAGTGTACCCTGATGGAAAAATACCTCCTAAAGTTTGAGAAATACTCGACACACTCATACTCAACATAGTCAACCTAATGCTCGAGAGAGGTGGCCCTAGTACATCCTCTAACTGGGGAAGCTCCGCATACACATGCTCTACCACTGGGTTGGACACAACCCATGACTCACTACCTGATTGAATTCCTAACAGTGGGTATTAGCTTAGTGACCTTATTATATCCAGACCTAGTCCTTACCATTTGCATTAAAAAAATGGAATACAAGCGTAGAATATTAGGTATGAAAAACCGATGTACCATGGTTTCATTTCAATTCTTAAATCTAAAAAATATGCCAGCACTTAGGTTTATTTTGGTAGATATGAAATGTTTTAGGGTTTATTTTGCAGGGAACTAGGATTTGGAGCATAAAATAAAGAACAAAGAGTCAAAATTGCAGAAGGTTCCACTTATAATGCCACTTACAAGGTGCCGGTCCCACCGATGGCTCGTAAGTTATTTGTCACATATTTCAGAGATGCAAGTTTAGAGAATCAGAAGTTGAAGAGTTAAACCTATTACCTATGAAAGGTCACATATGGAACTGTAAGTACTAGTACAAGTTGCAGAGAAGTGAATTTTTGAAAATTTGCAGGATTGATGATTTGTTGCTACCTATGATGGCCACCTATGTGGCGTATATGCCACTTATGGCCCGTAGGTGGCATCGTAAGTGGTGCCTAACTCAAATTATCCAGTTCGTTCTGGTTTAGATTTTTAGGGTTTTATGCAATCTATAAATACTCTTATGATATTTTTAGTGAGTTTTATGCAAGTTGGCGCACTTATATTATTCACAAACATATATTGATTTAAAGATTGACTTTGGATCTTGGAATTATTGTGTTCTTAGTTTTTGGTTGATTAATTGATTTGAGACTTTAGGTTTTATTCTTCCATTATTGTAAGATTACTTTTAGGCTTTCTTTATTGAATTCCATGGCATTTCTTACAACTATAAGCAGCTAAATCCCTTAGCTAGGGTTGTCAAAATCTTGGCAGAATAACAAAGTAGGGAAAATATAAGATTCTTCTAAATCATTGTTCACACTTGCATTGTGATCTTCTTCAGCTTAATTTTTTTCTTAAGCAGTGGCCAATGCTGAGAACCCTCTTAGATTTGAGATCATCTTTACAAAAGAGATTGAGATTGAGAAAAGAAGATTATGACAGTGATTTGAGGCTATCAACCCTCATCTAAAAACTTGATACTCAATAGGTGATAGTTAAACAGGGATCAAAGAAAAGTGTTAGTAAGGCGACACCTTGAGACTCACAAGGTGAAGGGTTGGATTAATCAAATCATTCACAAGATGGTTGGTAATACCTAGCTTGTTAGATTCTACGTATGTGGCAGTGAGATAGATAGATTGAGCACGAGCAACCTATGGAGTTAGCAAGCCAAAGAGAATATAGTCCTAGTGTTCATCTCAAATTGACTACAACCAAAAGCAATCAAGACTTGTTAATTTTTACTATTTACTACAAAATCCCCCACAGCAGGTTGGAGAGAAAAATTCAACCTATTCATCATGGGATCGACCCCAACCTATTTGGATTACTATAATTTGACAGCGACTACATTGTATCATCTTGGAGGGTATAGTTTGGGAAACATCAAATTTGAATATCATTGTAGGGAATACGGGTACAGATTGGTTGATTAGAGTTGTTGAGGTTGTTGGATTTTACTTTTCTTTTTTTTCTTGGGGTGTACTCCAGTTTATGCCCAGTATTAGGAGTCAAAGTTATCCCTTCATCCCATTTGATCCAGATCCAAAAAGAATCCTATATTAGAATCATAAGATGTCAGACCATGGTCGTGAAGATCATCCTTAGGGGCTTTGAGATGATCCACAGAACTTTTCTCCCTCACCTATGTATATTATTTAGGATATAACCGAGTAAGACACTGCGCTGTTATTAATAGAAAAAAATATAAGGAGGGATAATAAGGTGGCCCATCTTGCAACTCTAGAGGCAAGATAAAAATAGAACATTAATCGTCGAGCAGAACTTAAAAGAGGGAGAAGGGATAGAGCTCTTGTACCCTATACTTTTAGTATTTCCCAACAGAATAAATGGGGTATGTAGAGCCTATCAAGACAGGAGGCATCATTCTTTATGCTTTACCCTAGTAGGTGAAGTTTTATATTATGGAGATATAATCCAGTCGTTGAATCTTAAAGGTGTGTTTGTCTGACTCTCGACTAATAAGGAAAGCATGTACCTCATAATTTTTGTTAGAAGTTGCACTTCATATAATATACCTGGGGTAGATTAGGTGGCATTGAGACTCAGGTTGTTCCAATTCTCTCAAACTGGTGAAGAAACATTATGGTTAGGGGAACAACCTCATGGGTCCGTTAATACTTGGAATGAGTTGTGAAAGCAGCTTTTAGACCATTTCTTCCCTTTGACCAGAATGCTATAATTGAAGGACGAGATCTACAATTTCAGGAAACTATATTTTGAACCAATGTATGAGGCATGATTTTGGTTTAAGAAGAAGTTAATGATGGTGTCTAATCACAAAATTTTAGGGAGAAATTCACTGGAGATTTTCTATCATGCCATGATTACCAGTTCCAAAGCTATGGTGGATGTTACTATTAATGGAGCATCCATGAACCTATGTTGGGATGTGGCATTGAAATTTTAGATTAGATCTCTCTTACTAACTGATGGTAGCATACTCGAGAGGTAGAGAGAGATATAGGAACTTATGCCATTGGTGCTTCCAGAGAGTATAGAATTATAGATGATTTAGTAGCTTAGGAAGTTGCACAGCTGAGGATAGAGATTAGGTTAATGATAAGTAGTTTGCAACTATGAATTTTGAGAAGGTGAATATCGTGGACACATAAGGTAAGGCTTCTAGGTCATATGATTCTGATATGGATAAAGAGGCAAAGTATCTAGATAGAGAGTTGGTGGGTTTTCGAGCTAAGAACCAAGGGTCTGCTTAAGACACTTAGAACTCGGGGCATGGGAACCAAGGTTGGAACTACTATAGGGATAAATACAGGGATCAAAGCAGAGGGAGATGGTGACTGGAGATGTAAAAATGATTTCAAGGAGAAGAGTGGTGTTTATATTCCACCAGAGAGAAGAGATATTGATTCTAGAATAGAGGCAATGTTGTCAAATCAGGTAAAGGGTCTAAGTAAGTCAAGAGAGTTGCCTTAAGGATATTAAGGTAGATATCTTGGGACTCGGTCAAATGGAAAAATTACTTGTTTCTACAATCAAACGCCTTAAGCAGTAGTTTGGCCAAATGTCAGCCACGTAGAATCAGTATCAACCAGACACTCTTTCAAGCAACACTGTGCAAAATTTGAAAAATGAAATTTAATGCTTGACCATCACCACTCAGAGTAGTAAGGACGCCCTTGATCTCTCAAGGTTGTCGTCAATGAAGTTACAGATGGTGTTGCTGATATTGATGAGACCCTCAAAGCAAACCTTGAGAAGTTAGAGACTAAAGATGAATCATCACAAAAATTAATAGGTGTTTACAAGTATGTTAAGAAGGATAAAGGATAGTGGAAGGTATTCAAGCCTATAGTGAAGACCATTCCACGACCTCCCCCAACTTTTTCTCAGGCGTTGAAGTGGAAGAAAGAAAAAAAAAGTATAAAAAGTTCACTGTGATACTAAAAGAGTTAAGGTTGAATATCCCTATTTTTGAAGCCTTGAGAAGATGCCTAGATATGATAAATTTAAGAAGGATTTGGTAACAAAAAAGAGAGCAATTAGTTATGAGGATGTTGGTGGGATACATCATTGTAGTAGATTATATCTTGATCCCTGGTACAAAAGAAAGGTGATTCAGAATCTTTCAAGATTCCATGCACCATTGGGACATCTATATTTTCCAGAGCTTTGTGTGACATGATGTGATGCTCCGGAATAAAAAAAATCTATTAAGATCTCAGACGAAAATGTGTTGAATTCTGTTCTTTATCGTGATTAATAATTTTTTTGTGTGGAATTTCTGGATATGTGACCCGTCGTCACGTAGAGCATCAAATAAGATTTCCAATGATATATGGATCATCAAAAACGGACACTCAAACGATGAGTTATGATCATTCTGATCTAACCGTGAATAGTAGTGAATAGTAAATGTGTAGGAAAAAAAATACTGAGGCCAGGCGAATTTTAGGGTTAACTTCAAACGATCATAACTCCTTGTACATAATGATCTGGGTGAGATACTATATATCAACAGAAATCTTTGAAAGTCCTCTTTCGAATGAAATTGGTTTCATCCAATTTGGCCATCAGAGCAAAAGGTTATGATCGATCTACTTCAGCCTATCAAAATAGTCCATCAAAGGACAGATTTGACATTATTTGATTTTTAAGGGTATTTTGGTCATTCCCACTCCAATCCATCCGGGTAAACCATGGATTTAAGTCCATTAAGATCATTCAATAACTCATTTTTCTCCAAAATTTCCTAAGGCTCAAACCCTAACCCTACTACTCCAAATTTCATCCTTCTATGTCTCTTGATTGAACCGTAGAAATTTCAAATTGATTTAGGATTCGAGTTTATTATGTTAAGGGCTTCGAGAAGCACCATTTATTTTCGTGAATAAAGTTCCAGAGTCGGAAGTTCATATTCATCTTTCATTTTTAGGTATGTGGGGCTATGAACAAGATTATCCTTTCGATCTTGTGCCCGGTAATTTTGTTGAATTACATTGACATGAGATTTTACATATTTTACCATGAATTGGAAATATGGTTTTATATCTTATATTATTGTCCATGAGCTATGGGATTATGTCATCCGATATGTGTATGATGCTGAGATGGAATTATGTCCAAAAAGTACTTGATTATGAGAGTATGATGATTTAATTTGTTAAGCCTTGATTTATACTATCATTCCACTGTTTCCTTATTATGAATTTATAATTGATACTGGAAATTCTATATCCCTACTATGGGTTGATGTCTCAAGTACCTTTAAATGAGAGTTGGATGGCAAATTGAGAAATATTGATATTGAAGTTCCAATGAGTCTTGGTATTTTTCAGATGGTTTTGATGAGTTAAATTGTTGAAAATATTATGTATTGAGTCTTCATATCCTTGTCCAAATGTCGAGTCGGTTATGGTTCAATGCATTGATACCTTGTTGATGTTGAGGAAGATTAAAATATTTTGAGCTAAAATGTGTTGAGTTAGGAATCCATAAATTGATATGATTTGATAAATGAGAAAGAGATTTGATTTGGTCTTTATGATAGACCCTTGTGATGTTGTGGTGGATTTCCTAACGCGTTCTGAGCTTGTTGGGGAGTAGTACTTAGCACCGAGAGGGAAACTTGGTATTTCTCCAAACCTATGTGCCACCGTAGAGTTGTTTGATGATGATATTATTGGCCAGAGAGCCCGATTTTGATTATTGTAGTTTTAAGGTTGTACTCCCTAGAAAAGAGTATGACGCTCCCGCCAATGGGGGTTTCAAACGTTGGTATTCCACGTAGCTCATGTGGGGTTGTTGGTCATAGGAAACTCCCCTGTCTATAAGAGTCATGTTTATTGAAATACCGAGTCACTCCAAGTTTTGATGTGGTAAGTCAAGTTGCCTATGATGATCTATAATGATTTATGAGGTTTTTCTCCTACATTTCCTATCTAAGATGTTATGAGTTGCATGATTCATTGTCACTCAAGCCAGGTGTGTCATTATTGTCTGTATGTACGTTTTTACAAAATTTATGATATTATTTATATTTTACATGTTCCCCCACATACTCAGTACGTATCTTGTGCTGACCCACATATTTATCTATGGGCTACATTCTTACCATGATGTAGGTTCAGGTACTCAGCCGCAGCCACGACAGTGATATCCGAGTGCCGCATCTACGTTCCTTTAGTGGTGAGTCCTCATGGTTCAAGGACCAAGTTGCTAGTTTTGGTGTTGTTGTTTTGTGATCCCTTTGGTCTGTTGAGTCAGTTGGGAGTTAGTCCCAATGGCTCGTTGATTTTGTTGTATAGAGGCTATGTCAGACTAGTGTATTGTTAGGTTAGTTTGTGTATAGACATTCCATATATGTACAGTCTAACGATATTCCGTGCTATGTGCGATGTGATATGATATGTACTTATATATATATCCTTAGCGTAGTGTGTATGTTGTTGTGTTGGAACCCAAGGGTAGTGTTTTGGCTTAAAGGGTTAGCTTGAGGCTACGTGTAGCCTTGGACACCATGTGGCATCTCGGGATGATATTTTGTGGTGTTACAAACTTGGTATCAGAGCCTAAGGTTGTGAAGAGTCCTAGGGAGTCTGATAAGCCGCGTTACATAGAGTCTTGAGATTTAGTGTGTAACGCGCCACACCTATGATCAAGAGGTTGTGGGGTATTCTAGGAAAAGTCGCTTCTTTCTTTATGCAATAGTCTATCATGCTTACAACTGTTTCCTTCTGTTGTTAATTCACGCGTTCTTACGATAGAAAATGCCTCCACATCGAACTCGCGAAAACAACAACCAACCTCAACCCATTGATCTGTTACATGAGACGGTATCCCATGCTGAATTTTGGACTGTTTTTCAGATACTAGCCCAGGCATTTTCCACCAATACTCAGGCCAACGCTCCACCTCCGCAAGAAAAAATTTTTGCAGCAGCACAAATTTGTGATTTTATGCGGATGAATCCGCCAGAGTTTCATGGGTCGAGAGCAGGTGAGGACCCGCAGATGTATGTTGATGAAATGAAGAAAATTACACAGATTATGCAAGTGACCGAGGAACAAAGTGTAGAGCTGGCTTCTTATCGGTTGAAGGATGTTGCTTATGACTGGGTGCAGATGTGGAATAAGGGTAGAGAGGAAGATACCGCTCCGATGACTTGGCAATTGTTCCAAGATGCTTTCTTGGATAGATTCTTTCCTCTTGAGTTACGAGAAGCTAAGGTAGAGGATTTTATGAATTTGAGACAAGGCTCCATGTCGGTTAAGGAGTATTGTCTTAAGTTTAATCAGCTATCGAAGTACGCTCCCAATATGATGATTGATTCAAGGACTAGTATGAGCAAGTTTCTAACTTGGGTGTCGAGTTATGTGGTGAAAGAATGTAGATCTGCTATGATCAATAGGGAGATTGATCTTCCTAGGTTAATGATTCATGCCCAACAGATTGAGTCAGACAAGATAAAGGAAAGATAAGAGTAAGAGGGATTAAGAGAGTCAGATCGGAGCAACAGGGGTCTGGTCAGACTAGATTCTCCAGAGGGAGTCGCCCTCAGTTTCCGAGACGTCCATTTATACCTGCGCCTTCCTCAGCTAGCGCTCCTGTATATCGGGGTATCCAGGAGCTCTGGAATAGTTCGGTACCTTCCAGGTCTTAGGACAGTGTAAGCAACTGGCCTCATCCTCCTTCGTGTGCTAAGTGTGGTAAAGACTATTTTGGGGAGTGTTATATGGGGAAGGGGGGCTGTTTTAGTTGTGGAAAGTTAGGCCACATACTTAGTTACTTCCCGTATGCCAGACAGCGGAGTCATGATGCTTGTCCCCAGAGTCAGGTTACCAGTGCCCCACCTTCCGCAACCCATCCAGTTCCTTCTTAGGGTGCTTCATCTAGTACTGTTGGCGGTCAATGCCAGAAATATTTCTATGCTATACTACCTCATCAGGAGCAGGAGGACTCTCTCGATGTTGTCACTAGTATACTCCGTGTTTTTTATTTTGATGTTTATGTGTTAATAGACCCCGGTTCGAGTTTTTCTTATGTGACACCTCTGGTTGCTGTAAATTTTGAAACAGATACTGAATTAATTTCTGAGCCTATTTTGGTTTCTACTCCGGTAGGAGAGTCTGTCATTGCTAAGCGGGTGTATAAGAAATATCCCATTTCTGTCTTTCATCGAGTTATGTGTGTTGATTTAATTGAGCTAGATATGGTTGACTTTGATATCATTCTCGGTATAGATTGGCTTCTCTTATGCTATGCGTCTATTGATTGTCGTGCCTGTGTGGTCAAGTTTCAGTTTCCTGATGAACCTACCCTCGAATGGTCTGAGAGTTCTGTGATTCTTAAGGGTCGTTTCATATCCTATCTCAAATCTAGGAAGTTGATTTCCAAGGGTTGCATCCACCATTTGGTTCGGGTTAAAGACACTAAGTCTGAAACCCTGACCATTCAGTCAATTAATATTGTTAATGAGTTTCTTTATATCTTTCCAGAATATCTCCCTGGAATACCTATTTATAGAGAGATAGAGTTCAGGATTGACCTTCTTCCCGATACTCAGCCTATTTCCACTCCTCCGTATCACATGGCTCCTGCGGAACTTAAAGAGTTGAAGGGGCAATTGAAAGATCTTTTAGACAAAAGCTTTATCATACCTAGTGTGTCCCCGTGGGGTGCACCTGTCCTGTTTGTATGTAAGAAAGATGGTTCTTTACGGATGTGTATTGATTACCGATAGCTTAATAGGGTTACTATCAAGAATAAATATCCACTTCCTCGAATTGATGATTTATTTGATCAATTGCAAGGTGCGAGCTACTTTTCAAAGATAGACCTCTGATCCGGTTATCACCAACTTAAGGTTAGGGAATGTGATATCCCCAAGACAGCCTTTCAAACCTGTTACGGTCATTTTGAATTTCTAGTGATGTCTTTCGGGTTAACTAATGCTCCAGCGGCTTTCATGGATCTTATGAACCGTGTATTCCAGCCATATCTGGATTTATTTGTAATAGTGTTCCTTGATGATATTCTTAGTTACTCCCAAAGTGAGGGTGATCATGCAGGTCATCTCCGAATCGTGTTTGAAACTCTTCGAACTCATCGGTTGTATGCTAAGTTCAGTAAGTGTGAGTTTTGGCTGAACTCTGTAGCCTTCTTGGGTAAGTGACCAAGAATATTTTTAACGCTTTTTAACCTTCTTTATATCCTTAAAAGTAGGCTCATATCCCAAACGAAAGGTACCAAAGCTCTCACGGAGGTATACTGGATGGGCCCTGACTTGTAAAGACATCCCTACACCTTTCCCTTGTTCAAAACCATGCTTTAACATTTCGTTCACAACCGTAACAGATGTAGAGGATCATTGTGGTCTTGCAATAAGATTCCCTCGAGGATATACTCAACAGACACTACATCAAAAGTTTGATAAATTGGCACTCTATCTGCATTGTCAGCCTCAATGGATGAAACTATTTAATCTTTATACATGGATAGATCCCCTTCACCATGAACACCTATTTCTTGTTTGTCATTTTTAAACTTGACCATTTGGTGTAACATAGATGCAACTTCTCCAGTCCTATGAGCCCATGGACTTCCCAATAACATATTACATGAAGCATCGATGTTTAACACTTGGAAATCTAGGGAAAATCCACAGGCCTTATTGTCGGTATAAGCTCTATCTCACTAATGACATCTATTTTTTCTCTGTCAAATCCTTTGACACATACATTATTAGGTCAGATCCTTTCTACGTTAACATTTAACATAGGACAAATATTAGCTCCAGATCCTCCATTAATAAATACTCAATTGACATATCAATGCTCACACTTCACAGTAATATAGAGGCCTCGATTATGTGTGGTACCTTCTGCGGGTAATTCATCATCTGAGAAAGTAATACTACTTACCTCAAAGATTATACCAATAATTTTCTCCAATTCATTCACCTTAATCTCACTGGACACGTGTGCTTCATTCAAAATCTTCATTATAGCTTTGTGATGATCATTCAAATGTATCTGTAAAGCAAACAGATAAATTTGGGCTGGCATCTTCCTCAATTGTTCCACAATAGAATATTCCAACAATTTTATCTTCTTCAGGAATTCTTCAGTATCTTTTTCGGTAATTGGTATATTGACTGGAATTTGGTCTTCATTTCCTTATTTAGCTTTTCTTAACTCTTTCAGAGCATAACACCTTCCCGATCGGGTTAATCCTCCTACTCCATCCACTTCTTTAATAACTTCCTTCCCCTTTTATGTCACCATAATGGGATTATAGTTCACACGGGCTATCTTGGCGTTAGCCATGGGAAGTTTTGACACTGGTTTAATCATAAGTGGAATTATGGGAGCTCCTTTTACAATTAAGAGAGGCTTGGTGGGACTTTTGGGAACAATAAGCTTTGGTTTTATCTGACCTGACCCAATACTTTCTAAAGTTTCTTTCCCCATAACCAAAGTAGTATTCGATGGTTTGGGTTTTATTACTACCTTCTCTACTTCTGCAGGTTTTACTTTTGTCAAATCCACAATATTTGTGGACTTTTCCATATCAGTTTTGATATTAAAATAGGCTTGAAGGAAACTGTAGCCTCTTCGCCACTAGGTATCAACTTGAGCATATTCAGTTCATCATGAATCGACAGTGGATTCTGGTTAATGTTTGGAGCCTCCGGACTTTGCACCATAATTTGTTGTGTGTCGATCAACTCTTGAATAACTCTTTTCAAGTACCAACATTTTTTGGTGTCATGCCCTGGGGCATCAAAATAGTAAGCACATCTTCCAGAATAATCCAAGTTTTTCAGAGGAGGATTTAGGATCCTTCTTATAATTAGGCTTAGAACATTTATATCCCTCTGTCTCTAAAATAAGCTGGCATAAGATATTTTGATAGGAGTGAAATTATCTTTGCCTATGTCAGCCTTCTTGTAATTTACTCTGGGCCAAAAATTTGATTTAGGGGGACCTTGTTGAACTTGTGGGATTGGAG
This sequence comes from Capsicum pubescens, assembly GCA_030864215.1. Lineage (NCBI taxonomy): Eukaryota > Viridiplantae > Streptophyta > Magnoliopsida > Solanales > Solanaceae > Capsicum > Capsicum pubescens. Next base: position 321,818,134 of record CM061548.1, read on the forward strand.
GATTATTCTGAATAGCTGGAGCATGCCATTGTAGGTAAAAAGGAGCTCAAGCATATGGTTGTACATTATAGATAGGATACTGAGGGGATGAAATGGAATATAATGGATTTTGGGGAGGAGCATAGTATCGTGGATGATTACATGGATCTAGCACATAAATCTGATATTGAGATTGTACGTATGGTTGATGCGTAACTTTCAAATTTTATCATGGAACCTGGCACAACAGTAGCTATATCCTCTTTTATGTTCTTTTCACCAAAACTTCCTAAACCATTTTGAATTGCCGCCATTATTGCTTTTAAGGCAACTTGACTTATGATTTTTCTAGACTTAATTCCATTTTCTACCATTTCTCCGACCTTAATGACCTCAACAAATGTACTTCTAATAGTAGAAAGCTAATAATGGAAATAGTCAGGTTCCTGCGCCTGTAGAAAAATATCAATTATCTCAGACTCCTTTATTGATGGCTTGACTTTGCAGCTTGCTCCCTCTATTGAACAATATATTCTGGAAAAGTTTCAGTTATCTTTTTTCTCATGTTGGAAAGTGTGGTACATCAGGCACTGTATCAATATTATATTGAAATTGCTGGGCAAAATATCGAGCCATGTTATCCCAGACGTGCTAACGAGAAGTATCTTGATCAATGAATCATTCTGAATTATCCCTGCCAGACTTTCTCCAAAGTAAGCCATCAACAGTTCTTCTTTCACCCATACTCCTCTTAACTGATTACATAACCTTTTCAAATAGGCCACGGGATCGCCATGGCCTTTGTACTTGTCAAACTTAGGAGTTTTAAATCCTAACGGTAAATGTACACCAGGAAACATACATAAATATTTGTATGAAACACTCTGTGCATATTCCTCATATTCTGTTCCAAACTTCTTACTTTCCTGGCCATCTCTTCTTGCTCCTCATTCTTAATAGTTTTCTCAATCACGATAGGAGAATCATGTTGATGAGTGGGATAATATGAATTCAGGGGTTTGAAAATCACTTCAGGGGGATATAATTGATCGTGACTTATTTACCCATAGTCTTCTACACTATCGATTGAGGACCCACAGTAGCTGGTGCTACATGAGTGAAAAATAGGTTATTTATGATAGATAGATTTGGCGGGCGCATGGTAGAATTACCAACAACTCTAGACACATTGGCATATGGGCTGAATCCACATGGGTAAAATGGATTGCTAGTTTGGGCTTGAGAGGGATTTGGATTATTCATATTCAAAAGTCTAGGAATTGAGGAAGACGGGGCTTGCCATTCATCCAAGCTTGATACATTTCCTCTATCTGTTGTTTCAATAACTTATTCTCCTCCATGGATGCAAACTCATTTGAAATCAACTGATTTTGATCTTCCTCACTGTCAGACTCTACACCCTTTTTGCGGGTTATCTTTATCTTTTATTTGTATCGTCTGTTGTACGGATGAGATGCTAGTTTAAACCACAAACCAACCACCAACTACTTTATCTTTTCTCTGAATCAAGTAGCAAATAGGTGAGTAATACATATTTAACATATTATAATGATATGTTGTATGTTATGCCTCTATATGCATTTCCCAGCCTATCATGGAAGACCTAGTGTTTCATCCCGGCTTTTCTAGGTGCACTTTTCAAAAAGTTTTGATCGAACTCTTTGGAGGGTTACCTACGTATCATTCCAGGACATAAATTAGATCTTGCGCAATTCTGGAAATTGGAGATATGAAGAAATACACTTTTCTTATTTGAATAATCTAAAATAAAATTATTATTTTTGAATTTATTAATAATGATAAGAAAACAAACAATTTCTTTTATTTTCAAAAATAAATTAATTTCTTTTTATATAAGGACCAAAAACTCCTTTTCTTTTTGTTTAGAAGGAAAGACAACCTTTTTGTTAAAGATCACCGAACCCATGAAGGGCTGCCTACGTATCTCACTAAGATGAGAATCAGGTGTGCGTAGTTCATGAAAAACTAACAAAATATTTTTTTAAGGGATTACACTTATTTAGACCAACTCTACCAAAAATTTTGTAATGACAGACCCCTATATAATTTCAATCATGAATTTGGAAGAAAATATAACTAAGTATTCTATAAAAAATAAAACAACCTTAGAAGAAAAACATGATCATTTTATATGTGTCGTACAAAACTAAGCCTCAAGACCCCTAAAGGTTCAGGTTTGTTAAGATTTATATATATTTTTTATTTTGTAAAACCTTAGACTCATGATCCCCAAAGATTCAGGGCTATTAAGATATATATAAATATATATATAAATATATATATATATATATATATATATATATAAAATTTAAACTTGAGGATACGAAAAATAATTATGAAAGTAGTCATGGTTTTAAAATATTCCCCAATAAATATATGAATAATTTTTCAAAAGACAGGCCGTATCCCAGGAAGGACTTCCTACGTATCCCACTAAAGTGTGAGAATCAGACCCTCGTAGTTCATGAAGACCTTAAAAACTATATTTATTTTTTAATTTCTTTGAAAAATGATTCGTTAAATTCGAGGACGAAAAACTCTCTTACATTTCATCACGTTGACTAAAGTCGGTCAACAATCAAATGACCTTCCAAATAAATGTCAAAGAGCACGAAGGATGCACATGTTGGTCATTATAAAGAGGGACACCTGTCCTAGACAGACCCGACCCTTGTGCCGAGTCCCGCTAAGTCAAATGCACATGATGCAAATAAAATGGAACCTAATAGGGATAACCAGATTCTGAGTTTCAGTTCTACTAAGTTTAGCCTGATGAGGATAAGTGTCTAGACTGGCATACCTAAGTGGACACTCGAGTCGGGGAGGTATAACTTGTTTGGTAGCAGTGCTACTCCGACTTCGTTGTTGATCCAAACCCTGCCTAACATGTGTGACTAATAATCCATCACCGGGTGTCTTGACATTCTGTTTATCTCAAAAAAAAGGTAGGATGCATATTCTACATTCCTTCTATCCTATTTTCAGAGACTCAGAAGAGGTGCGCAAGAGAAGACAGTTTATAATACAATTCAACAATATCAAAACAATAAATGAGCAACAAGTAGAGCATTAGACCAGCAAACACAATATAAAAACAATTAAAACAAGTAAAAGTGAATATCAAAAGATTGAATTCTGGTTATTCTCCAGCAGAGTAGCCAGAGATATCACACCCCTTTTTCGTTCGAGGGGTCTAAGGGTTTTTCCAATTAAAGTGATGGTTTTGAATAGGGATTATTTTTATCATTTACATAGTCTCCACTTGGAATTGATTTATGGTGTTCCAAGTCACCTTTTTGAATCCCTATTCAAAAGGAAATGTCTCTTTATTTTGTTCTGCAAAAATAGAAGACCGGATAAAGAATTCTGTTGATCGAAGGAAAGGTATGAGGCACCCCTCGAGTCCCGTGGTTCTAGCACGGTCTCTTTTGTTGACTTAGCCTGACTTAAACTATTTTGATGAATTATGTTTGGGCCTAGATTCACTCATTTTTATTATCTAAAATCTTTCTATAACTCTAGTTTAAACTAGTGGAAATTAATTTTAAGACGATCTTTGCCAAGGTCCAATATTGCATCCTCGAATTATTTTTAAACATATTAAGAAGATGCGTACGCCATATTTTTAATTGAGATGAATATTTTAAACGTGCCTAAATGTAATGCCCCAAGAGTACATCCTAGGTGTCATACGGTGCTTACGGTCTCGAGGGACTACAAGCTAACCCATGAGCTGGTACCTGCTGTGAGCACTGAATAAGATAATAAAATATGTGGAAGGACAACTAATAAACCATATGGTTTTAGAACCTAAAATCAATACTAGAACACAAATCTAGAAAATAACTGTTGGAAGCAACTGTCTGAAACTTATAAAATAATAACCAAACTGACTGACTACCTGTACTAGTCTGAAAAGCCTATACTGACTGACTGGGGAGTTGATGGGAAAAAACCCCAACTAAATCCTTCTGAATGGAAAATAGTGAGCTAATGTAACAACTGAGATAAATAGATCATGTCCTCAAAATATGAGGACTCACCACTGCTACGGTTGAAAATTTGGAATGTTTATGCGCGATTCAAAATTGAGCGTCCGAACCTATGATATGATACATCATAGCGCAAAAAATGAGTATGTGATCAGTACTTTGAATGTACTGGTATGCTAAATGAGGTAGGCTGATATGCATGGTTTTATGTACATAAGTAATAACTGGCTGAATGAATAGCATGAAGTACTGAATGGAATGCATTAAATTTGTAAATACTAAGAATGCATGACCAAGCATAAAACATGTTTTGAATATAATCTATAAACTGAAATACTAAAATCTAATAACAGAATAACTGATATTTGTATGCTATGGTCAATACAAGCCTGACTGAAGTATATTGAATACATAACTAAGACTGTGGGAGCTATTATCGAACCGACATGGCCTAATGAGCAATTTGGGGTCCAACCTGTGACCCTAGTTGAAAGGGTGTCAGTACCGTGCCACGGGTAATAACACTGGTTGTGTGGATCCACTGATGTACTGTCCCAAAGGACTAAGGGTGTCAAGCCTAAACTAAAGGGTGACCCCTGGAAGGTAGTCTAGCCTGAACTGATGGGTGACTCCTTAAATCCTATATTGGCTATATAGTTTTGGAGTACAGGGATGGCTACTAACAACTCTGCCTAACTAGCGGGGAATTCGTCATCCCGGCACTTACTCAGTGCTAAATCCTACTCCCAACTGAACTGACTCGAAATACTGAACTATTCTAAGTTTAACTGATCATGATGACTGACTGAATTGATATTTCTCAAAACATGTCTGAAACTATTCTAAAGATACTGAAACTAGGTAAATAACTACGTTTTTGGGTATTTAGAACCCCCAGGACTTGATAGCAATAATAGTAAAATAGTACTAAAACTTTGGGGACATAATATGAGAGCATTTATTTAAAATTCATTCTTGTAGGCATTTCATCAAACACTTGATATTCATAGTTTAACCTAAGTATGGATATAGTTTAAAGCTTGTAGAAATAACATGATTTCAATATCAACATCGCTAATTATGGTTTAAATCAACAAATAGCATTATTCAAACGTATAGGGTTTGATGACAACATCAATTTCATGTAAACATGGTATAGAGTTTCAATTCGTGGGAATTCATGGTTAAAATCACAATTAAAAATCACAATTACTTGTAAAGATCACAACTTTGAATTTAAAATTGGATACTTGGACTCTATGGGTGAAAGGGACCCATGGATGAACATTTAACATACCTCAATTTCTGAATTTGTGAGAATTGATGGTAAATTCTTGAGATTTGATCTTGAATCTTGAAGGGATAGGGTTTGTTCTTGATAGAGGGCTACTTTAATTTGAGAGGATTGTGGAATAATGAGTAAATAATGCTCTCTTGGGATTTAAATTTTGTGTTTTGATTGAATGAGGTAAAGGGAAAAGGACTAAAACGCCCTTGGAAATTAAAACTCAAAACTAGAACTGAAAATCTCGATTTTGACCTTCAGCACAACGCGGTGCAATCGTGTCGGGCCACTGGAAAACTGACAATCCCCATTTTACCCTACGCCGCAATGCAGTACTATCGTGTTGCGCCACTGGAATGGACAATCCCGATTTGGCACCTTGGCGCAACGCGGTGCCAATTGCGGTGCCTCACTGGAAAGAGACAAATGCAAAAATGACCCTTGTTGAGATGCGATGCTTACCATGGTGGTCCACTGGAAAAGGACGAACGTTATTTTGGCCATTACCGTGACGCAGCCTTATCGCGTTGGGCTACTATTTTCACTAAAAGTGCCATAACTTCTCATCCGAGTATCGGATTTAGGTAAAATTGGTATCGTTGAGAAGCAAATTCAATTTCCTACAATTTGGTAGGTCTTGAGCTGGAAAATTCTCAATATAATAAAAGATAAACTCGTTTAAAATTGACTAAAGAAATATTCTTCCTGCAAACTCAATTGGTAAGGAATATTTTGGTTCGTCTAATAGTTGGGAGTTATTTGAGGCCTTAATATACATAAAACTCTCTTATAAAATTACCAAAGAACTATAATGTACTTTTCATGAGATGGAAACATGGCTCTAACATAGGTTTGGATTTTTGGAGTATTACAATATCTTCCTCGAATGAGATTGGTTAAGCTAAAAGCACTGAGGAATTGAGATTACATGCTGAATATACCTGATGAAAACGTGATTACATGATTGAGTCTGAAACTTAAAACATGACTGAACTGATTCTGTGAATGCATGACTGACATGAGAATGATATGCAACTGAAACTGAGTTTGCGGAGAAAATTTGAGGGTACTTGGTTCGTATATCTTCTTCTGCTTTCCAAGTGTCTCTCTCAATGGACTAATTTCGCCAAAGAACCTTGACTAGGGGAACTTCTTTGTTCTTTCGACTATAAATTTATCGATAAAGGATCTTGACTAGAATTTCTTCGTAAGAAAGGCTATTTTGAATATCTACACTTTCTAAGGGAACAAATACAGCTGGGTCACCAATACATTTCTTAAACAAAGAGATATGGAATACTGGGTGCATTGATATTAAGTCTGTAGGCAACTAAAGCTCATAAGCCACCTTTCTGAAATGGCTTAAAATTCTGTAAGGGTCAACATATCGGGGACTAAGCTTCCCCTTCTTACCAAACCTATTTACTCCCTTCATGGGAGAGATCTTTAGATAAATGAAATCTCCAATCTCAAACTCAAGATCGTTTCTCCTCACATCTGCACAAGACTTCTGTCGGCTTTGGGATGCCTTAAGGCTCTCCCAGATTAACTGAACTTTCCAAAGCATCAAACACCAATTCAGGCCCTATCAAAGGGGTTTCACCTACCTCAAACCAACCAATCAGATACCTATATATCCTTCCATATAGAGCCTCAAATGGATCCATATGAATACTGGAGTGATAGTTGTTATTATATGCAAATTCGATCAAAGAAAAGTGGTCATCCCAACATCCTTAAAGTCAACTAAACACGCTCTCAACATGTTCTCCAGATTCTAAAGGATCCTCTCAAACGGATGTCTGTCTGAGGGCGAAAGGCTATACTGTTATGCCTCGGAAAAATTTTCCGTTAAGATCTCGAACGAGAATGTGTGAATTCTGTTCTTTAGCGTGATTAATATTTTTTTTGTGTGGAATTTCTGGATATGAAACCCGTCATCATGTAGAGCATCGAATAATATTTCCAATGATATGTGGATCATCCAAAATGGACACTCGAGCGATAAGTTATGATCATTCCGATCTAACCATGAATAGTGGTGAACAGTAAATGTGCAGGAAAAAAATACTGAGGCCAGGCGAATTTTAGGGTCAACTTCAAATGATTACAATTCCTTGTACATAATGATATGGGTGAGCTACTATATATCAACAGAAATCTCTACTCCAGCCTATCAAAACAGTCCACCAAATGACAAATTTGATATTATTTGATTTTTAAGGGTATTTTGGTCATTCCCACTCCAATCCATCCGGGTAAACCATGGATTTAAGTCCATTAAGAGCATTCAATAGCTCATTTTTCTCCAAAAGTTCCTAAGGCTCAAACACCAACCCTACTACTCCAAATTTATACCTTCTATGTCTTTTGATTGAATCGTAGAAATTTCAAATTGATTTGGGATTCGAGTTGATCATGTTAAGGTCTTCAAGAAACACCCTTTATTTTCGTGAATAAAGTTCCGGAGTCGGAAGTTCATAGTCATCTTCCATTTTTAGGTATGTGGGGCTTTGAACAAGATTATCCTTTCGATCTTGTGCCCGGTATTTTTGTTGAATTAAATTGACATGAGATTTACATATTTTACCATGAATTGTAAATATGGTTTTATATCTTATATTATTGTCCATGAGATATGGGATTATGTCATCCGATATGTGTATGATGTTGAGATGGAATTATGTACAAAAAGTATTTGATTATGAGAGTATGATGATTTAATTTGTTAAGCCTTGATTTATACTATCATTCCACTATTTCCTTATTATGAATTTATAATTGATATTGGAAATTCTATATCCCTACTATGGGTTGATGTCTCAAGTACCATTAAATGAGAGTTGGATGGCAAATTGAGAAATGTTGATATTGAAGTTGCAATGAGTCTTGGTATTTTCTGGATGGTTTTGATGAGTTAAATAGTTGAAAATATTATGTATTGAGTCTTCATATCCTTGTCCAAATATCAAGTCGGTTATGGTTCAATGCATTGATACCTTGTTGATGTTGAGGAAGATTAAAATGTTTTGAGCTAAAATGTGTTGAGTTAGGAATCTACAAATTGATATAATTTGATAAATGAGAAAAAGATTTGATTTGGTCTTTATGATAGACCCTTGTGAGGTTGTGGTGGATTTTCTAACGTATTCTGATCTTGTCGGGGAGTAGTACTTAGCACCGAGAGGGAAATTTGGTATTTCCCCAAACCTATGTGCCATCGTAGGGTTGTTTGATCATGATCTTATTGGCCAGAGAGCTCGATTGTGATTATTACAGTTTTAAGGTCGTATTCCCTGGCAAAGAGTATGACGCTCCCGCCAACGGGGGTTTCAAACATTGGTATTCCACGTAGCTCACGTGGGGTTGTCGGTTATAGGAAACTCCCCTGTCCATAAGAGTCATGTTTATTGAAATACCGAGTCACTCCGAGTTTTGATGTGGTAAGCCAAGTTGCCTATGATGATCTATAATGATTTATGAGGTTTTTCTCCTATATTTCCTTTCTAAGATGTTATGAGTAGCATGATCCAATGTCACTCAAGCCAAGTGTGTCATTATGGTCCGTATGTACATTTTTACGAAATTTATGATATTATTTATATTTTGCATGCGCCCCCACATACTCAGTACGTATCTTGTGCTGACCCACATATTTCTCTTTGGGCTACATTCTTACCATGATGTAGGTTCAGGTACTCAGCCACAGCCGCGATAGTGATATCCGAGTGTTGCATCTACGTTCCTTCAGTGGTGAGTCCTCATGGTTCGAGGACCAAGTTGCTAGTTTTAGTGCTATTATTTTGTGATCCCTTTGGTCTGTTGAGTCAGTTGGGGATTTGTCCCAATAGCTCATTGATTTTGTTGTATAAAGGCTATGTTATACTAGTATATTATTGGGTTGGTTTGTGTATAGACATTCCATATATGTACAGTCTAACGATATTCCGTGCCATGTGCGAGGTGATATGATATGTACTTATATATATATCCTTAGTGTAGCGTGTATGTTGTTGTTTTGGAACCTAAGGGTAGTGTTTTATATTAAAGGGTTAGCTTGAGGCTACGTGTAGCCTTGGGCACCATGTGGCATCTCGGGATGATATTTCGGGGCGTTACAAACTTGGTATCAGAGCCTATGGTTGTGAAGAGTCCTAGGGAGTCTGACAAGCTGTGTTACGTAGAGTCTTGAGCATCGGTGTGTAGCGCGCCACACCTATGATCAAGAGGCTGTGGGGCGTTCTAGGAAAAGTTGTTTCTTTCTTTCTACAAGAGTCTATCATGCTTACAACTGTTTCCTTCTGCTGTTAATTCATGCGTTCTTATGACAGAAAATGCCTCCACGTCGAGCTCGCGGAAACAACAACCAACCACAACCGTTGATCCGTTACATGATACGGTATCCCATGCTAAATTTCGAGTAGATTTTCATACACCAGCCCAGGCAGTTACCGCCAATGCTCAGGCTAACGCTCCACCTCCGGAGGAATATAATTCGGCAGCATCACGAATTCGTGACTTTATGCGGATGAATCCGCCAGAGTTTCATGGGTCGAGAGAAGGTGAGGACCCACATATATATGTTGATGAAATAAAGGAAATTACACAGATTATGCACGTGACCGAGGATGAAAGTGTGAGTTGGCTTCTTATCGGTTAAAGGATATTTCCTATGACTGGGTGTAGATGTGGAATATGGGTACAGAGGAAGATACTACTCCGGTGACTTAGCAATTATTCCAAGAAGATTTCTTGGATAGATTCTTTCCTCTTGAGTTATGGGAAGCTAAGATAAAGAAGTTTATGAATTTGAGACAAGGCTCTATGTCGGTTAAGGAGTATTGTCATAAGTTTAATCAGCTATCAAAGTACGCTCCTAATATGATGGCTGACTCGAGGACTAGTATGAGCAAGTTTCTAATTGGGGTATCGAGTTATGTGGTGAAAGAATGTAGATTTTCTATGATCAACAGGGAGATTGATCTTCCTAGGATTATGATTCATGCCCAACAGATTGAGTCAGACAAGATAAAGGAAAGAGAAAGAGTAAGAGGGATTAAGAGAGTCAGATCAGAGCAACAGGGGTCTGGTCAGACTAGATTCTTTGGAGGGAGTCTCCCTCAGTTTCAGAGACGTCCATTTATACCTGTGCCTTTCTCAGCTAGTGCTCCTGTATATCGGGGCAAGCAGGGGCTCAGGAATAGGTCGGTACCTTCCAGGTCTCAGGATAGTGTAAGCAACCGGCATCATCCTCCTTGTGTACTAAGTGTGGTAAAGACCATTTTGAGGAGTGTTATATGGGGCAGCGGGGCTGTTTTTGTTATGTAAAGTTGGGCCACATACTTAGAGACTGCCCATATGCCAGACAGCGGAGTCGTGATGCCCGTCCCCAGAGTCAGGTTACCAGTGCCCCGCCTCCCGCAGCCCGTCCAGTTCCTTCTCGGGGTGCTTCATCTAGTACTGCTGACGGTCAATGCCAAAATTATTTCTATGTTATACCACCTCATCAGGAGCAGGAGGACTCTCCCGATGTTGTCACTGGTATGCTCCGTGTTTTCTATTTTGATGTCTATGTGTTGATGGACCCCGATTCAAGTTTTTCTTATGTGACACCTCTGTTTACTGTAAATTTTGAAATAGATCCTGAACTAATTTCTGAGCCTATTTTGTTCTACTCCGGTAGGAGAGTCTGTCATTGCTAAGCGAGTGTATAAGAAATGACCCGTTACTGTCTTTCATCGGGTTATGTATACTGATTTGATTGAGCTAGATATGGTTGACTTTGATATCATTCTGGGTATGGATTGGCTTTACTCATGCTATGCGTCTATTGATTGTCGTGCCCGTGTGGTCAAGTTTCAGTTTCCTAATGAACCTATCCTCGAATGGTCCGGGAGTTCTGTGATTCCTAAGGGTCGTTTCATATCCTATCTCAAAACTAGGAAGTTGATTTCCAAGGGTTGCATCCACCATTTGGTTCGGGTTAAAGACACTAAGTCTGAAACCCCGACCATTCAGTCAATTAATATTGTTAATGAGTTTCTTTATATCTTTTTGGAAGATCTCCCTGGAGTACCTCTTGATAGAGAGATAGAGTTCGGGATTGACCTTCTTCCCGATACTCAACCTATTTCCATTCCTCCGTATCGCATGTCTCCCGCGGAACTTAAAGAGTTGAAGGAGCAATTGAAAGATCTTTTAGACAAAAGCTTTATCAAACCTAGTGTGTCCCCGTGGGGTGCACATGTCCTATTTGTGCGTAAGAAAGATGGTTCTTTGCGGATGTGTATTGATTACCGACAGCTTAATAGGGTTACTATCAAGAATAAATATTCGCTTCCTTGAATTGATGATTTATTTGATCAATTACAAGGTGCGAGCTACTTTTCAAAGATAGACCTTAGATCCGGTTATCACCAACTTAAGGTTAGGGAATGTGATATCCCCAAGACAGCCTTTCAAACCCGTTACGGTCATTTTGAATTTCTAGTGATGTCTTTTGGGTAAACTAATGCTCCGGCGGCTTTCATAGATCTTATGAACCGTGTATTCCGGCCATACCTGGATTTATTTGTAATAGTGTTCCTTGATAATATTCTTATTTACTCCCGAAGTAAGGGTGATCATGCGGATCATCTCCGAATCGTGTTGGAAACTCTTCGAACTCATCAGTTGTATGCTAAGTTCAGTAAGTATGAGTTCTGGCTGAACTCTGTATCCTTCTTGGGACATGTTGTTTCTTCCGAAGGTATTAGAGTTTATCCTCAAAAGATAGAGGCTATAAAGAGTTGGCCTAGACCTATTTATCCTTTTGATATCCGAAGTTTCTTGGGTCTAGATGGTTATTATCGTCATTTTGTTGAAGGGTTTTCATCTATTGCGTCTCCTATGACCCGTGTGACCCAAAAGAAAGTGAAGTTCCTATGGTCCAAATCTTACGAGAAGAGTTTTCAGGAGTTGAAGACTCGACTCACTTCAGCCCTTTGTTGACTTTGCCTGACGGTGTTGATGGTTTTGTGGTGTATTTCGATGCTTCCAGAGTCGGTTTGGGTTGTGTATTGATGAAAAAGGCCAAGGTTATAGCTTATGCTTCCAGGCAGCTAAAGCCTCACGAGAAGAATTATCCTACCCATGACCTTGAATTAGCTGTCGTGGTTTTTTCTTTGAAAATCTAGAGACATTATTTGTATGGTGTCCATGTCGACGTCTTCACGGACCATAAGAGCTTGCAGTATGTATTCACCCAAAAGGACTTGAATCTTATGCAGAGACAATGGTTATAACTGTTGAAATATTATGATATGAGCGTGTTATATCATCCGGGCAAGGCCAATATAGTAGCAGATGTCCTTAGTAGGAAGACCATGGGTAGCGTAGCACATATGGAGATTGGTAAGAAGGAGTTGGCTCGTGAGGTACATCGTTTGGCTAGATTGGGGGTTAGGTTATTTGGTGATGCTGAGGGTAGTATAAGAGTGCAAAGCGGTTCCGAATCCTCTTTAGTTTCGGAAGTGAAGGAGAAGCAAGACAGGGATCCTACCTTGGTCAGGTTAAAAGAGTCAGTTAAAAACCAAAAGGTGGAGGTTTTCTCCCAAGGAGGATATGGCGTTTTGAGACTCCAAGAAAGATTATGTGTTCCTGATGTTGATAACTTGAAGCAGAGGATTATGGCGGAAGCACATGGTACGCGATACTTCATCCATCCTGGTGCTACCAAGATGTACCATGATTTGTGGGAAATCTATTGGTGGAACGGTATGAAGAGGAACATAGCAGAATTTGTGGCAAAGTTTTCCACGTGTCAACAGGTTAAAATAGAGCATCAAAGGCCCAGTGGCGTGATGCAAGAGTTTAGCATTCCTACTTGGAAGTGGGAAGAAGTGAATATGGACTTCATAGTTGGTTTGCCTCCTTCTCGTTTCCATCATGATTCGATTTGGGTTGTCGTAGATCGGATGATGAAATCAGCGCATTTCTTGCCTGTGCATTCATCATATACAGCTGAAGATTATGCTAGAATATATATTTGGGAACTCGTCAGACTTCATGGAATCCCTTTGGCTATTATTTCTGACAGAGGTACTCAGTTTACCTCCTAGTTTTGTAAAATCTATCCAGAAGGGTCTCGGTACCCAAATTCATTTAAGTTCTGCTTTCCATCTACAAACAGATGGTCAGGCCGAGAGGACCATTCAGACTTTAGAAGATATGTTGAGGGCTTGTGTGCTTGATTTTAAAGGTAGTTGGGATGAGCACTTAGCATTAATCAAGTTTGCTTACAATAACAGTTTTCATGCTACTATTGGAATGGCCCCGTTTGAAGCTTTGTTTGGTAGAAGGTGTAGATCACCCATTGGTTGATTTGAAGTTGGTGAGGCTGCCGCCACTGGACCGGATGCAGTGTTCGAGGCCATGGAGAAGGTTAAGTTAATTCGGGAAAGGTTGAAAACCGGCCAAAGTCATCAAAAATCATACGCAGATGTAAGAAGGAAAGACCTTGAATTTGATGTTGGTGATTTAGTGTACTTGAAATTTTCACCCATGAAAGGGGTGAAGAGATTTAGGAAGAAAGGGAAACTAAGTCCCCGTTACATTGGTCCCTATAAGATTGTGGATCGCATTGGGAAGGTAGCGTTTAAGGTTGAATTGCCCACAGAGTTATCTAACGTCCATCCGGTTTTCCATGTTTCTATGCTTAAGAAGTCAATTGGTGATTCTATTGTGATTGATCCTTCCGAAAGCTCGGGTATTCAAGACAGTCTTTCATATGAAGAGATTCTGGTTGAGGTTTTTGACTTTCAAGTTCGTACGCTAAGAAATAAGGAAGTTTCTTTGGTTAAAGTGCTTTGGCAAAATCAATCCGTGGAGAGTGCTACTTGGGAAACCAAAGCGGATATGCGCACCAAATACCCCACCTCTTTCCTACGAATCTTGAGCATGTCAAAGGTATCGTTCTCTTTTGATTTAAGCCTTATTGCTATGTTTATCTTGGCCTGTGTGTTTTCTATGATAGGTATCGTTCTCTTTTGATTTAAGCCTTATTGCTATGTTTATCTTGGCTTGTGTGTTTTCTACGATATCCAAAAAAAATCTAGAATGGAGTATATGCTTGGGCAAGATGATTTTTCTCTATATACTCATTTTTATAGTATTCTTGACCTACCTATCAACATTCGGGGACGAATGTTTCCAAGGGGGACATGATGTGATGCCCCAAAAAAAAAAATTCCGTTAAGATCTTAGACGAAAATGTGTTGAATTCTGTTCTTTATTGTGATTAATAATTTTTTTGTGTTGAATTTCTGGATATGCGAACCGTCATCGTGTAGAGCATCGAATAAGCTTTCCAATGATATGTGGATCATCCAAAACGAACACTCGAGCGATGAGTTATGATCATTCCGATCTAACCGTGAATAGTTGTGAACAGTAAATGTGCAGGAAAAAAAATACTGAGGCTAGGCGAATTTATGGGTCAACTTCAAACAATCATAACTCCTTGTACATAATGATCTGGGTGAGATACTATATATAAAAAGAAATATATGAAAGTCCTCTTTCCAATGAAATTGGTTTCATCCAATTTGGTCATCGGAGCAAAAAGTTATGGTCGATCTACTTCAGCCTATCAAAACAGTCCACCAAAGGATAGATTTGACATTATTTAATTTTTAAGGGTATTTTGGTCATTCCCACTCCAATTCATCCGGGTAAACCATGGATTTAAGTCCATTAAGAGCATTCAATAGCTCATTTTTCTCCAAAATTTCCTAAGGCTCAAACCCCAACCCTACTACTCCAAATTTCATCCTTCTATGTCTCTTGATTGAACCGTAGAAATTTCAAATTGATTTGGGATTCGAGTTGATCATGTTAAGGGCTTCGAGAAGCACCCTTTATTTTCATGAATAAAGTTCCGAAGTTGGAAGTTCATATTCATCTTCCATTTTTAGGTATGTGGGGCTTTGAACAAGATTATCCCTTCGATCTTGTGCCCGATAATTTTGTTGAATTACATTGACATGATATTTTACATGATTTACCATGAATTGGAAATATGGTTTTATATATTATATTATTTTCCATGAGATATGGGATTATGTCATCCGATATGTGTATGATGTTGAGATGGAATTATGTCCAAAAAGTATTTGATTATGAGAGTATGATGATTTAATTTGTTAAGCCTTGATTTATACTATCAATCCACTATTTCCTTATTATGAATTTATAATTGATATTGGAAATTATATATCCCTACTATAGGTTGATGTCTCAAGTACCTTTAAATGAGAGTTGGATGGCAAATTGAGAAATGTTGATATTGAAGTTGCAATGAGTCTTGGTATTTTTCGGATGGTTTTGATGAGTTAAATTTTTGAAAATATTATGTATTGAGTCTTCATATCCTTGTCCAAATGTCAAGTCGGTTATTGTTCAATGCATTGATACCTTGTTGATGTTGAGGAAGATTAAAATATTTTGAGCTAAAATGTGTTGAGTTAGGAATCCACAAATTGATATGATTTGATAAATGAGAAAGATATTTGATTTGGTCTTTATGATAGACCCTCATGATATTGTGGTGGATTTCCTAAGGCATTCTGAGCTTTTCGGGGAGTAGTACTTAGCACCGAGAGAGAAATTTGGTATTTCCCCAAACCTATGTGCCACTGTAGGGTTGTTTGATGATGATATTATTGGCCAGAGAGCCCGATTGTGATTATTGCAGTTTTAAGGTCATACTCCCTGGCAAAGAGTATGATGCTCTTGCCAACGGGAGTTTCAAACTTTGGTATTCCACGTAGCTCACATGGGGTTGTCGGTTATAGGAAACTCCCCTGTCCATAAGAGTCATGTTTATTGAAATACCGAGTCACTCCGAGTTTTGATGTGGTAAGTCAAGTTGCCTATGATAATCTATAATGATGTATGAGGTTTTTCTCCTACATTTCCTATCTAGGATGTTATGAGTTGCATGATTCAATGTCACTCAAGCCAAGTGTGTCATTATGGTTCATATGTACGTTTTTACAAAATTTATGATATTATTTATATTTTGCATGCACCCCTACATACTTAGTATGTATCTTGTGCTGACCCACATATTTCTCTATGGGATACATTCTTACCATGATGTAGGTTCAGGTACTCAGCCGCAGCCGCGACAGTGATATCCGAGTGTCGCATCTACGTTCCTTCAGTGGTGAGTCCTCATGGTTCAAGGATCAAGTTGCTAGTTTTGGTGCTGTTGTTTTCTGATCCCTTTGGTCTGTTGAGTCAGTTGGGGGTTAGTCCCAATGGCTCATTGATTTTGCTGTATAGAGGCTATGTCAGACTAGTGTATTGTTGGGTTGGTTTGTGTATAGACATTCCATATGTGTACAGTCTAATGATATTCCGTGCTATGTGCGATGTGATATGATATGTACTTATATATATATCCTTAGCGTAGCGTGTATGTTGTTGTGTTGGAACCCATGGGTAGTGTTTTGGCTTAAAGGGTTAGCTTGAGGCTACGTGTAGCCTTGGGCACCATGTGACGTCTCGGGATGATATTTTGGGGCGTTACACATAGGGGCCAGCATTAACTTCTGTGATAGTGATTCGAGGCTATCAACCCTCATCTAATAACTTGATACCCAAAAAGTAATAGTTAAACTGGGATCAAAGACAAAGGTTAGTAAAGCGACACCCTAAGACTTACAAGGTGAAGGATGAGATTTATCAGAGTGTTCATAAGACGGTTGGAAATACCTAGCTTGTCAGATTCATCATGTGTGGCAGTGAGATAGTTAGATTAAGCACGAGAAACCTAAGGAGTTAGGAAGCCAAGGGAACACAGTCCTAGTATTCATATCATATTTACTATAATCAAAAGCAATCAAGACATATTACTTTTTACTGTTTACTACAAAATCCCCCCCTCCCTACTTTTCTTCACTTTCTACTGCTTCAGTAAGTTTGAGTGACAGATTTGACCTATTCCTCATGGGATCAACCCTAACCTAATTGGGTTACCATAATTTGACAGTGAACGTATTGTATCTTCTTCGAGGATATAGTTTGGGAGATATTAATAACCCACACAATAAGGAACAAACTTAGAGAAGTGTTTCCTAAAATTATCTTATAGCCTTTGAAGATGGATACAAACGTCTATGTACCAATCCATAAGACTCTACTAGACATTTTTCTCTTTCACTTATCAAACTAGTGAACCTAGCACTTTAATACCAATTTGCCATGATCCTATAGCTGAGTTCATAATGGAACCTACCTTGGAACTAACATTAGTAGGTTGGCCAAATTGCACATAATATAATGAAATAAAAATACGAAAAGAAAATCCAAAAAGTGATACTTCTAGGATGAAGTCAAGCAATAATGTATAATATGGTGGAAAGTAAAAAAAATACATAAATTCTTGAAAATGGTGTCATAAGTAGAGGAGTACCTAATACATAGTTTGAAACTAAAAATACAAAGTTCATCTCAGAATTCCAATAAAGATAAGATGAAGATAAATGAAGGTTGGAATAAGGCTCCAAATGGGGAAATGTAATACCCCAAGATTTTTAAGATCTCAACCCACCAAAATAAAGGCCATTAAATTAGATTTCCAATGCCACTTGTCTCTCTCTAATCCGATATCATAGTAAAAAGTAATCGGAAATTTTCTAAGGCACTGTCAAATTGGCAATGTCAACAACTCTAGCAACGACCCGTTGTCAGATACAACAAGTCGTAGCCCAAACTCGTTAGTGAATGTCCAAAGAATTCAGTTCAGTGGAAACTAGTCCAGCACATGACTTGTTGTTATACATAATGATTCATTGTGGGTGGACTCGTTGTCAAAATAGTGAGGGACCAAGAACTCAGCCCTTGGCAATGTCCCTTCGTAATGATGCATTATCAAACCTGACGAGTCATTAGGAGAGGGGACATTGTCATAACAAGAGGACTCAAAAATTCAGGTTCTCAGGTCATGACTTACGACCAGACATAACGAGTAGTTATACGAACCATGACGATTGTTTCTCAGAATTTCCTGAACGTTTTAAGAAAGGTTTTTTGGTTTTTTACCATTCTTTTAACACCTAACCCATGTCATTTAGACTTTTTAAAGGGTAGAATATAAGGCTATTTACCCCCAAATTCATCATTCAATCTTAAAATCAATCCACAATAAGAAAAGAAGTGATTCTCTCTTCTCCAAAAATTAAATTAGGGTTCTTCAATCTTCAAATCCAATTTCCAAAATTTCATCAAAGGTTTTACCTCCAGGTATGTGGTATTTCATCAATGGGTTCCTTCCACCCATTGAGTCCCAAAGATTTCTTCAAACTCTCAAGTTTAATTCACTTTTTTGTCTAGGGTTTCATGATAATTAAGAGCTATCTTGGAATTTCAGTTTAATTCTTGAATTCAACCTTGAGTACATGTTTTACCATAAGATTTGCACCTTCCCATACTCATCATCATGAATTTCCTTATTATTGATAAATCATTGAGTTTAGACTTTATTTTATGAAATTCTCTATTATGATCAGCTTTAAATAATTATCATGTTTAGTTGCTTTAGACAGAGATGGTGGGTTATGAACACTCGATACCTAGAATTCCATTTATGTATCAGTTGACATGTTTTGAGCACTTCAGATTATGCATATGTTTCTATTTTCAAGAATGCTACCATATATATATATATAAATTTTAGTGTCGTTCATATGGGAGTGGTACTTAACACTGAATGAACACAGGGATGAAGGCTCACTCATCAGTTAGAACTAAGACCTTTAGTAGAAGTCCCTAAGTTCCATAACTACGGTGCTACCATGGTTTATAAGGGGTCACCTGCCAGATTTGAACTAACACCCTAGTTCTTCAGTACATCAGTTTAGTGGACCATGCTAGCCAGAGTTAGTACCCTTGGCAAGGTACTAGCACCCTTCCAACTGGGGTTACAAGTTGGACCCCGATTTGCTCAGATTAGAGTAAGTCGATATTATTAGCATCAATAGTCCTCAGTTTATATTAAGCTTTTCAGTTCAGATATGCATGACCTTGTATTTAGTTATTTAGTTTGTACACGATATATGTATTTACTTGGTCCTACATTCAGTTTATCATGTTTCATGCATTCATGTTCAGATTGACTAGTTAGTTTCTCATCTCACATACTCAAACCATTCAAAGTACTGATCGCATACTTTTCTACGGTATATTATCTCATATATAGGTTCGGACGCTTAGTACCTGGATCGCACTTAGCATATTTCCATACCATCAGCTGTAGTATTGGGTGAGCCCTCATCATTCGACGACCAATTATCAGTTATTTATTTTTAGTGTACTTTTAGTTTCAAACAATTGGAATTAGTTGGGGGCTTATCCCAGCAACTCATTATGATTTAGAGCCTTTCAGACAGTTAGTCATGTTTTTAGCTTATTGAGTATTTCAGACAATGGTAGTATTGATTTCATTACTATTTATTATTAGTTTGTTTCATATTAACTTATGCTCAATATTTTTTTACTTTTTAGTATTCTTAGAGTTATGACAGACCATGGGTTAATATGGGTTCACTTTGACTTTAAGCATCGTGTTACGACTAGGGCGTAGTCTCGAATCATGAAAAACTTGGTATAAAATAAGTAGATTTAAAGTGTCCTAGGGTGTTTGAAAGTCACGTTAAGTAGAGTCTTGTCCATAAGTGAGAAGCGCGCCACACTTATGGGCGAGAGGCTACGAAATATTTTAGAAAAGTCTCACCTCTTTAATGATTCATATCATGTTATAGAGTTTGAACTCAATTAAAATTCTTCTTCTAACTAGTCCTCTATATGTTTATATAAAATACCTCCCAAGAGAACCAATGAAAGAAGAAATGGGAATCAACAAGCACCACTGCCAGTTCCTGAAGACCCTCTAAATGAGCAGGTCTCTCATGCTGAGTTTAGGGTTACTTTCATACCATTATCCCAATCTATGACTTCTTAGAATAATCAGCAGGTTTTTTCTCCAACCAACCCAGTAGTGAATATAACAACAACTAGAATTTAGGATTTTGGTCGAATGAATCTTCCGATGTTCATTGGATCTAAGCCAAAAGAGAATTAATCCATAAGAGTTCTTGGATAGTGTTTAGAAAGTGACTAAGATTATGGGTGTCACTTCTAATGAGAGTGTTGACTTGGTTGCCTACCAATTGCAAGTAGTGGCTCATACTTAGTTTAAGCAGTGGAAGAAGGATAGGGATGCAGATACAGGTTTAGTTAAATGGGATATGTTAGTTACTGCATTTTTGGATAGGTTCTTCCCGTTTGAGTTGTGGAAAGACAAAGTGCAGGATTTCATCAACGTAAAGCAGGGTAGTATAAGTTTTCAGGAGTATTCACTCAGGTTTACTCAGTTGGCAAGGTACTCTCCTACTATGGTGGCTGATTCTAGGGCCCAAATGAGTAAGTTTGTGTCTAGTGTTTCTAAGGATGTGGCCAAGGAGTGTAGGATGTCCATGTTGGTTAAGGAGATGGACATCTCTTGATTAATGGTTCATGCTTAATAGATTGAGGAGGAGAAGATTAAAGAGAAGGAAATAGAGAATAAGAGGGCCAGAATTGGTAGCTTCAATTTCTCTTAACTGAGGTTAGATGGTGTAAATTGCTCTTAGTTCTTCCAAAAATCTATAGCTTCAGCCCCATCTTCTACTAGTGCTCCAGTACCCAAATTAAGAGAGGATACTAGAGACAAAGCGACAAGCTCTAAGTCCTAGGGTAGTGCCAATAATGCTCGCACCAACTCGATTTGAAAGAGATGTGGTAAGAACCACAAAGATGAATAAATGTATAGTAGTAATTCTTGTTTTGGTGTGGAAAGTTAGGCCATAGAATAAGAGAGTGCCCATTGACTGTGTAGAGGGGTAAAGATATTTGTCGGCAGAGTCAGTCTAACTCTTCAGCAGTTCTAATAAGTCACCCGACTCAACAGGGCCCCACCTCTAGTGCAACTGCTGGACAGAATTAGGGTAGGTTCTATTCCCTTCAAACTCAATAGGATCAGGAGGGTTCTTCTGATATGGTCACGGGTATGTTACAAGTCTTCCACCTTGATATTTATGCAATGTTAGATCTCGGAGCCATACTTTCCTTTGTGACTCTCTTTATAGCAGTAGATTTTGGTGTCAGTCATGAAATCCTAGTAGAACCCTTCTTAATTTCTAATCTAGTTGATAGTTCAAGCATAGCCAGACGAGTATATAAAAATTGCCCAGTTGCAGTATCCTAAAAAGTCACTTCAATCTATCTTGTAGAGTTAGACATGACTGATTTTGATATTATTCTTTGTATGGATTGGATCCACTCTTTCTATGCCTCAGTTGATTTTAGAAATAGAATAGTCTAGTTTTAGTTTCCAAATAAGCCAATCTTAGAATGGAAGGGTAGTTCCTCGGTGCCTATCAGTCAGTTTGTTTCGTTTCTTAAGGAAAGAAAAATGATCTCCAAAGGGTGCATCTATCATCTCGTTTGAGTCAAGGACTCAAGCTTTGAAATTTTGAGCCTTGAGTCAGTTCCTGTAGTAAATGAATTTCCAGAAGTGTTTCCTGAAGATCTTTTCGGTATTTTCTTGAGCGAGAAATTATATTCAGAATAGATCTCCTTTCAGATACCAGCCTATTTTAATTCCACCTTATAGAATGGCTCCAGCCGAGCTCAAGGAATATTAAGAATAGTTAAAAGATCACTTATACAAGGGTTTTATCAGACCTAGTATCTCTCCATGGGGTGCTCTAGTTCTTTTTGTATGATAGAAAGATGGTTCTTTCAGAATGTGTATAGACTACCTTCAGTTAAACAAAGTGACAATCAAGAATAAGTATCACAGTCCCAAGATTAGTGACTTGTTCGACCAACTTCAGATTGCAAATTATTTTTCTAAGATAGACCTCAAATTTGTCTATCAGCATAGTCAGAGATTGTGATATTTAAAAAATGGCCTTTAGAACTCTATATGGTCAGTATGAATTTGATGTTATGTCTATTGGACTAACGAATGATCCTATAGCTTTTATGGACTTGATGAACAGGCTGTTCGAGTAGTACTTGGACATTTTCATTATAGTCTTCATAGATGACATCCTTGTTTATTCTTGAAGTGAGGATTAATATACATATTATTTAAGGATTATATTAAAGACAGTTCAAGATCATTAGTTATTCGTTAAGTTCAATAAGTGTGAATTTTGGTTAAAATTAGTAGCATTTCTTGGTCAGATTATTCTAGGTAAAGGCATTCAAGTTGATTCTCAAAAGACCAAAGAAGTAAAGAACTGAATAAGACCCTTCTATCCATTAGATATTAAGAATTTTTTGGGTTTAGCCGATTACTATCTACAGGTTGTTAAAGAATTTTCCTCTATTGCTTCTCCTACCTACAGTTTGTTGAATAATTTTTCTCTAATGCTTCTCCTACGTCCAGAATGACTCAGAAAAACGTCAAATTTTAGTGGTTTGATTCTTAATGCTGAGTTTTGTTGCTTTATCAACCTCTTGACCCAATTGGTAGCTTCTCAATTTGGGTGTGGTGCTTTTTTTATCCATTTTCTAAGGAAGCTAAAAGAGTTGGCCAATTCATGAGGTTATACCCTCTTATGTTTACGGCTGTGAAGGTTGAGGAAGATCCCCAAAGTTTAGTGATGAATTCGAGAAGATCTTTTGGATTACGCATGCGTCAAAGGTGGAAAGTGTTGAGTTTGGTTCCTACTAGTTGAAGGATGTAGCGTACCAATGGTACAAAGAGTGGGAGTTATCTAGAGGTGTGGATGCTAGTGCGGCCGTGTGGGAGGACTTCTCTAGTGCCTTCTTGGACTCTTTTTTCCTCAAGAATTAAGAGAAGCGAAAGTGGAAGAGTTTGTAAATATGAGGCAAGGTAGGATGTTTGTTAAGGATTATGCCTTGATATTCCATCAGTTGTCTAGGTATGTCTTTGAGATAGTTTCTAGCATGAGAGCTAAGATGCGTAAGTTTATTTTGAGACTGTCTCCCAAATTGGTTCTTGAGAGTAAGGCAATTTTCTTGATTAGCAATATGAATATCTCTAGGTTAGTTTTGTATATGCAACAAGTGGAAGAAGAGAAAAGGAAATAGGGTGAGATTAGTAAAATATGATGTAAGAGGTCTCGATCTTCTAAGCTAAGTAGAGGCCATCAATCTAGTGGTACGTTATCCAAGAGAAAGAATTGGGTGAGTAGTGATTCTAAGGATAGTGGGGCCCAATCAGAAATGATCTACCCTTCTTGTAGATTCTATGGTCAGCATCATCGCGGTGAGTGTGAGAAAGAAAAATATAGGTGTTTTATATGTGGTTAGATTGGGCACATACAGCGAGAGTGCCCTTATCGATTGTTTACTTGGTCCAACAGGGCCTCTATTACTACTTCATCTACTCTTGCATAGAAGGGTGCTATCTATATTTTTATTTTTGGTACCGGCGGTAGCCGAAGTCGCTTATATGAACTTTCTACTCACAAGGAGTCTGATGCATCTCCCAATGTAGTTATGGGTATGTTGAAAACCCTTTTTCTCCGTAATATGCATGCTTTACTTGGTAAATGTGATCCCATCTATGATTGTGTATTTTAATTTGATTCTGAGTCATTTGGACTCCTTTTTCTGTTGCTACCCCAGTAAGAGACTCTGTGGTTGTAAGGAGTCTATAAGGGGTGTGTGATATTTTTTGGTAGTAAAGAAACTTTTGTTGATTTATAGAGGTGGATATGATTGCTTTTGATGTTATTTGGGGGGTGGATTTCGTGTTGTGCTTCCTTAGATTATTGGAACTGTAAGGTCATGTTTGAAATTCCCTAATGATCCGGTCACTGATGGGAAGGAGGTTCCTTAGTGAGTAATGAAAGGTTTGTCTCTTATCTAAAGAGACTGAAGGTTGATCTCGAAAGAGGGGATTCTATCACTTGGTTCGAGTTGAGGACTCTAACTTGGGAAGTCTTTCTCTAGAGTCCATTTCCTAGGTTGATGAATGTCTTGAGAATCCCTATTGATGACCTTCCTAGTATCCCAGTGGAGAGATAGAGTTGTGATATGGTAAATTTCCATACCTTATTTCTAGAATAGTTCCGGCGAGGTGTTTTCGTTCTAGCATACCTAAGAGGGATGATTTTCCCTATAAAGGTATGATTTAAAAGGGGCTTGCCCTCTAGCGTGAGTCCCATTCGCCCGGTGTTCTATCTCTTTATGTTGAGAAGGTGTGTAGGTGGTCCTTTATTGGTTATTCCTTTAGAGTACATTGGTATTTTGGGTTCATTGTCTTGTGAGGAGATCTCGGTAAGTATCTTGGGTTGGAAAGTTTGCCAGTTACAAATGAAAGAGGTGGCTTTGGTGAAGGTTCCATAGGGGAACCAAAAGTCCGAGGAAGCTACTTGGGAGGAAGAAGAGGACATAAAGTCCAAGTATCCGTCATTGTTTTCCATTTCAAAAACTCATTCTTGAGATATGTGTTTATGTTCTTAACTTGATTTATGTCTTTGATAGACGATGGGTTCAAGTCCTAAAGTCAATAGAGCAATTGGTTGATTGATAATGATCACAATGTGTGTCTTATCCTTGTTGTATGGCTTATGTTCTAAACGTGGTAAAAGGTTTGATGTGTGGTAATGTGTTGACTTGTGAATACGTTTGCCTTACCCGTGTATTTTACACTTGGATTAGAAAGTGTAAATGGTGATTTAAATCAAATAAAAAGGGTTTTTGTTGTCAATGATGAATAATGTTTTCTCATGCTTAAACTTGTGATGATATATGTTATTGGTAGTGGTTTTCATGCGTGGACACTTGTTGTATGTGGTTCAACATATGGACATTGAATAACCCTAATAATGGTGAATTACACAATAAAATTGGTCTTGCTAAAGGTACGCACATAAGGTGTTTGTGATAAATTATCTAGTCACATGTTAATGGTGTATTGAACTATGGTTGGTATAGTGAATATGAATAAAATAGAATATTGTTATAATGAATGTGAATACTTGGTAATTGGTTGGTAGAGGTCTTGTTAGACATGTGTGGAGTTATAATGAATGTGAATGCTCGATAAATGGTTGGTAAGAACCTTATTAATCATGCAATAGACTAGTTTATGACTTTGGAGGGTGTGATGGCCTAATAAGTATGAATGGTTGATAAATGGTGTTGTGATGGTATTGTTAGACATGTAATTAGTTAAATTATGACCATGTTGGTTGATTGCTAAGAAAAATGGATTCAATTCCCTAAAACATGAATTTGAATTATATTTGAATTGTAGCGTGGTATGAGAATTCTAGTAAGGGGCATAGTGACCACAAGTTGAATCGAACGATAAATTGAATTAAGGCATTTAGCCTATATAAACGATTGGTGGTTAAATGGTTATGTAAAGGTCAAATACTTATCTATGGTATTGATATGTAGCCTTGGCGGCTAGGATTACCTAAATGGGTTTGAGTCCATATATGGTGAATTGTATGGATGTTAATACGTAACTAGGGAGGGTTAGAGTCCAAACATCGACTAGTGATGATACATATCGGTTTATGATTTGTTCCATTACTATATGAGGTTTGTCAGTTTGTAGTTCATGTCCACTTACGATATGAGTTAAAGTTGTTTGTGGTTTGTCTCCACTTACCCTATGAGTTGAGTTGGTTTGTGGTTTATGTCCACTTACTATATAAGGTATGTCGACTTATGGTTCATGACCACTTACCATTAAGGGATGTCAGTTTATGGTTCGTGTCCACTTAGCATATGAGTTGAGTCAGTTTGTGGTTCATGTCCACTTACTATGTGAGCTGAGTTGGTTTGTGGTTTGTGTCCACTTACCATATGAATTGAGATGGTTTGTGGTTTATGGCCACTTACCATATGAGTTGATTCGGTTTGTGGTTCGTGTCCACTTACCATGTGAGTTGAGTTGGTTTGTGGTTCGTGCCCACTTACCATATGAATTAAGTTAGTTTGTGGTTTGTGTCCACTTACCATATGAGTTAAGTTGGGTTGTGGTTCATGTCCACCTACCATATAAGATGTGATGGTTCAAGGTTCGGGTCCTCTTACCTATTGTTGCATAGAAATTCTAAACGTCTAAAATATAAGGGTGGGAGGTTGGAAGTCCTTCACTTCATCTCTCATGAATGAATATTTCAAGAATGTAGGTTATGACTTATTCCATAAATTGGCATGTTATGTAACTATATGTGCACGTATCTTCATGTATGCCTATACTTATGTAAATGTGATTGCATACGATGATTAGTCTTGGATTTGAACAAATGCACTATTTTATCCTTATCCTTGGGTCACATGCTAGCGCTTCAACAACTAATCTTCTCCGTATGCTATGTCCCCACGTGACTTAACAGTCGAAGCTTTATTTTTTTTCCTGCACAGTGACCAAGGGTTTGGGCGGATTGTTTGACATTAAAGTGGTGATCTTCTATTCTCCAAAAGGCAGATATTTCATAGTTTTTTTACCTTATGTTCTAGACTTGGTGTTGGCTATTGTCGGGGACATGTCCCAACACCTATATATATATGGACTTTGGAAATTATCTAGAGGCATTATGGCCAAATGTGAACTTGGGTGTATTGACTAGTTGTTGAATCTAATTAAATGGTTAGACATGTGTAAGTTATGACTTGTAGTACGGTTTTCGCTATCTTATTATATGATCGAAATTTGTCCGACTCTTGTGAGGCTTATGATGATTAGGTTGGGTTAATGGGGCAACCTCCGGTTCATGTTGGCTTAAGGTGCCCATAGGACATGGCTCGAATTTTTGTCGTGTCAAGTTGGTATTAGAGCCTAGGTTTTGGTGTTATAAGGTGTCCATAAATCCGTGTCAAGTAGAGTCTCTTTTAAGGGTGTGAAGCACGCCATACTTATAAGAGGGGGATATGAGATATTTTAGGAATGTTTCCATTTCTTGTTTTCAATCTCAATCTAAAGAGTCTAAGGTCTTGGATTCCTCTAATTTTTGTTTGCCTTATCTTTCAGATAATGCCTCTAAGGAGATCTGATACCCAAGCAAACTCTTCAGTCTTGATTAGGGACAGCTTGCGCGAAGCTCATCCAAATTCTACAGTTCAGACCCAGTCTAGGGTTGTGTCATATAACCATCCTCATAGGGTTTCACTTGTCCCCACCAAACCTGCTTATAAGAGTGATACTCCTCCTTAGTCTACTTAAGGGGATGCTTCTAATGCAGATTTTCATCACTCTATCAACCTCTTGACCCAATTGGTAGCTTCTCAATTCAGGCATAGTGCTTCTTTTGCTCCACCCTCTAAGGCCACAAGGGTTAGCTAATTCATGAGGTTGCACCCTCCTATATTTATGAGTGTAAAGGTTGAGAAATATCTCCAAAGTTTTATTAATAAAATAAAGAAGATCTTTTGGATTATGCATGCAATAGAGGTGGAAGGTGTTGAGTTTTCTTCCTACCAGTTGAAGGATATAGCGTACCAATGGTATGAAGAGTAGGATTTATCTAGAGGTGTGGAACCTAGTGCGTCCATATGGGAGGACTTCCCTAGTGCCTTCTTAGACCGCTTCTTTTCTCAAGAGTAAAGGAAAGCGAAAGCAGAAAAGTTTGTGAATTTGAGGCAAGGTAGGATGGTCGTTAAGGAGTATACTTGAGATTCCATTAGTTGTCAAGGTATGACCTTGAGATGGTTTCTAGCATATGAGCTAGGATGCGTAAGTTTGTTTTGGGACTATTTCCTAAATTGGTTCTTGAGAGTAAGACAACTTTGTTGATCAGTGATATGAATATCTCTAGGTTAGTTGTGTATATGCAACAAGTGGAGGAAGAGAAAAATAAATAGGGTAAGATTAGTGAAATATGAAGTAAGAGGTCTCTGTTTCTAAGCTAAGTGGAGGCCATCAATCTAGTGGTAGGTTGTCCAAGAGAAAGAATTAGGTAAGTAGTGATTCTAGGGTAGTGGGGTCCAATCAGAGATGACCTACCCTCATTTTAGATTCTGTTGTCAGCATCATTGTGGTTAGTGTGAGAAAGAAAAGAACAAGTATCTTATATGTGGTCAGATTGGGCACATCCAACGAGAGTTCCATTCTCGAGTGGCTACTTGGGCCGGCAGGGCCCCTATTGCTACTTTATCTACTCCTGCAGTGAAGGGTGTTGTCTCTGTTTTTGTTTCTAGTACCGATGCTAGTCGGAGTTGCTTGTATGGACTTTCTACTCACCAAAAGTTTGAGGCATCTCCGAATGTAGTTATGGGTATATTGAAAACCCCTTCACCGCAATATGTATGCTTTACTTGGTATATGTGATCCCACTTGTGATTGTGTATTTCAATTTGGTTTTGAGTCATTTAGATTCCCATTTCTATTGCTACCCCGGTAAGAGACTTCTTGGTTATAAGGAGTCTATAAGGGGTGAGTGATAGCTATTGGTAGTAAAGAAACTTTTGTTGATTGATAGAGGTGGATATGATTGATTTTGATGTCATTTTGGGGGTGGATTGGTTGCATTCTTGTTGTGCTTCCTTAGATTATTAGAACCGTAATGTCATGTTTGAAATTTGTTAATAAGCCGGTCATTGTATGGGAAGGAGGTTCCTTAGTGCCTAAGGGAAGGTTTGTCTCTTATCTAAAGAGCCCGAAGGTTGATCTCGAAAGAGGGGATTGTATCACTTGGTCTGAGTTGAGGACTCTAACTTGGGAGGTCTTCCTCTAGAGTCCATTTCCTAGGTTGATGAATATCTTGAAAATCCTCGGTGATGACCTTCTTAGTATCCCAATGAGGAAATAGAGTTTTGGGATAGTTTTGTCATGGATGCTTGTCCAAATTGCCATTCCTTCTTTCTAGGATGGTTCCGACGAGGTTTTTTCCTTCTTGTATACCTAATAAAGACAATTTTCCCTGTGGAGGTATGAGTTGAAAAGGGCTTTCCCTCTAGCATGAGTTTCATTAGTCTGGTGTTCTATGTCTTTATGTTGAGAAGGTGTGTAGGTGATGCTTTGTTGGTTCTTCTCTTGGAGGACATTGGTATTTTGGGTTCCTTGTATTGTGAGGAGATCCCGATAAGAATATTAGGTTGGCTAGTTTGCAGATTATGAATGAAAGAAGTGGCTTCGGTGAAGGTTCCATGGAGGAACTGAAAATCTGAGGAAGCTACTTGAGAGGTGGAATAAGACAAAGTCTAAGTACCTACGATTGTTTTTGGTTTTCGAAACTCGTGTTTGAGATATGTGTTGATGTTCTTAACTTGATTTATGTCTTTGAAGACAATGGGTTCAAGTCCCAAAGTCAATTGAGCAATTTGTGGATTGATAATGATCACGATGTATGTCTTATCCTTGTTATATGCCTTGAGTTCTAAATGTGGTAAAAGGTTGGGTTGATGTGTGGTAATGTGTTAACTTTTGAGTACGTTTTCCTTACCCGTCATTTGAGGATGAATGATCCTAAGAGGGGGAGAATGAAACACCCCAGATCTTGGCCTTGCAAAAATATTTTGTTTTATTGGAGTATACTGTCCAAGATACGGTTAGGCAAGCCACTCATACCCTTATGTATGAGTCATACCCACTCTCCCTCCATCATACCTTGAGCAGCCTAAGAGGGTAGCATTCTGTCCACTATACGTGTTAGGATCCCCTCAATCGTACACTAAGGTACGAGTCATACCTAGGTAAGTCGTATAGTGCTTTGCACTAGGTCTAGAGTGGACTATTTTTGGTACGAGTGTTGTGTAAGGTTTAGAGCATTAGTCATAACCTTTGTATATAACTCAAAGGCGTGAAGTCGTACCTTGATCAGTGTAGATGACCTAGGTAGATCCTAGGGTACAAGTTAGGGTACCACTCGTACCCTAGGGTACGATTGACTCAAGTGAGTCATACCCAACATCATGGCCATTTCCCAGCTTTTAACTAAGGTCTCTAGGGTCATTTCCTAACCCCAAAACCCTATGTTTCCTCACTATATAAGTGCATATGGCCTCCTAAAACACATTTTTAGTGGATCAAACATCCAAAATACTCTCTCAAATACCTAGGAAGATTTGCAGACTAGGGTTTCAAGAGAGTTCATCTTGGGGGCAGGAGGAGTCAAATTTTCTTGGTGGATCATCTTGTTTAATGGTGGATCATCTTGTTTAAGGCATGTAAATCTTCCCCTTGTTAAATATCTCAAAACCCATGTATTTTACACTTGGATTAGAAAGTGTAAATGGTGATTTAAATCAAATGAAAAGGGTTTTTGTTGTCAATGATGAATAATATTTGTTCATGCTTAAACTTGTGATGATATATGTTATTGGTGGTGGTTTTCATGTGTGGACACTTGTTGTATGTGGTTTAAGATATGGTTCTTCAATAACCCTAATAATAGTGAATTACACAATGAAATTGGTTTTGCTAAAGGTATGCACATAAGGTGTTTGTGAAAATATCTAAATGAAGTATCTAGTCACATGTTAATGGTGTATTGAACTATGGTATTGGTCTGGTTAATATGAATGAAATAGGATATTATTATAATTAATATGAATACTTGGTAATTGGTTGGTAGAGGCCTTGTTGGCCATGTGTGGAGTTATAATAAATGTGACTGCTTGGTAAATGGTCGGTAAGAACCTTATTAATCATGTAATGGACTAGTTTATGACTTTGGAGGGTGTGATGGCCCAATCAGTATGAATGGTTAATAAATGGTGTTATGATGATATTGTTATCCATGTAATTAGTTAAATTATGACCATGTTGGTTGATGGCTAAGAAAAAGGGTTCAATTCCCTAAAATATGAATTTGAATTGTATTTGAATTGTAGCGTGGTATAAGAATCTAGCAAGGGTCATAATGACCACAAGTTGAATCGAACGATAAATTAAATCAAGGCATCTATCCTATATAAATGATTGGTGGTTAAATGGTTGTGTAAAGGTCAAATACTCATCTATGGCATTGATATGTAGCCTTGGTGGCTAGAATTACCTAAATGGGTTCGAGTCGTTATTTGTTGAATTGTATGGATGTTAATATATGAGTAGGAAGGGTTAGAGTCCAAACGTCGACTAGTGATGATACATGTTGTTTTGTCGTTCGTGTCCACTTACCATATGAGGTGTGTCGATTTGTGGCTCGTGTCCACTTACCAAATGAGTTTAGTTTATTTATGGTTCGTGTCCTCTTACCCTATGTGTTGAGTTGGTTTGTAGTTCGTGTCCACTTACCATATGAGGTGTGTCAGTTTTTGGTTCGTGTCCACTTTCCATTAAGGGATGTAGGTTTGTGGTTCGTGTCTACTTACCATATGAGTTGAGTTATTTTGTGGTTCGTAGTCTACTTACCATGTGAATTGAGTTGGTTTATGGTTCGTTTCCTCTTACTAGATTAATTGAGTTGGATTGTGGTTCGTGTCCACTTACCATATGATTTGAGTCGGTTTGTGGTTCGTGTCCACTTACCATATGAGTTGAGTTGGTTTATGCTTTGTGTCCACTTACCATATGAGTTGAGTTGGTTTATGGTTCGTGTCCACTTACCATATGAATTGAGTTGGTTTATGGTAAGCTCTCTAATAGGGAGTTGGTGAATTGCATGGTGTCTCATTAACCATTATTTTAAATAGCGGTACCTAGTTTACCTCTCGATTCTGGAAGACTTTTCAGAAGGGTCTTGGTACCCAAGTTTATCTAAATACATCTTTTCACCCGCAGACAGATGGTCAAGATGAAAGGACCACTTAGACCTTAGAGGATATGTTGGGGGCATGTGTGATTGATTTCAAGGGAAGTTGGGATGTTCACTTGCCTTTGATTGAGTTTTCTTATAATAACAGCTATCCTTCTAATATCAGCTGACTTTAGTATTCAAATGGCCCCATTTGAAGCACTGTATGGTAGAAAGAGTAGATCTTCTATTGGTTGGTTTAGGGTTGGTGAGGCTACTTTGATAGAGCCAAATTCAGTATATGAGGTGATGGAAAAAGTTTAGCTTATTAGAGAAAGGCTGAAGACTGCTCAAATTCGTCAAAAATCCTATGCAGATATAAGAAGAAGGGAACTTAAGTTTGATGTTGGTGATTTTACCTACTTGAAAATTTTTCCCATAAAAGGAGTGAAGAGGTTTGGTAAGAAAAGGAAGCTCAATCTCTATTATGTCGGTCCTTACAAGATTTTGAGTCGATAGAGTAAGGTAGCCTATGAGTTGGAATTGCCTGCAGAGTTGACATTAGTGCATCCAATCTTCCATGTCTCCTTGCTGAAGAAATGGATTGGTGACCCAGTATTAGTGGTTCCTTTAGAAAGGTTGGCATAGAAAATAGTCTCTCTTATGAAGAGGTCCCAGTTGAGATCCTTGATCGTTAGATTGGTAGGCAGAGGAATAAAGAGATCGCTTTGGTAAAGGTCCTACGGAGAAATCATTCAGTTGAGAGAGCTACTTGGGAAGCAGAGGAAGATATTATGACCAAGTACCCCTATCTTTTCTCTTCGAACTCGATCCCAACTTGAGGTAATAGTTCACTTGAGTAATTAATTCTTTCATTTCTATCTCAGGCTGTTCAGCTATTTTCATGTCATAGCAAGCATTCAAGAGTTTAGCTCAGTCCATGCATCAGTCATAGAATCAAATATCATTTCACGGTTCAGCTTGTACGTATTCAGTGCAAAAATCTCAGCATTTCCCCTAATACTTTAGCATAGACAGATTTATTCGAGGATGAATGATGCCAAGAGAGATATTGTAATACCATAAGTTTTTTAAGTTCTAGACCCACCAAAAGATAGGCCATTAAATTATCTTTCTAACGCCATTGGTCTCGCCCTAATCCGATATCATAGTAAAAAGTTGTAGAAATTTTTCTAAGACACTGTCAAACTGCCAGTGACAACGACTCTGGCAACGACCCGTTGTCAGACACAATGAGTCATACCCTAAACTTTTTTCCACGAAAGTAAGTGGACAAAGAATTTAGTTCAGTGGCAATGAGTCCAGCACATAACTCATTGTCATACATAACAAGTCGTTGTGTGTGGACTCAATGTCACAAAAGTAAGGGACCAGGAACACATCCCTTGGCAACAACCCTTCATAACGAATCATTATCAGACCTAATGGGTTGTTAGGAGAGAATAAATTTTCATAACAGAAGGACCCAAAAACTCAGATTTTTAGGTCACGACTTAGGCCACGACTCGTGAATAGACATAACGAGTCGTTATCCGAGCCGTGATGACTATTTCTCAGAATTTCCTGAATGTTTTAAGAAGTTTTTTTTGGTCTTTTTTCATTATTTTAACTCCTAACCCACATCGTTTAGGCTTCTTAAAGGGTGGAATATAAGGCTATTTTCCCCCAAATTCATCATTCAGTCTTAAAATCAATCCATAACAAGAAAAGAAGTGATTCTCTCATCTCCAAAAGTAAATTAAGGTTCTTCAATCTTCAAGTCCAATTTCCAAAAGTTCATCAAAGGCAGGTATGTAGGATTTAATCAATGGCTTCATTCCACCCATTGAGTCCCAAAGATTTTTTCAAACTCTTAAGTTCAATTTGCCTTTTTTTGTCTAGGTTTTCATGATAATTATGAGTTCTCTTGGGATTTCAATTTAATTCTTGAATTCAACATTGAGTACATGTTTTCCCATAAGATTTTCACCTTCCCATACTCATTATCATGAATTTCCTTATTGTTGATAAATCATTGAGTTTGGAGTTTATTTTATGAAATTCTCTATTATGATTAACTTTAAATTATTATCATGTTTAGTTCCATTAGACATAGATGGTGGGTTATGCACACCCGATTCCATATATGTATCAGTTGACATGTTTTTGAGTACTTCAGATTATGCATATGTTGCTATTTTCAAAATACTACTTTATTAAACATATATATATCAGCTTTTAGTGTCATTCAGATGGGAGTAGTACTTAGCATTGAGTGAACGCAGGGATGAATGCTCACCCATTAGTTAGGACTGAGACCTTTAGTAGAAGTCCTTATGTTCCAGAACTATGTCCCTACTATAAGTTATAAGGGGTCACCCGCTAGATTAGGACTGACACCCTAGTCCTTCTAGATGTCAGTTTAGTAAATTCACGCCAGTCAGTGTTAGTACCCTTGACAAGTTACTATCACACTTCCTACTAGGTTACAGGTTGGACCCAGGTTTGCTCATATTGGGGTAAGTCGGTTAATGTTAGCTCCCACAGTCCTTAGTGTATGTTTATCTTATGTTTCGATTCAGATATGCATGACCTTGTATTCAGTTATTCAGTTTGTACACAATACATATATATACTTGGTTTTGTATTAAGTTTATCATGTTTAATGCATTCATGTTCAGATTGTCTAGTTAGTTTCTCATCTCACATACTCAGTACATTCAAAGTACTGATCGCGTACTTTCCTATATTGTATTGTCACATAATATAGGTTCAGATTCTCAGTACCCGGATCGCACTTAGCACATTTCTATACCATCAGTTGTAG
The DNA here is from genome assembly GCA_030864215.1 of Capsicum pubescens. Lineage (NCBI taxonomy): Eukaryota > Viridiplantae > Streptophyta > Magnoliopsida > Solanales > Solanaceae > Capsicum > Capsicum pubescens. The sequence continues at coordinate 321,852,955 of CM061548.1, forward strand.
TATTTGATGAGCCCTCATCATTCGAGGACCAGTTATTTATTTTCAATCTATTTTTAGTTTCAGACAGTTGGAGTTAGTAGGGGGCTTATCCCAACAACTCATATGATTTAGAGGCCTTCAGACAGTTAGTCATGTTTTTATCTTGTTGAATATTTCAGACAGTGCAAGTCTCGATTTCATTACTAATTAGAATTAGTTTGTTTCAGATTAACTTCCGCCCAGTATTTTTTTACTTTTCAGAATTCTTAGAGTTATGCCAGATCATGGGTAAGCTTAGGGCCACTTGTGACTCTAAGCACCATGTTACGACTAGGGGAAATCTCGAGTCGTGACATGAGCTCACCAAATACTTTAAAGATCAGCTATCACCATATAATTAGCTATTGTGGACTGCACCCAAACTAGGATCTGTACTAAAAAGGAAAAGTAGAGGTGAGAACGGTTTACTTATACTTAGTAGATATCATAGGCTAATTGAGCAAAGCAATAAATAATACAAATAAAATATATCACGAACACATCACCTACAAATAGAAAAGTTATCAAATAGTAGCTCACATCATCTCCACTAATAGTTCTAAGATATAAGAACAATAAAGGAAATGAACTACACAATAACAACACATAAGGGAATACGCAACAATGTAAACAATGCAATGGAATGCAATAATAATGTGATGATAATGAAAACAAGCGATCGCATGACTTTTGTATATACCTTGCGAGCCTTCGTTCTTCAAGACAGGATCCATGAGGGTTTCATAACCCATATACTTTCATATATCTCTATCTCAAATCTAACACATCTCTGACTAATGTTCATATATCAAGGGTTTCATAAATTGTCTCATTAACCTCTTCAACTATTGTTCATGGATCAAGGATTTATAAAGTGTTTCTTGGTGATATCAATATCTCATGAAGTGTATGTATCAAATGAGGATGGAATTCTCACAATCAATTAGTATGAAGATAAACATCAATCAATATGGTATAAGTTAACTCAAAATCAATTCAATGTGTCATTGATTCATAAACATAAGCTCTTGCTAGGCATCATCAAAATAAATATTCATGTAAAACATCAATATATCATTTCAAAATCCCCTCTCTTGGGTAATACTTTCGTGATAAGGGAAATTAATGTTCAATAAGGCCTGCAATATCTATTCAAGCCCCCACTCAAGTCAATAGTGAAAATGGAATTTAATGCACAAATAAGTCTTGTAATTTTAAATAAAACCCACACACGGGCAACACATAATAAATGTTCTCTCAAGTCAACAATAATATACAAAAAGGTCCCCCCACGGGGATACGATAAAAATAATAATCTCAAAATATAAATTTCATGGATAATCTCCAACTCGTAGCATACTTTACATCTTTGTTAACTATTAGCCCAATCAAAAAAAGTTAAGCCATAACCTACAGCGAAAAGCCTAAAAGTCAAGCCAAAGCCTTCAACGCGGAGCCTTTACTTTATGAACAGTCTCAATACAAAACAAAACTATTAAAAATGTGATTTATGAGTCAAATGAAAGCTAATGATACGAATATTAGATATTTTCAAATGGGTCCAAATTTAGTTCAAAAAATGGGCTCAAAAACAAAAAGGGTAAAACCAAAATTTTACTATAGAAACATATTCCCCAAGATCATACAATTCTTCAGTTGAAAATCCACGAAAAAATGAGTTGTTATTAATGTCCAAATCAAAGAAAATCCATTTTAAAGCTTTACCAGAAAAAATCCTAAAAATCACATTTGAACCGAGGTTTTGAAGTAATTTTAAAGATAAAATCAATAAAAAATAGTGGTAATAAGAGTTTGGAGCTTACCCAAGCTCAAATGGTGAAGAAAATCCTAAGAATTGTCTTTTCCTGAAACACCAAGGTCCAAAATGATGAAAAATTCAAAAAATTAATATTTATACTTCCAATGAACAGTACCTCGCAAACGCTTTGGCTAGGGTCAATATTGACCAGGACACTTACTTGGCCTTCACGTTTGCAGTCAACTTTTCACATTCATGAAAACTGACAACTAGGACACATCATGTTCACGATAGCCTGGTCGTGTTCGTGATGAAAGAAAATGCCTAATGCAATCCTGACTATACTTCGTGATCACGATGAAGGATAATATCCTTCTTTTCATTCGTGAAGAAGTATTTTACCTGCACCAGGTATCAGTAAAATGTTGAGTTTTGCATATTGAAAATGTCTCTGAACATACTCTCAAAATTTATTTGGGACCCACAAAAATAAAGCAAATATATAACTAGGCTATTTTCAATATTTTGGGCTTAAGGAAATATCAAAATTTCAAAAAGAGGTCATTTACAACAAATTAGCTCCTAGGACCCTTAAAAGCTTAATTTAACTAGTTTTCCAAAAAGAGAGTCAAAATGAAAAATAAAGGTTCTGAATCCAAAACAATCCCGCTACTAATCCAAAATCAACATTTTGAATCTAATGGAACTATCCAATTGCTATCTAGTGCTTGAAACATAAAATATTAATCAAAGTCAAACTAAAGGCTTTCAAAGTCTTTCAGAGTCTCAAACTCTCCAAAATTATTCACTAATGCATCGGAGATCGTGTCAACCATTCCCACACACATAACCATCGTCTAATAACTACAGAAGGAGCAAAGTAATCAAAATATATAAAAATAAAATTTCACTCTTTAGGTTGTTATAGTTGGGAAGTTTGATATATATCATGAACTGTATGTGACCAGATATAGCATGTGCTATTAGTAAATTGAGTCAGTTCTCAAGTAATCCCAATCAATATCATTGAATGATAATGAAAAAGAGTGTTGAGGTATCATATACTAGTACTATGTTTTACATTATAACAAATATTCAACGGTAATTGAAGGATATAGTGATGCAAATTGGATCACCAATCAAATGAAGTAGAATCCACAAGTGGATATGTATTTACTTTTGGTAGAAGAGCAATTTCATGGAAATAATTCAAATAGAAATGTATTTCTCACTCTATGATGGAATCTGAATTTATCATTTTAGATAAGGTCGGTGAAGAAGTTGAATGGCTTCAGATTTTCTTGTAAGATATTTCTTTCTTACCGTAACCTTTGGCACCGATATGCATACATTGTGATAGTCAATCTATAATAGGTAGGGCAGGAAGCATGATGTACAACGAAAAATGTCATCACACAAGAAAGAGACATAATACCGTTAGACAACTACTCTCTAGTGGAATTATGACGATAATTAACTATGTGAAGTCAAAGAATAATTCGTCGAATCCACTAAGAAAAGGCCTAACTAGAGAGGAAGTTGAGAGATCTTCGTAAGAAATTGATTTAAGGCCGATGATAAGTCAGCACGGTGGTAACTCTACCTAGCATACTAGAGATCCCAAAGCTACATACAAGGAGATCAAACAAAGTTGTAACTGACAGTTCAAAATTATCAAAAGAAAAGTTCAACCCATTCTCATGATGAAGATAATGTTCATTAAACATGGATAAGACTTAAGGTTGAAGCTTTTTTATGTTTGACAGGTATGACCAAATAGTTCATCTATAGGATTATACATTTAGAAATCACCTATGTGAGTGTAAAATGTAAGATACTTCAAGGAGAATGATAGTAAAGGCCTATTCTCTAAGCTCTCATGAAATCAAGAGTGTTCATAGATGAAATGAACAAAACTGTGAGAACTACAAATGGTAAAAGCTAGTTGTGTGACTAGTATTATCTAGGTGTATTACAAAGTTCAACGATTCAAAAATATTGCATTTACTAATTGATCGTGTGCATTCGATATAAGTTCACTACGAAAATTTCAAAAGAAAGCTGACTTATCCAGATATAAGTAGTCTTTTCTTGTAAATCACACACGACCATATATTTTTGTATCAGATAGTTATTCCCCATTCAGTAGGGGTTGTTGGGTTCAAGTATTGAAATGTGAATTAAAAATGAAGAAAAAGTAAAAATATGTATTCACTTTATGGAAAAGGTGTTCTTCCACATTGGTTGGAAAAAGGTATTTTCTTATTCTTTAATATAGAAGTATTACTCCATATGGATGGTAAGTCAAGAAAAAGAAAAACCTCGCACTGTCTTCATTGTCGCTCGGCTCGACTTCGGCTTCCAGTTTGGATTTGGATTTAGATTTGGATTCAAATTTGGATAAAATTCATTTGAAATTTAAGTGTTAATGACTTCTTAATCCAATATAAAAAAAATCTCCATTTGTATATGCATATGAGTATGTGTGTATGTATGTCACAATGCATATAGAAGGCACGCGATCCTTTAGTTTACCATTTGAATGATGAAAAAGGAAGTGTGGATGAAGTTGGCCAAGTGGGGGTGCATTTGGTAACGAATATGCCAATGCACATCAATTATCAATATTCTATTTAGAGTGAAAAACATTGTGCGGTCGCACTTCATCATTTGCGGACGCACACTGGTTCACATGTCAATTTGACGCTCTAAAATAGTGCAACTCTTTTCGAACCATTGCTTTTTTCTACAGTAACACCTTTTGGTTATAAATATCTTATTTTTCCTCACGTATGACACAAAAATTTTGAAGGATAAAAGTACTTTTTTCTTAAAAAAACTCAAGTGGGATTTGCTATCGTTATTCGGTTGAAGTGATTCAATTTATCCTAGGAGGATATATTCCATAACCTCAAGTACTTGAGGAGAATAATTTCCTTAAGAACATACCATGAATTCGGTGGACTTGAATCTTCTAATCTTCATTTTTTTTTTCTAAATGTTTGGTTTACTATTTTTCAGAAATAGTGTTTGAACTTCTTTATTGTTCTAAAGTGTTTTGAACTTATTGTTGAAGTTTATATTTTGAATACACATTTTATTTATATCTGAAATAACATGAAGAAATTGTGAGGTTTGAGGATGTGATACAAAATTTAAAAGACCAACTAATAAAAAGAAGTAGAGGATGAGATGTTATCTCAATTGTTGGCATGCCGGGTATAGGCAAAACGACTTTGGCCTACAGACTCTACTTCAACAAGTTAGTTGTTTCTCACTTTGTCATTCGTACAAACTTATGTCTCTCAAGTATATTCATATAAGGACTTGTTATTGGCAATTCTATGTGATGCTACTGTTCATAAGAACTCTAATCGTAGAGAGAAACGTGTTGATAAATTAGCTGATGAGCTTCGTGGAACTTAATTTTCCAAAAGATATCATATCCTTATTGATGATGTATGGGAATATAGTGAATGAGATTATTTAAGGCCTTACATCCATGATGCAAACAATGGAAGTAGATTCATTCTAACAACACGACATCTTAAAATTGCCACTTGTGCTACATCTATTGGTGGTCTGCTTCATCTTTGTATGCTTAATGAAGACGAAAGGTGGAAGTTACTAGAAGATAGAGTGTTTGGTAAAGAAAGTTTCTCCCTCTCCCCTTGAAAAAGTTGGTCAACAAACAGCAAAAAAGTGTGGAGGACTCCCTCTTTTGATATGTGCTAAAGAATTCAAGTACAAGCACTGCAACCTAAGAAGCTAAAATAGTGGAATAACCTATGAATAGTATACAGAAGAAGAGACTATGATTATGAGACTAAGATAAAAAGAAGATATTGTTCAACCAAGGATAGTTATGGAATACAAGTTCAACTCTTATAGAGTTACCCCTACTATTTCCTCTTAACCGCCTAACAGCTTTTGTGACTTCCTTCTTAACAACTTCTAACTAACTACAATGTGAAATGATGTTTTTAACCTTACTCTCTATTTAGTACATAACAAGTCCTCCCCTCTCAAGAGTTTTTGTCCCCAAGGAAAAAATCAGAAAACTGGAATTTAAAGGCATAGGCATCCACCCAAGTATTATCCTCATCAGTATAACTGAACCATTTGACTAAAAACTGAGTGAATTGCTGGTGATGTCTAGTGACTTGTCTAGTTTGGATAATCAACTCAGGCTACAAAATGATATAACTATGAAGAAAAAATGTAATAGGAAAATCTGGCACCACAACAGTTGAACCAACACGTAGTTTGAGTTGAGAAACATGGAAAGAAGAGTGAATCTTATCATGAAAAGGAAGTTGCAACTGATAAGACACTGGACCAACCTTCTTATGACATAAAAAGGGACAAAAAATTTGGGTTGCAACTTGTAGTAGGAGTGACTTTTGAGGTACTTTTTCCTGTAAGGTTGTAATCGGACATAAACTAAATCCCCTACAGAAAACTCCCTGAAAGATCTCTTCTTATCCGTATGAGTCTTCATTCTCGACTGATCCACTACCAAGTGATGTTTGAGAAGTCTAACCGTACTTTTTATTACTTGCAAACTCCTATCAACCTCATTCATAAGGGATGCATAAGTGATGTTGGGCATGTGAGTAGAAGGAGGTTGTCCATACAAAATCTCAAAGGAAGTGAACTTAGTGGCGGAGTAGTAAGTGGTGTTACACCACCACTCAGCCAAAGAAAGCCACTGTGCCCAATCCATAGGTCTATCAGTACACATACATCTTAAGTAACCTTTAACACACATGTTAACCACTTTAGTTTGCCCATCCGATTGAGGGTGATAGGCAGTTAAGTGATGTAACTGAACACCCTGCACTTTAAATAAGGATTTCCAAAATTTGCTTAGAAAAACAACATCTCTGTCACTTACAATAGTCGGAGGTAAGCCATGAAGTTTATTCACATTATCCATGTAAACTTGAGCTACAATAGAAGCAGTGTATGGGCGTTTACGGCTGAGGAAATTGGCATATTTACTCAATCGATCCACCACTACTAAGATCACTAATTTAGTGGAAGAAACTGGTAGTCCCTCAATGAAATCCAGACTAATATCTTGCTATATTTTGCCAGGAATAGGGAGTGGCTGCAGCAAGTCGGGACTATTAACACTCTCAGCCTTGCACTTTTGACAAACTTCACACTGTCTAATATGGTTATGGACATCTACTTTTATCTTCCACTAGTAATAGATTTGACACAACCTCTGAAATGTTGCAGGGATCCCAGAATGTCCTCCCACTGCAATATCATACAAGAATTCCAGGATTTGCCCTCTCACTTCCTTGTCAGCCCCCACAATAATCTTACCCTGCCTATACAATACCCCATGCTTAAGTATGTAGATAGGGTTGGAGAGTGTTCTAGCTTTTAATTGAGTCAACAAGTGTTCCATGTGAGAGCCAGTAGCATAAGTGGCTTTTATTTTATCTATGAAATCAAATTGCATAGTAGATAACATGTGCAAATGACATATTTTGGGTAGTCTAAAGAGGGCATCAGCAGCCAAATTATTATGCCCTTTATTTTAGGTGATAATGTAATCATACCCCATTAGCTTGGCCAACCACTTCTTCTGACAAGGGGTAGAAATTCTCTGATCCATCGAATACTTGAGACTTTGATGATCAGTTCTCAAAGTAAAGTGTATACCATGAAAATACGATCTCCATTTCTTTACACCTGCTACAATTGCCATCATTTATCTATCATTTACAGATAGAAGTTTATGTTTGTGACTTAAAGCCTTGCTCTTAAAAGCCACAGGGTACCCCTTATGCATCAATACAGCCCCAATACCTACCCCGCAAACGTCAGTTTATATTACAAATTCTTCAGAAAAATCTGGAAAAATGAGAACAGGGGTTGAGGTCATAACAACCTTCAACTTCTGAAAAGCAGTATGTAAGACCCCGTAAGATCTTATACTCATTTCAGCTCACTCTTTCATGTAAGAAGGGGTCCAAAACTTAGAATATTTTACATAGTATAAGGACTTAGCCATTTCTAAAGCCCTCAAACCTCGATGAATTTATTCTCAACCTTTCTGACATCGAAAAGGTTGTTTTTAAGTTAATTCATGATCGAGGAAGTCAATAATACGTCTTGGGTGAGTTTCGGAATCCTCGGGCAAGCGTAAGGACGTGTTTGGACTTCCAAAATAGCAACCCAGGGCGATTAACCCGCGGCACCCCACCCAGTCCGGTGTAGGGGGAGCCCGTGATGGAGCCCATGGCTCCCTGCCCAGAGCGGTGCTCCATAGCCCGCGGCACCCTGCCCAGTTTAGATCGAGTATTTTCTGCAGTTTTATTCCATATTTTTACGAGCAAGAGGGTCTTTTTCCTTCACCTAAGTGGTCTATAACACAGGATTTGAGTCCCAAAATAGCATCTTTGCCCCCAAATTGATATTTCACTCAAAATCCCCTCAATAACTAAGCCCTAGTTTCTCTAATCCCAAGATTAAGATTCGAGCAATCACCAATAATCCTCACGAATTAAACTACTAAGCTATGTTAGATTTTCATCCTTGGGTTCCTTCCACCCTTGGAGTTCAAGAATCCTATTACAAACTTAAATTATGATTTACATTCTTAAATTGAATTATGTTCATGTATGTGTTGATTGTGTGGGTTTCAAACTAAGAAAAGTATGAGTTTTATGTAAATGAACTAGTATGTATGTTGATTGGTGTAATCCTCATATCAAACCCCTTGAGTTATGAATTGAATGTTGTAGTCATGATATCCATATATTGATCATCCTCATGTACAAGATCATGTCTCTCAAGTGTTTGAAAAAATGTTTATGTGAAAGGATTGGGCATGGCGATCTATTTGTTATTCTTTTAAAGTTGTGATATGGTCTCATTGTCAATGCTATCGAGCCCTAAGGGTGTTGAATACCCGAAATTATTTATTTACTTAGTCTTCGATGGATATAGAATGGTCCCAGTTATTTCGTGAGCAGTAGTATTTAGTCAGCTAACTGAATCAGTGTGAGTTCAGTCATACTTAGTACAGCCTAGTGATCAGTGTTGGTTCAGTTAGGAGTAGGATTCAGCACCGAACGAACTCAGGGATGGAGGCATTCCTGCCAGTTTAGGGTGTGACTCTTAGTAGCAATCCCTGAGTTACAGAACTACATAGCTAACTTAGGTTAATATGTTTTTCTGCCAGTCTAGGATTGACATACACATATATATCTCATGAGTCTTCCTGTCAGATTAGGGTTAACCTAGCCATTGTTAGTAACTCGTGGAACGGTACTAACACCCTTCTAACTGGGATTACAAGTTGGACCCCAATCAGTCCATATTGAGGTATGTCGATTATATGAAAGATCCCACAGTTTCAGTTTCAGTACTCAGTTCAGTCTTTCTTAACCATAGCATGTAGTTACCAGTAAATTAACTATCAGATTTCAGTATCTCAGTCTACAGGTTACTTCAATACTTGTTTTATGCATGGCCATGCATTCTCAATCTTTACAGTTTTCATACATTATTATTCAGCACCACATGCTACATGTATTCAGTCAGTTATTACTCATGAACATGAACCCGTGCATATCAGCCTAACCTCATTTAGCATACCAGTACATTCAAAAGTACTGATCGCATACTCTTTTATTGCGCTATGATATTTTATATCATAGGTTCAGACGCTCAGATCCCCGGTCGTACTTATACTTTTCATTACATCAGCAGCAGCAGCCGTGGTGAGTGATCTTTCTTCGAGGATGAGTTATCTTACATTCAGTTATGTCAGTAGTTCAGTTAGTAAGTCGGAGTTAGTTGGGGGTTTGTCCCATTAACTCCAAAGTCAGACAGTTTAGAGGCTTTTAGACTAGTACAGACAGTTTACTCAGTTTTCAGTTATTTTACCAGTATATCTCCAAATATTTTAAACCATATTCCAGTATTGTTTTCAGTTATTAAAACCTTATGCATTTCAATGACATTCCGCATATATTGTTTATCAGTTTTGATCAGTGCTCACAATAGGTACCAACTCATGGGTTAGCTTATAGTCTCATGGGACCGTAAGCACTGTATGGCGTCCAGGGTGTACTCCCGGGTCGTTACACAGCAGTAGCTAATTCAGTCCACACGAACTTTTATTTCTTTAACAAAACATTCAATGGCCTAGCTCTTACTTTTTTAACTTATTTATGGATAGGCCAATTTTTCATCACTTGAATCTTACTAGGATCAGCTATTACCCCTTCATATGAGATAATGTGACCTAAGTATTCAACACTAGTTTGTCCAAACTGACACTTGCTAAGTTTCACAAAAAAACAATTCAACTCTAATACTTCAAAAGCTTGTGCTAAGTGTGATAGATGATCTTCCCAGGATTGACTATATATTAAGACATCATCAAGAAATACTAAGATAAACCTCCGCAAGTAAGGTTGGAACACATTGTTCATCAAGCTTTGAAAAGTATATGGTGCGTTAGTTAAATCAAATAGCATAACTACAAATTCATAGTGGCCTTTATGTGATCTAAAAGCAGTTTTTTCAATGTCCCTCTTATACATTCTCATTTGATGGTACCCTGACCTTAAATCCAACTTCGATAAATAATGAGATCCACCCAACTCGTCCAATAATTCTTTTATAACAGAAATAGAAAAATTGTCTTTAATGGTATGGCTATTTAATTATCTGTAATCAATGCACATTCTCCATGTCCCATCCTTCTTTTTAACCATGACTATATATGATATAGAAGGACTTACACTTGGTCTAATGACACCTGTGGGTAGCATATCTTGAATCATATTCTCAATTTCATTATTTTAATAAGCAGGGTATCTGTAAGGTCTTACATTCACTGGGGTAATAGCTTCTTGCAACAGAATTTTGTGATTATGCTCTCTTCTTAGAGGTAGTTCTTTAGGAACATCAAACAAGCACCCATATGCGTCCAGTAATTTTTGTAATTCATCAGGTACCTCCAACACTTAGGATTGTAGTTGTACTGAATGTTTTGCTAACTGAACATGAGCCACCACCATCATTCTTAATTGACATGTTTTGTACAATAATTTCTCCATTTGCTGATCACTAATTATTTTTGAACCCCCAGGTTGACTACCTCTTAGTAACACCTTTTTGACCTCTGGAACTCCATTTTCAACAGCTTGAAGTTCCATCTGATACCACCTAAGGTTATTAGCCATTGTATTCCTAGCACCACATCAGCTCCTCCTAAAGGCATCACCAATATATCTATTGCAAAATCAACTCCCTGCATTTTCCATGCTACTTGTTTGCTCATCAAAGAGCTGTGAACTTTATTTCCATTAGCCACACAAACTGAGAAACTAGGTACTTTCTACATCTCGCATCTCAAACTCTTAGTTGTGTCAAGATCCATACAATTATAGGTAGACCCTAAATCAATTATGACATGTATCATCTTGCCCTTTATACCCCATTTCACTCTCATAGTTCTATAATTAAATGTACCATCAAGAGCATATACTGTCATCTGAGCATGCAGAGTTTGGTCTTCCTCTAATATCTCATCAAGCCTCTAAGTCTCATCCACTTCCAAGTCTTTCACATCACCATCCATTTCCAATATAATGAGTTGTTTCCAACTTCTGCAATTATGGCCCAAAGTGTACTTCTCATCACACCAATAACATATCCCCTTAGACCTTTTTTCATCCATCTCATCTCCTGAAAGCCTTCTTGATCCTTTCACTAGTGGCCTCTCATTAGAAGCAGTAGTTGGAGCTTTATTGAACTCACCCCCTTTTGTGTTGTTAGAACTTAAAGCATTCCAGTAGTTTCTCGAGGTAAAAGACTAAGAACTACTAGGTGTAGGTAACAATGCCCTCTTATTTCTTGAATTGGCACCAGATGAAATAACACATTTTGAAGTAGAATAGACTTTTCTACCAATTTTTCCAAGCTATAAGCCTTCATCAAAGTACGAGGGGCCAACATTCTAACTTGAACCTCAATCTCAGTTTTAATCCATTCAAGAAACAGCTGATAGATTACTCCTCCGATAAATCTACCAGATTTAACAAGCTATCAAACTTGTCCAAATACTCTTGCACAGACCCGATTTGTTTCAATGATATTAGCTCTGCCATAGGATCATCATGCAACAACTGACCAAACCTGAGTTGTAGGGCATGGGTTTAGTCATTCCAACTAGGAAAGGCCTTACCCACTCTCGATCTCACCATGGTTTGATGCCATTGCAACGCCCTTCCTTCCAAGTTAACATAAGCAATTTTGACCTTCATGTCTTCAGTAATCCCATCCACCTCGAAAAACTGTTTACATCGATAAATCTACCCATTCAATTCTTCACCCCTAAATTTGGGAAATTCAACCCTAGAGTATTTAGTCATCCATGGGTGGTGGTTTCCCCCTTGGCGCCCCATCCCTTCACCATTTCCAGTCAGTGGAATATCCGATGCACCAGTCGGGGTTGTCCCATTGTTAGCTATGGCAGCTAACAGTTGATGGATTTGCGCCAAAGCTCCATCATATTTTTCCCCCATTTCGCACATTTGCTCCCTAATTTCCTCATCGGAAACAGCTTCTCTACCTCTTCGGAAGTAGAGGTATGGACTGCGTACATTTTACCCTCCCCAGATCCCACTTGGTGGGAATACACTGGATTTTTTATTGTTGTTGTTGTTGCTCCCTAATTTCCTCGATTTCTCGACGCCATTCCATACTTCTCGTAGCTTCCGACATTTCCACAGGCAAAGGAAGATGATGGTTCTTATACCAATGACATATGTTGAACAATTCAAGAACAAGCTCTGCAACCTAAGAAGCTAAAATGGTGGAACAGCCTCTGACTAGTATACAGAAGAAGAGACTAAGATTATGACCATTAGAGAAGAAGAAGATATTATTCATCCAATAACAGTTACAGAATACAAGTTCAGCTCTTATAGAGCTACACCTACTATTTCCTCTTAACTGCCTAACAGCTTTTGTGACTTCCCTCTTAACAACTTCTAACTAACTACAATGTGATATGACGCTTTTACCCTTACTCTCTAATTAATACATTACATCTTTCAATGGTTCTAGTGGCAGGTATTTTGGCAAAGACGAGAAGAAAGAAGAGAGTTGGAAACAAGTCGCCACAACTTTAGATTCCCGCACTCACAGTAATTCAGAGTCCACCATGGAACAAAGTTATCAGGATTTACCCCGTCATCTTAAGCTTTGCTTCCTTCATTCTAGAAAATACAGAAGAATCACTCGAGGACTCCTCAGAACTTTGTGATTTGACAACTCTTTCCACTTCAAATTTTCCCTGTATAAAGTGGAATTTATGTTGAGAAAAACACCTACTCTTCTGGAACTGATATGCAAATTCAAAGGTATAATCCGAGGTCAGTTCCCTTTATTTGATTTTCCAGGACTACTTGAGACGCTACACATTTTTCCAACCCTATATGCATATCCGCGTCAAATCTCAAAAAACTGACTGTTGGACTGTTTAGACTGGGCATTGAGAACTTATCAAATATTGCTCAGCTACGGAACCTTCGGGTTTTGGAACTGCTATCCGTTAATTTTGATGATAAAAGATGTGTAATGAGCAATGACTAGTTCACTCAACTCGAAGTCTTAACATGTCCAACTGTTGCTTTGAAGACTGGACAGTGGGCACTGATGATGCATTTCCTAATTTTCAACGCTTGTGTCTATTTAAATGCAAATTACTCGTTCTTGTTTCGAAGACAATTGTTCTTTACAGTCCATTGAGGTACACTATTGCAATGAATCAGTTGAAAAATCAGCAAGGGATATCCGGGAAACACAAGTTGAAGATCATCAGAGCTTAAAGCTCTCCATCAGTTTTTGGCATTTATTGGTCAAACTGTATTCTTCGGCAGAACTGGAAGATCACTATGCAATTTTTTTGTCCGCTTTTATTAATAAAATTGTCCTTCATGTTGGTTATTTTCTTTAATTCAACAGATGAAATGGCATAACATTGAGATGTTTCATTTCAAATTTCAAGAAGGATTTAGTACACTGCCAACAGAAGATGTAGTACAAGGATTGTTGAACCAACGGACTTCATGTTGAAATTGGAAAACTAAATTCATTACTGGAGCTCATTGTTCATGGTCCATTTATGTGAAATGTCAAAGATACAAATCAAATTGCTCATACTTGGCATACAACATGATGGTAACACAAAGCAAAAAAAGACAACTAAAGAAGTTCAACGTGGAGGATGAGGTTGGTTAATTTATGCAGCTGCAGTGATGCACTCAATAGCCTGTTTGCAGATGCCAGTCATGGTTTCCTCAGGTCCATAGACCTGCAATAAAAATTAGAACAAGAACATTAACAAGGTTTGTAAAGTTATAAAATGGTTACCATTTGATGCTAGTGGAAAAATAGTCATTTCAGATTAATAGTTGGACACTAGTGCATACCTCTATTGGGATGCCAATTTCCTCGCCAAGAGACCTCATTTTTGCAAGACCTTTTTGGAAGTTTGGACCTCCTCTTCTGACATATACGTGCATTCTTGCAGCTTTAAGTTTTGATTCCTGTCATAAGAAATCTTAAGCAAGGAAATCTGAATCACTTAAGAGAAGCCGGTTGTGTTAACTGTTATCAATTTATCATACCTTCTCCTTAAGAGCTCGAATAATACCACTAAATGTAGCAGCAACGTCAGTGAAGTTGGCTATTCCTCCACCGATCACAAGAGCTCTCTTACGGCCATCAGGATTTGCAGTGGCACACTGCATAATGGGATTAGGGTCAGTATCTTTATTCCATTCCTTTCATTGTGCAGAAACAGAGAATGTGGCATAATTTAGTAAGTGGTTTGTGTTGTTTTATCTAACAGTTTGTTTGTTTCAAAACAATGCTTTGTGTAACTAGTTTAACCTTACATCAATTACAACTCTAGCATACTGCAAGACCTCTTCTTCATTGGGAGCACCACTGTACTCTGCATAGTTCCCAAGCTCAGAAGCATATCCAAGATCACCTACCTGTTAAGTTAACAACATGGTAAGTTTAGACAATAGAATATATAATCAAACAAGGTATCCTAGGATAACATTTTCTAAGGATAGAAATGTACAGTATCTGCATAGATGACACTAGCTCCTCCACCAGCAACCATAGTCCAAATTCGCCCCTTGGGGTTCAAGACTGTGAATTTCAAAGATGCACTTGTCTGCGATAAACCAACTTGAATGGTTTAGCATGTAATGTATTTATTGACAGATATTTTGCAATCTAAAGCAGAAGAATCTTCTTGCCTCACAACACTTTTTGTGCTCAAGATTTCCATTTCAAGAATATGTAGGAAAGACTTTTTGTTTTGTTTTTCATTTTTATTTTTTGAGATGCATAACCACCAGAAGTTTGTCTACTTTTTCGTCTCTTTGGTATCCATCTCTTAATTTTGTTTTCTTCTAACTTACCCATTACCACCAACCAAAGAGTATATTGGAGACTGACAGTTGAGAGTAGTCTTTTTCATTAACTCTATTAAGTAATACAATACCATCAAGATGTACCTTTTCATCAAGCCCGTGAATAAAGCTCTCTGTAGCACTCATAACCCTTCCAAATGGCAATGGAAATTCAATATTTCCCCACCTGCAAGACAAAAAGTATATTCGTAGTCTATGATGTGTGGATTACCAAAAGTTTATTCACTTCAGCCAATAAAGCTCAGGAAGTAGTTTTACTTTTTGAAGTTCTTGAAAACAGCAGTGTCATCAAGCTCTCCCCTCATATCCAGAGGATAAGGCTTTCCTTCAACCAATGTGAAAGGATTCATCTCTAGGAAAGTGAAGTCCAGATCTGATAGAAAGAAATGTTGAGAGATTAATAACGGTCGTAAAGATCTAGCAATGACAGAGTATCTTGAAGTTACCTTGAAATAGAGTGTAAATCACTTTGAGGAACTCCTCAATGACACCCTTATTCTGAAAAATACAAATGATATTCCACATTAGAGTTGCGATATAAATTGGGTGACTGATTAGAAGTAATGGACAGACTATTCTAGCAGTACTATTTTTTCAGCCTTTTCTTAAAAATATTTACCTCCAATGGTAGAGTGGCAACTAGTGGAGCACATATCTCTGATGTAAAAGAAGTCCCCGTAGGCACAAAGATAGTCTTAACCTGGATAAAAAGAATTGTATGTTAGATTGAGACATAAATATAACGGTTTTGGACTTAACATGCCTACTGTTGACTATTTTACACACCTTATCCCAGTTTTCTTCGATGTCAATTCCTCCACATTCAGAAAAGCTTACGCTGCAACCAAGCCTCTCTGAGATAATATTAAGATAAAACTCTTCATTGTGAGGGATGAATGGCTCAAGAATGAAGGTTGTGATGGGACCTTTGCATCCGGCCATCTCCACCTGTCAGTGTGAAAATAAATGTGAGGAAATGATCACAGACGAGGACAATTTCTGTTAATAGTCCATGTAAAACAATGCACTTGTTTTTTGACAGTATAATCAAAAAGGACAAGGTAAGTGACTATCTGTACTACCTCTTTGCCTAGGCGCTCCTTCACAAAAGTAGCAACTTGAGCAAGATCAAGATTCAAGGCGACTAGCCCGCTTTTTCCACGCTTCCCAAATAACATATCAGGCTTTACAACCAACTTTGTTGAGTGGAGCCAAGGCTCTTTATCTGCTAGCTCATTGATATCAGTAGACTCTGTTGCCTAAGCCATATAAAAGGAGAAAAACCATTTTATAGTTGCAATCGCGACTTATATTTTATAAAAGCTCATCAAACTAGTTATCTATAATGAATAACAAGCATAGAAGTCCCCATCCAACAAAAAAGGGAAAAGCATTTGCTTTTCCTCCGTCTCCTCACCACATTCATTGAAAATGAATAAGAAGCCAGTCTATAAGTCAACTGAATATTCACAATAAATTCATCATTTCTAGTTAATTAAAGGGATCAGTTTGTTAGGCAGATTTACAGTATCAATGATTTGAGGAAGATACATCAGTAGTAGACAAGGGCAGAGCTACCTGTCAAAATACATAAATTATTAATGTGTGAACCCATAGACAAAGGCAAGCAGATGGTTCAGTGGTGTGAAACAGGCTAGCAAAGTCTCAGTTCCCCCAACAAACACACATCCCAATTGCAAAGTAGAATTAGTGATGACTTTTTGAATAATTGTTTAGTTTCTTATACAGAGAATGAAAGTATTTGAAAGTGTTCCTAATCATGCGATCATTGATCGTTTTCAAAATATGACAGTAATTGTAATGATAATGTTTATATTTATAGATTGTTTAAGTGGTTCGTCGTTTTTCTAAAAATATATTGAATATCGACAATTGATTGTTAGTTTGGCGGTTATTATAATACTAGCTTGAGGTCCTTTCCTCTCCCAAACTTTAAACTGTGGCTTCACCTCCGGTAGTAATGATGCAACGACTACAGGTCAATGGAATTCAATAGCCACGCAAAATTGATTTTCTTGATTTCTTCAGTTATTTTCTTAGACAATTAATAACTTGAGAAGAAAACTGTTAGGATTATCAACTAGCTTCTTTCAGACCAGGTGGTCCCAAGTGTAACAAGAGTTTACACTAGTAGCTTTAAAAATTTTAGGCACTCTCTTTAAGTTTTAGCATTGTACCCCACTAGGCAAAAGTAAATCTCAAAGGTAGAGATTGGCCAACAACGTAGCCGGTATAGTCATATAAAGAGGGGTCAGTATAGTCAGAGGGGTCTATGAAGAGTAGAGTAATATTTCTGATAAACCACCGGGTTGAAAGCAAAAACAATCTAAAAAAATGTAATGAAAGTAGCAGAAATGTAAGAATAATAAAATAGAGGTAAACCATTACTTCAAAATAAATGCAGAAAGGATTTTACAATTAAAAAAAAAAAGAAGGATCAAATGCAGCATGCGGATTCAAGTAGGTGGCCTAATTTTGAATGTCAATGCTACCTAAATCTATCCAACATTTTGCCATCACGAAAAACAAAAGAACATTCTTCCCCATTATATCTTTTTAACATTTCAAAAAATGGAGAATCACCCAAATAAAGCTAAACACTGAAGATTTGCTCCACATTTGAATAACAAACCGAAAAAGATTAATTACCTGTGCAGACTTAATGGCCAAATCATAACCTGCGAGTCTCTTGAAATGCTCTTTCAACAATCTCTTTGAATCATACTCTCTGATCTTCTTGCGTGCCATTTTTCTTTATCAATAGATCTGAATACGCAGATCAAATATAGTTGAGATCTTTACCGTTAAAAGCAAGAACCCACAAAAAACTTATTCAATGTCTTTTCTTATATGCTGAATGTATGAGACACAGACTGACAATCTTGGGAAATTATATTACGTACATTTATAGTTCAATAATGCCTATTAAATAATGGACAAATTGCAAAACTTAATATTTCCTCCGTCCCATTTTACCTGTCAATTTTCTTTTATTCCGTTAAAATATAATTAACAACAATTTAACTTTATTTTTTTAAAATTTTTAATGAAATAACTTATAGTTACATAAATATTTAGAAATGATTTAGACAAGTTTCAAAAGTGTTACTCACTTCGTTTCAAAAAGCATGACATATTTTGACTGATATGAAATTTAAGGGAAAAAAAGTATATTTGCACTTCTATAAAGATTTATCAAATATATTAAAATATTTTTTTAATTTTATGATCTAAAATATGTTATATGAAAAGTTTAAATTAAAATATTATTTGAAAAAAAAAATTATTTTATTAAATATCATGTTAAGTAAAATAGTGTACAGGACGGGGAGTAATAAATTCTTCCTTGGAAAAAAAATGGTAGAAAGTAAGATGGTTTGTTAGCGGGAAGTAGTTGTTGGTAGTGGACTGGAGAGCGGCCACATAAGAGCACAAGTGTAAAATGTCTGCACGCCATTGTGGACCAACCTACCGGTAAAACATGTTATGCTTCTTATTGGCTTAAACCGCCCTTTAACACTGTTTGGAGTAGGGTGGACGTTCGGTCGGTTCGATCTGATTGTTTAATATCGATTCAATTTATCGGTTTTTGGATTGATAAAAATGACATTCATAATCAAACCGAAATAAATTTGGTTTGGTTTGGTTTGGTTCGGTTTGGTTTTTACAAATTTGATTCGGTTATTTCGGATTTTTATTTCGGTTTAAAATATTAAAGTAGTTACTCTCTCTTTTTCATAACTGAGCATATAAAATTGATGGATTGTTTTAGAAAAAATATTTTTTTCAAACCTGTTGTTCATTCCCAAATATAAATACTTATAAATAACTCAACATGGATGAAGCGAAATGAAATAATCATAACCTTAACATAATATATAACGTCATTAATCATTACATATAATATAACATTGCATAAATAGTCTACAAAACAACACAAAACTCGTAAAAATAATCCATGAAACAACATACTTTCTACATAAATAGTCCATAAAACAATTCAAAGTCACCAAAATAGTCCATAAAATATTTGAGTCAATAAAACAATCCATAAACAGCCTGCGGCGTATGCGAATTTGCTGTTAAATGTTAATTGTGAATGTGAATTAATATAATATTATATTATATATATATATATATTATATATATAATAAAATATATATATTATTTATTTATTTGTTTATAAAATTTTGATTTTTCGGTTTAAACTGAATTTTTTTTTTTTAAAACCAAACCGAAAAAATCGAAATTCTAAAATTACAAACCGAATCCGATCCGAAAAAACGAAACCAAAATTAAATTTCGATTTGATTTTTTGATTTTTTCGGTTTAAACCAAAATATGTCCACCCCTAGTTTGGAGGGTGGTGGTGGTATGATATGGTATAGTTATTAAGATAATGACGGAATACATATGCAGGTCTCTGAACTATTTTACTTTTCCCGTATAGGTACCTCAATTAAGTCAGGTACCTATTGAATCATTTGTTCCTTCACAAATGTTTTCAATTGAGCCCAATTTACTGACGTGGCAAAAAATGTAAAATGCGTGTAATACACACGCTGATGATGTGGCAAAGTGACAAATTAAATGACTACACGCGGCATTTTAATTTAAAATAATTATAAAAATAAATTTCTAATATAATTAAATCAAAATTTTTGTTAAACAAAATCATTAATACCCCTCCCCCAAAACAAACTCAACCTACCCGATCCTCCCCCTCCCTCCCTCTTTCCTTCCAAACTTACTTTCTTCATTTTTTAGCAGACAAGAAAAAAAAATGATTCTCCATTTTTTAACATAGAGAAATATTTCTTTTTGAACAATTCAAATCTCTCAGAAGGGCTGAATTATCAATCTGATTCAAATAAATTGGTACATTCTTCTCCGAATTCAGGTAAAAATTCATTGAAAGGTGTTGTTTTTTAACAGAAATATAAAGTTGGGTGTGTTAATGCTGGTATAAGTAAATGTAGCTCAATATTGAAGAGGAAAAAGTGTAGTGAAGATTCGAATAATGCAAGTAAAATTCAAAAGTCGACTACTTTTTCATTAAGTGATAATGGTAATAATGTTGAGGAAGAATCGGTTCCGATTTCGAAATCAAAACCTCAGGAAGCAGTGCCCGCGCCAAAAGTAGCAAGAAAGTGGAGAAAAGGAAGAGTGAGGTGAAAACTAAGAAGGTTGCTAGTATTAGCTTCCTTGGTGTGTTGTTCTTCATGGTGCTCTTTGGTGGGTTGGTTCCTTTATTGAATGTGAGATATGGAGGTGTGAGGCCTTTTTCCTGTTCTTTTTCTTGGCCTCTATAGGATTCCGAATTACAAGTCAAAATTCTTGCTACCAATAAGTACGTTGTTTCCTGTTAACCTGGTTTGCAATTTCAGTAACATTGAATGTTGATAGTTGGTAACAAACTATTGTTGCTTCTCTAAGACCATGGATTTGGATTATATTTGTCTTGATTAATGTTGAAATCGGTCAGGTTGTGTTTCACAAAAAAAAATAAAAAAATATGGAGGTGTGAGGAAGTCATTTACAAGTGGAGATTTTTGGGAGTGGATTTTTGGATAAACATCACGGAAGAATCTTTCACATGTTTGCTTTGAGAATTTAGGAGTTATGAAGATATGTTATTTTTTGCATGCGGAAAAAATGAAAAATAGTGAGTTATGGAGAAGAAGATGATGCTATTTTTTGGATGTAAAAATAATGGAAAATGGTAGAGTTATAGAGAAGATGATGCTTTTTTTTTCTTTTTAATTCTTTAATATGTCTTTTTTTAATTGGTTGATTTTTTTATGTTTAATTTTTTTTTATGAATTATCGTCTCTCACTCTCCTACTGGAGAGTGTATTACACATGTCACGTCATGTCAGCGCCACATCAGCAATTGTGTTCAATTGAAATGTTTTATGAAGGAATAAAGGGTTCAATAGGTACCTGCCCTAATTGAGTTACCTATACGAAAAAAGTCGAATAGTTGAGGGGCCTGTATATGTATTTAGCCTAAGATAATTATATTTTTTTGATTGTTTCTTAAAATATATGATATGGTTTGGTAATCATGAAAACTCTCACTTTATGTAACCATTAATTTGGTGGTATCCCATTGTTTATCTTTTTTTTTTTTTTCAGTTATGCTCTTACTTAATATTATATAATCTTATTTTAGCATTCATCTTATATTATTTAACTCCACCTCTTATCCCGCCCTTCAACCCACCAGTCCCGCCCCGCCCCCTTCACTCTTCTCCCTCAATTTTTTTTTAATTTTTTTCTTTTTTAAAATTCAAACTTTTGCTTATCCCACCTCCTACCTCGACCCAACCCCACCCCAATTTATTTTTTAAAATTTATTTTTTGCAAAAATTCAAAAACTTTTTCTTATCCTTCTCACCTCCTCACCCCTTAGCCACTAGCCCCCCCCCCCACCAATTTCCTTTTTAGTTTTGAAATTTTTTTCTAAAGCTTTTAAGAAATTTTTCTTATCCCCCCTCCCCCAACCAAAAAATTATTTTTCTTAAAAAAAAATTAATTTTTTTTTTCCTATCCCGACCTCCTAATCCACTATCCCTACCCCCAAATATTTAAAAAAAAAAATCGTCTTGCCCCACCCCCTTTGTCGTATTTATTTTTAATATTTTGTGTTAAATATATACAAATGCTTTTAGAAAATATTTTTCTACTTGGGTAACGAGCACAAGATAATAAGTAAGAAACAATTTACTTTCCTAGAAAATAATATTTTGAATTCAATACCGAACATACCCGTAGCATACACAAAAAATGCATTCAAATTTTGTACTTGTCGGTGGTGCCACGTCTAAAAACACCAAAAAGAAATGAAATTTGTTACTATAAAAAATAAATACGATTGTATTTATTTTGATCTACTCTTTTGTTGACTTTATTAGAATTTACATGAATTTAACAACTTAATATATCTACATGACATAATTTATGACAAATTAGTAGAAAGAAAATTATTTTATTAACAATTATTGATAAATTTAACATTTATAACAATTAAGGGTATTTTAGTAAATTTACCAGTTACGATACAGTACCTTACTGTCAAACCAAACATTAAAACTCCTATTAAACAACAATGAATGATACAGTTTGTTATGAACCAACTGTCCCATATTGAAAAAATAGAGAAATGCTAATGGGGTTATATACCAAATGGGTTCTCCCACCTACTAGGCTAGTATTTTGGGTTGGGCTCTCCCATTTGGTTTATAACATTGGTGCTCTCATTGAGAGTCTCACGCGTTGGGCCGTGACTCGGAGTGATGGCCTGCGTGTCAGGAGTGGTGGCCTGAACCCAAGAGGGGTGCCAGCCGTGACCAACTGGGCGTTGCCGTGACCAATGAGGATCGATCCACACGTGGAGCCGCGACTCGGAGTGGTGGCCTGTGCGCCAGGAGTGGTGGTCTGGACCCAAAAGGGATGTCAGCCATGACCAACTGGGCTCAGTCGTGACCAACGAGGTTGTTGGTTCTCAAGCGAAAACGATTGTTATGAACCAATTGTCCCACATTGAAAAAATAGAGAAATGCTAATGGGGTTATATACCAAATGGGTCCCGGTAACGGAACCAAATGTTATAAACCAAACGGGAGAGCCCAACCCAAAAGACTAGTCTAATAGGTTGGAGAACCCATTTGGCTTATAATCCCTTTAGCATTTCTTTATTTTTTCAATGTGGGACAATTGGTTCATAATAATCGCCTCCGCTTGAAAATCAACGACCTCATTGGTCACGACTGAGCCCAGTTGGTCACGGCTGACACCCCTCTTAGGTCCAGGCCACCACTCCTGGCGCATAGGCCACCACTTCGAGTCGAGGCTCCACGCGTGGATCGATCCTCGTTGGTCACGGCTACGTCCAGTTGGTCACAATTGTCACCTCTCTTGGGTCCAGGCCACCACTATTGGAACACAGGCCACCACTTCGAGTCATGGGCCAACGTGTGGGACTCTCAATAAAAGCACCAATGTTATAAACCAAATGGGAGAGCCCAACCCAAAAGACTAGTCTAATATGTGGGAGAACCTATTTGACTTATAATTCCCTTAGCATTTCTCTATTTTTCCAATATGGGACAATTGGTTCATAACACAGTCTATCCAAACATGGTATTGTACTATACTATACAGTACAATACAATACCATATCATACAGTACCGTACATTATGAAATCATGGCGAACCACCATCCAAACAGTGTGTAAGGATTGTTTCGTATTTGGAATAAATTATCCTTAATATAATTTGGTGGGATGGAAAGAAATAGTTTTCTAATCTTTTATAATTATCTTTTTTAGTTTAATGTCTTTTTTTAGGAAAGATTTTCATTTTTATATATATGAGATTCCCATTTTTATATATAAAAAAATTAAAAAAATTATGTTTTATTCAAATTATAAAAGACCAAGAAATCTCATTCATCCTCAAAAATTAAGTGTAGAATAAAATTTACATTGTATTTAATTGATGATATAAATTAAAATTTGTATTGTGTTTGATTGACGGTATAAATTTATCTTAAACTTAATATAAATTTATCCTAAACTTAATCATAAGACATCATATTTTATCCTGCATAAAAACAATCCTTGGGGTATAAAAATAATAACTAACCTGCTAGCCTAGATTAAAAATATACTGATGCAATAAAAAATTGTGGGGATAAATACATCAAATCTCCCCTCAACTTGTCGCCAAAACTTACTTTAGACTCTAAACTAAACGGGCAATTATTTACCCCCTTAACAACTTTAAAGTAAATTAATTTCAACCTCAAAATCACAAGCCCACTCTCACAACGGAGAGTGCACTACACACACGCCATGTCATTGTCAAATCAGTGCCACATCACTGCCATGTCATTACCACGTAATAAATTATAATTTAAAAAAAAATCTCACACATATACTATTTTTATATTTAAAAAAAAATAAAAAAATCCCCCCCCCCTCCATTTTTCTTCTTCTTCGGAACCACCCACCACATCCATTTCCCTTGTGGGCTTTCTTCTTCATCCCCACACCCTGCAATCGCAGCAACCCCCGCCCCCCTCTTCGGTCTCCTTTCTCCTTATCTGGAAGGAGGTTTTCAAGTTGAACTTTAGCTTTTCAAGCTGTCTTCTTTGTCCATTTTTTAAATTATGACTTTTAAAATCAGTATAATAGCATTACCAAATCAGCTCAGATTTGAATCTTGAGTTTCTTACAAGCATAGGAACATTACCTAGTAATCAATTTGAACAAACACCCACAAGAACGAAGAATCCAATCTCGCCTTTATCGAAATTTTTGCGAATATTTTTGTTCACGATAAATTTAAACGAACTCCAAATAACTCCCAAGTTTCACATTCATATTCAAGTTCA
Organism: Capsicum pubescens; assembly: GCA_030864215.1. NCBI lineage: Eukaryota > Viridiplantae > Streptophyta > Magnoliopsida > Solanales > Solanaceae > Capsicum > Capsicum pubescens. The sequence goes on from CM061548.1 coordinate 321,877,646, forward strand.
TAGATGCTTTCCAACAGTTGTACACAACACTCCTTTTTTTATGAAAAAGTAATGGCAAGAAAATTCATCAGTGAAAAATTATCTAATAGCAAGAGAGTTTTACCAAATATATATAATTGGGTTGGCTTCAAAACATCAGAAAGTACATAAATTGAAATGTTTGATCTCAATTATAGCTAGTTCAGCTCTAACAATGGTACGGGTAGGAGGAAGAAGAAGATGGGTGGATGGGATTTGATTTTAATTTATCTTTTTTTTTTTTCATATATCTATTGATTTTAGTTTATCTTTATATATATATATATATATATATATATATATATATATATATATATATATATAAAGAAAAAAATTTATAAAATTTAAAAGGTGGATCCCACCTTTTTCACGTTTTTAAGCTATTTACGCGCTGATTTTTATAAAATTTGCCACGTCAGCAATTAGGGTGTTAAAAAATTCAGTTGAAATTTGTTAAGGCGAATAAATAATTATAAGTTAAGTTTAAGTACTAAAGTAAATTTTGACGACAAGTTCAAGGGGAAAATGATGTATTTTCTGATTCATATTTTGTGTAAAGATCCAAAAGTTGGAATCTTTTGGCAGCCATGTTTGATTCTGTTAGTACTATTTGTTTTTAGTAGTTACTAATTAGTGAGGACTCTTTGGAACATAACGAGAACAATGTCAAAATTGGAATATGAATTGATCTGTATATTGCATATTTTAAAAAATAAACAAAATGTGCTACAAACTTTTTTATAACAAAGAAACTTGTTATATTTGTAGCAACATTATTTACCATTCAACTAGAGGAAACACAAATCCAAATAACCTTATGTACGAAAAAAAAAAACTTTGGCTAAATATACGCTAGCATATTTTAAGATCTTAAAACATACTTAGGGCTCATTTGTTTGTTTGCACATAATGGAGGTCTGAATCTGAATGGTTCAGACTTCAGACCGTTAAGTGCATTTATTTTTTATTAAGATTTTAGCTCTTAATAGGTCTGAATAAATCTTAATTATCCAGATCTAGAATCAAGTCTTAATAAGTCTGAAGAGGTATTTTGGTGTTGGATAATATTCACCGCCACTCTATTCATAATCATCAGTCACCACCTCTGCCACTGTTATCATTGTCAACCACCACCCACCACCACCAACCACCTCCACAATCACAATCATCATCGATAACAAATATCGTGACCAACCACTACTGTTAACCGCTACTACACCTACTACCTCTATTATTCTAATTATATTTAACGCTACCACCGCCGTCAACAACATCACCATCATCAACTACTACCGACCAATCTCTACTATCGACCAATTCATCTATCACAACTATCATCACCACTAACTACCACTAATACAGCACAACCTCTACACATTCTTCGGCGGCCACCACCATTGTCACTAGTAACGCCGCCTATCATCACTTCAATCACTATCATCACTACAATTTATCTCTACTAACAATCATCTCCACCATCACAACTAACAATATCTCCAACTAGCACCAACACATCGTCAATCATCATTCATTCATATTTTAGCCATCACAAGCAACACCTCCAACTACTAACACCAAGCAACGTCACATCACAACCACCACCACCACTATCAACCACAACCATCATAGCAGTCACTACAATACCAACCATCACAACTATCACCACTAATATTACTAATAACTAACATCAATCATTGTCACCGCAACCACCATTATAAACCATCTCCACTATCACTAACGAACATAAATATTTTTTTTCAATCAAATAATAATTTTGTCGTATTAAATTACATACTTTTCTGATATATAATTAGTTTTTTATTGAATTGTATTTTTTATTTTATTATATATACAAATAATTTTTTTTGTACATTCAGATGTTGAAAAACAAACAGTCTTAATCATTCATTTTTCAGATCTAGAGACAACATCTTAATCATCCAGAAGTGCATTTAGATTCAAACGTCTGAACCTTAAAAAAAAAAAATGCAACCTTACTCTGTTTCAAAAAGAATGGTCTACCTTTCTTTTTTAATCTGTTTCAAAAAGAATGACTCCTTTCTTTTTTTGGCAACTTTTTAATTTTAACTTTCTACGTGGCATACCATTAGATTGAAGGACACTTTGGTACATTTAACATATCTTTAATTTAAAATCACAAGATTCAAAAAACTTCTTTATTTTCTTTAAGTTTGTGTCAAGTCAAATTAGATCATTCTTTTTAAAATAAAGGGAGTATATAATATGTGCATCTTCAACGAAATTCATAAGCCTCTAAAATTCTCCACATGTATCTCTATCTCTCGTGCACTTCTTTTTAGTATAATATTCATCACATTTTTGCATCAGAAAAGATTTGCATTTTTTGATCGTCCATTTTTTATGATACCTTTCTACGCTTTATAAATTGGTAGTGGTTTAGTGGTGATATATGAATAGAAAATTATTATAGTATTGTCTCCTATCAAAGACGAGAGATTCAATATACAACAATAATAACAACAATAACATATTCACTATAATTTTACAAATTAGGGGACTAAATATACACAATTTAAGTGTTGATATTATGCAAATGTGATAAAAAGAAGAATTAAGTTTTCTTGGTCACTTACAACATTGATAAAAGAAAATAGATTTTCTAGATCTCTTATGTATAAAAATAAAAACTTTTTCAAAAAGATCATAAAACTAAAAAAGAAAAAAAAAATTATAAGTGACCTACAAAATCAACTCTCCCTAATAAAAATAGGGCAATTTATCTTCCGAAACAAAAAATTTGAATAAACTTCTATACTGTTAAAAAATCGGGAAAATTTTTATTACATTCATCGTTAATTTTGTTTGTTAGTCGTAATAACGAGTCCTTGCTCGTTAAACTATTCTTTTCATTTAGAGTTTGTGGCTACCTAAAATAGCATTTGGACCAGAAAAGTTAGGCTTAGGTGAGAAACTGCAAGAAGTGGGTGGGGGCAAAAACACTATAGGATTAAATTATTAATGAAGCTGTTAAGGGAGCACAATAACCAATTTAGAACATTTTAAAGGGGAATTTGCACAAAAGTGCAGCCCAAAATATAATATTTTATCTACTATATATATAGCCTAATTAAAAAGAATATAATTTTGTAATCTTACAAAATACAGGTTAGATCTATAAAACTCAAATTTATTTAGTAAATTTATAGATTTCATCCATCCCATTCAATGATTTCCCCCCTTCCCTTTCTCCTGAACTCTTGTCATTTAATTTGATTATTTTTCAAAATTTGTTTTGTCTTTTCCTTTTTTTTTTTTTTTTTGCTTTCTAATAGACTACATATATAATTATTAAATACATCTGGGTTATTCTGTAATTAGTTATTCTTCAGTTCTCTATATATACAGCTGTAACCCCTTCAATATTAATGAGATCAATTAATTATTAAATCTGTATCATGGTATCAAAGCTAGGGTTTCTTCTTCCGCCCAAACCCTAATCTCTCCTCTTTTCCGACGTGTGTGCGCCGCCGCCACCGTCTACACCACGCCGCACGGCCTCCCTCCTCCGCCGTAGGTCGGCGCCATGGACAAGGTTATTGATCCTCTGTCAAAATTACCGTCTGGAGTAAAATTACTGCTCAGGAATCTCCACAATCTCATCCCCGAAAAATTATCTGACAACAACTACCCGGCCTGGGCACTTAACGTCCGCACCGCCCTCGCAGCCAACTTGCTGCTCGGATGGATTGACGGTGCGGAGAAGCCGCAGCCCGAGACAGCCGAGAAGGACGGCGTCAAGCTCCCAAATCCCGACTACCTTCCGTGGATGATCGTAGACACTCAGATCCGAGCCTGTCTTCTCGCAGTTATTAGCCCCTCTGTGCACAAACACGCCCGGGGTTTTCTCACATCGGCTTCACTTTGGGACGCACTAGCCACAAGGTACAACTCTGTGTCCACGGCTCATATTTTTCAGTTGCGTGACAAATTGCATACTCTTCGGAAGGGAACGAAGACGATGACTCAATACCTTGATGATGTGGCCTCTATTCTGTCTGACCTAGATGCTGTGAACGAGATTATTCCTGAACGAGACGTGGTGAATGCCGTGATACGTGGTCTTCCGGCTGGCTATTCCTCTCTCAAACAGCATATTCGCCTCTCGCCTGTCGAAATCACTCTGAATCAACTGTCTGGATGGCTTAATGCAGAAGAATTGAATCTAGACATGGAACACAAATTACTGCTCGGAGAAGCCAGTTCCACCCCTGGCGTCACGGCTCTTTACTCGGCTGGCAGCGGAGGCTCGGCCAGGGGTCGCGGTGACGATCGCCGTAACCAAGGGCGAGGCAGCGGCGGCGGTGACCGTCGAAACACCGGGCAGCAAGGCAGAGGCGGGCCTCCACCGAGGGACGGCTTCCAGTCAGGCCGCGGACAGGGACGAGGAAACCAGCGGATGCCCACACGAGATCTTCCGACGTGCCAAATTTGTGCTAAACGGGGCCATTCTGCGGCTAATTGCTGGTATCGTTATGATGACTCGCAGAATGTAAATAGCCAGTCCGGAGGATCAAGGGCGATGCATGCGTCCACAAACGCTCAATCTGGCGATTGGTATCTAGACACAGGTGCTAACACCCATGCGACGTCGGATTATTCACAACTTCAAGCTCCTCATCCGTATCATGGCTCAGAAACTATTACAGTAGGCAATGGTCAATCCCTTCCCATCACAAACACCGGCTCTGGGTATGTCTATACCCCAAATGGTAAATTTCATCTCTCAACCCTTCACCACGTCCCTTCCCTCACATCCAATCTTTTATCTGTTTATCGCTTTACTAAAGAAAATAACTGCACCCTCATTTTTAATGACACCAATTTCCAGATAGTGGACAATACCACGAACCGGGTGCGGTACACGGGCCGCTGTGAGCATGGGCTATACACTCTTCCATCCAGGTCTCCGTCTGTTGTGAGTCAAGCCATTCTCTCGTCAACCTGGCATCGCCGGCTTGGGCACCCATCATCCGCCATCACCAAATCCATTTTATCTTCCTTAGGTTTTAATTTTTCAGAAAAATTACATTGCGAGTCCTGTTCAGTGTCTAAATCTTGTCGTTTACCTTTTTCACTGTCTGAACACAAGGCCACTGCGCCATTTCAATTAATTCATTCTGATGTTTGGGGTCCAACCTCAGTTCCTTCTGTTCAAGGTTTTCGTTATTATATCTGTTTTGTTGATGATTACAGTAAATTCACTTGGCTTTATCCTCTGAAATTTAAATCCGAAGCTTATACTATTTTTGTAAACTTTGACCGAATGGTTCAAAATCAATTTAATGCCAAAATCAAAATTTTTCGAAGTGACAATGGCAAAGAATTTGTCAACAATGCATTTGGTGTTTTTCTTCAAAATCTAGGGGCTCTTCATCACACTTCATGTCCATATACCCCTGAACAAAATGGCGTTGCTGAGCGCAAACACCGTCACCTAATAGAAACAGTTGTTGCGCTCCTCCATGATTCCACCTTACCTGTTTCCTTTTGGGTTGATGCCCTTGCTACTGCCAACTACCTCATAAATCGCATGCCCACTCACACTCTCTCCAACTCCACTCCATATGCCCGTCTCTACAATCATCCACCCGACTATATCCATCTCCGCCCGTTTGGGTGTCTAGTTTATCCCTGGTTGCGTCCGCACACTCAACATAAACTTCAACCTCGGTCCACCCCTTGTGTCTTTCTAGGCTATCATCCCACTATCAAAGGTTACAAATGTTTCGATCCTGTATCTCAGAAAACATATGTTTCCCGTCATGTTCGTTTTGTGGAGGAACAATTTCCTTACACAAGTCTTTCCTCTACTCCATACTCCCCCAATCCACTTGGCGTTGTGCCATTATTTCCGTCCTTTTCTCACGCTCATGCTCCGGCTCACTCGGCACCTAACCCGGTACCCCACTACACCACTACCCACCCGAAACCCCAAACCTCCCACCCGAACACCCAGCCGACTGCCACACAACCCACCACTTCCCTACATCATACTCCTAACACACATACAGCCATCCCATCCACCGCTGCACATCCCAGCTCCCACGGCAGCCCCACCCAACCCCCGCCCACGCATCATACAACTCCACCACCCCTTCCTAATCACCCTCCACTCAACACTCATCCTATGACAACCCGAGCCAAGGCCGGTACCTTCAAACCCAAAGCCTACCACACTCAAATACCCTTTGATGCACATCCCACAACTGAGCCTACTACCTACAACCAAGCCTCCAAAAATAGTTTCTGGTGCCAAGCTATGGATGAGGAATTTCAGGCTCTGAATGAACAACGTACATGGGATTTGGTACCTCTGCCTAGTAACCGAAAGTCTATTGGGTGCAAATGGGTGTTTCGCATCAAACGAAATTCAGATGGATCTCTTTCTCGCTATAAAGCACGTCTGGTTGCAAAAGGGTATCATCAGGAGTATGGTGTGGATTATAAGGAGACCTTCAGCCCTGTTGTTAAGCAACAGACTATTCGTCTGGTCTTGTCTCTTGCTCTTCACTATGATTGGCCGCTTCATCAGCTAGACGTCAGCAATGCCTTTCTTCATGGTCATCTTGAGGAAGAAATCTATATGGTTCAGCCACCGGGATATGTTAATCCCAACCGTCCTCACTATGTTTGCAAGCTTCGCAAATCACTGTATGGCCTGAAACAGGCCCCTCGTGCCTGGTACACACGTCTCTCTACTTTTCTGCAGGGTCTTGGTTTTCGCACCTACCATCATGACAACAGCCTCTTCACCCTTCACTGTTCTCGAGGGACAGTCATCATTCTTATCTATGTGGATGATATTGTTATTACAGGCAGCTCGTCATCACTCATCACTGAAATTACTGAAGCTATGCATCGTGACTTCAAACTTAAGGACCTCGGTCCTCTGGAGTTCTTTCTTGGCCTCGAACTCATCCGCAAATCGGGAACCATATTGATGCATCAGACAAAATATACCCTTGAACTTCTAAATCGGGCTGGAATGACAGACTGCAAACCCGCGGTCACTCCCATGGCAGTCCGCCAATCCCCAGGGCCGAATACTCCCTTTGCCGATCCTACACTATATCGGAGCCTCGTCGGTGGACTTCATTATCTTGCTGTTACTCGTCCGGACATCCAATATGCAGTCAATCGAGTCTCCCAATCAATGCATGCTCCCACAGAACAACACTTTCAGGCCTTGAAACGCATTCTGCGCTATCTTCAAGGTACTCTTCACTGTGGAATTTTATTTCAAAAGGGCTCGTTTGATATATCTGTTTTTTCTGATTCGGATTGGGCTAACGACAAAGATGATCGAAAGTCCACTACTGGATATATTGTTATGATGGGACCGAATCTGATTTCCTGGTGCACCAAGAAGCAAACGCGAGTGTCCCGTTCCTCCACAGAAGCAGAATATCGTGCCATGGCTGCGGGTGTTGCTGAAGCCATGTGGTTACGATACCTTACGGATGCACTTGGCATTCCCCCGACGAAACCACAGATTTATTGTGACAATCAGTCCACTATTTGTGTTACCAAAAATCCAGTCCTTCATGATCGTATGAAGCATGTTGGGTCTGACTGTCACTTTGTTCGCGATGAGGTACTTGCAGGAGCGATGGCCACGCACTATGTCCCATCTACTGATCAGCTTGCTGATATTCTCACCAAGCCTCTTCCGTTACAGCCTTTTCAGTCTCTCTGCTCCAAGCTGCCCCTCGTTACCGCTGATCAGCTTGCGGGGGGATAATAGACTACATATATAATTATTAAATACATCTGGGTTATTCTGTAATTAGTTATTCTTCAGTTCTCTATATATACAGCTGTAACCCCTTCAATATTAATGAGATCAATTAATTATTAAATCTGTATCACTTTCATTGCTAAATCATATTGTCTTTTATTGTTTCATTATTTTTCTTTCATTTTATTTTCTTTTTTCATGCTTATTTATTGTCTAAAATACACCAGAGCCGTGGTATGATTTTTCCAACTTCAATGTAAGGCAAGTAGAGTTTTTCGTCACTCTTACGAGGTTTTAGTGTATTATTTACTATACTAGTTACATAAGAACCAGGCCAAACTCAAAATATAAAATAATAATATTTCAATTATGAAAAAAAATAAATTATATGTATCATATTTTCTCACTGCCCAACTAATAAATTCAATGATATGTTAAATAGGTATGTATTGTTGATAGGGTTGTGAAAAAACTGGTTCAACCGATAAATTGCACGATAGATATGATATCGATTTATCGGTATCGAGTTATTGGCTTAATAATTTTTTAAATGATTTATCAATTTGATTTTCGTTTTTAAGGTTTTAGTTAGTGGTTAAACCGATAACCCAATAATATTATATTAAAATTATATTTTTATTCATAATTATATAATATTGGCTTTAGATTTTAAATACATAGCTTACTATCTTTTGTATTTTACAGTTGTTATCTTAGTTCTTATAATTTGTGTAAATTTTATACATAAAGTTAATGTAGAACAAATGAAAATAAGAGAAAGTAAAAAAAAAATAGAAAAGTATTTTCTTATCGGTTAAATCAAAAATTGAACTGATAAAGACCAAAAATCAATTGATCGAAAATTGATACCGATTATCTTATTGGTTCGGTTATCGATTTAGTATATTTACAAACAAAAAATCGATAAACTGAACCGATAATATGCAAAATTGAATCGAATCGACCGATGTGCACCCTTAATTATTCGGAAATCTTTATAATTATTAAAAAATCTTAGTAATTTGATAGATAATTTTTAAATGAACAATTATTTATGAGGAAGAAAGTTTGACAAGAGAATTTGAAAATATAAGGCATAAGTAACTTGATATTTAGTAAAGTAACTGTAGGAATTTGAAAGAAGTTTGAAAGAAAGATTGCGGAAATATTAAAAGAGAATTGATGAATGAACTGCATTGACTCAATATTCTGAATTGAATAATTGAATGAATTAATGAATGATAATTGAATTGATGATTGTATTAAATGAATATTGAATGAATACAACTGATATACAATGTCCTATGTATACAAGTAAAAGAATGAAATTAATCTAAATCAAAGGTAACACTAAACCGACATCAAAATTCTAAATAAGGTAGAAGTCTAAATAAGATACAAAATAATAAAGAGATACACTCCTAAATAAGGTAGGATACACTCTTAAATAAGGTACAATATATTAGAGATACATATTAAAGATTTACCTAGGGTGTACAAAAGAAATAAAATAATATATAAAGATTTTTTGAATTTGGGTCGAAATTATTATGTTGAGGCGGCTGAAATCAAGGTTGGCCCAAGCTGTGTACCGCAACAGACGAATATACAGTGAGATGAAACAGGTGAATCAATCCGATCCAACGAACAGATACAACAATATTTTAATATCCCCTTTAAGTTGGAGGGTACAAACGGACACCCAACTTGCCCAAAACATTGTGATGAAGAGGACCGGCGAGCAAAAGATTGAATTTTGAGATGAATATGATCAAACTGATTAAAATAAATTTAAAAATAAAATTTAATATTTTACCATGCATATGATATGGGTGAAGTAGTTGGTCCAATGATATCATAGTTAAGTTTACTGATGTGAATTGACCTCTATTTATAAAGTTGAAGAATAGTGTCAAAAAGAGTGATTCTTGATGATGAAGATCTTGAAAAAAAATTAAAAAAATACCACAACGGATATATAAAATTGAAGGATTATGTTATTGATGTAATCAAGAGAAAAAAGTATTATTTGTATGAGAGGTTCCATGAAGGTAAAAAAAAAATAGTTGATTCGAGAGTGAAACCAAAATAATTTTTTTTTTTAATAAGAATATTAATGATGATTGATGATTTTGATGATGGTGGTGATGGGGATTGATAATTTTGATCCTTTTTATTTTTTAAAATACCACCAAGAATTATTTTTTTTTTGAATATTTTGGAAAACAATAGAAAAAGAAAGAGGGATTATGTTGTTTTGGGAATGAATTAGTGAGTGAAAATGAAAAGGATCAGGGGTATTTAGCAGGACCCTTAACAAACTTCAGATATATAAAACATAACAATTCAAAACACAATTCAATAAAGAGGAACCCAAAAATTATAAAAGATGAAATTGTAAAAAAATAAAATACAACCACAATAAATGAAGTCCTAGATTAAAAATTTTAAAAAGAGAAATAATTGATGATTTTGATAATTAATGGGGTTGGCGAGTGCAGTCGTCATGAATGGACCAAGCCAATAGACTTGTTCCATATATTATGAATACTATCAAGATGAATGAATTGGTAGTAAATTTATTTCATCTTGAATACTACCAAGATGATTAGATTTATTTCATCTTGAATACTATCAAGATGATTATAATTTTAATGAGGGAGAGGATGGCGAATACAATTGCCAAGAACAAACCATGCCAATAGGCATATTTCAAATATTGTGAATTAGAAAGTTAAAAAATGTTTCTCATATTGAAGAAAATACGAAAATTGGCAACAGAAAAATCAACCTTGCTCTGATACCATGTAAGAATTTGAAAGAAGTGAAAGAGAGATTGCGGAAATATTAAAAGAGAATTGGATTAGTAGTTTGAATAATATGAATGAATGAATTGAATTGACTTAGTGTTCTGAATTGAATAATTGAATGAATGATAATTGAATTGATGATTGTATTAAATGAATATGGAATGAATACAATTGATATACAATGTCCTATGTATACAAATAAAAGAATGAAATTAACCTAAATCAAAGGTAACACTAAATCAACTTCAAAATTCTAAATAAGGTTGAAGTATAAATAAGGTATAAAATTATAAATAGATACACTCTTAAATAAGGTAGGATACACTACTAAATAAGGTACAATATATTAGAGAGAGATATATTAAAGATTTACCTAGGATGTATAACAGAAATAAAATAATATATAAAGATTTTTCGAATTTGAGTCGAAATCATTATGTTGAGGTGGTTGAAATCAAGGCTGGCCCAAGCTATGTATTGTAATAGACGAATATACAGTGAGATGAAACAGGTGAATCAATCCGATCCAATGAACAGATACAACAATATTTCAATAATAACATAATTTAAATGTATAAAATATTCAACTCATAGGAGATCATAAATTGTAAATACTAGATTTTTTTATGAATTTGTTTATTGATTGAAATGTAATCTTTCTGGTATTTATTAAGTTTTCATTTCACTTATGATATAATATTGTGGGGCAAAATTTTATGTTAGTTAAATGTGATAATTTAAATTTAGTGTTAAAAAAATTGAGGAAAAATAACTAAATTCATTAAATAAATCTAAAGAATTAATTTAGTTTTTTTTTTTTAAACTCTTAAAAAATATTAAGTTGATCTACCTCCTAATACACAAGAAGTAACCAATGATGAACAGAGGGATGAACAATTGTGGCCTGATTCACAAAACACAATCCCGAATGAGTTTCTACCTAGCTTGAATGTCTATGATAAAAAAAGTATCATGATTCATCCATCCACTAATCGTGAAGTTAAAACTCCCAGACCAAAGTTAAGGATTAGGCGACCATCAAAATTCAAGGAATCGCCATACACCAAAAAATTTGGTTCAGCAGATGGTAAGTACAATAAGATATATATAATTTTTTATGTAATATGTCTTGCAAATACGTTTGTATTTATTAAGTTTTTGTATTCTATAATTATATAGGGAGCTCAACAGGGCTAATACACATATTTCCCCAGAAACACCCATTTTTATATCACCGGATTGATGAGATAATAAATACGAAGATTGTCAAGAACTTCAAGGACTGGATTTCTGCCGACCTATTAAAAGCTACTGCCAAGAGTTAGTTCTTTTGAATTGCTTCAAATTATTTTTTTGTATCAATTATGTTTTCATGGTTTACCATCTCCTTAAAATACCTAGAAAAAGAAAAGTGGATCATTACAGGGGGGGAAAATCAGAAATTCCAAAGATGCATTTTGGTGTTGAGACTGTTGAAGACAGAAATTGATTCTATACGATGGGGTTTACAGATCAGACATGGACATACTCTGTTAGTATATTATTTTAATTTTTTTTTCATTTCGTTTGTAACAATACTTAAAAATACATATTAGGTTACATTTAAATACATATAGTTTAACATCTATGCATTTTTAAGTATTCAAAGTATGATATAGTATACTACATCACATACTGTTGCATATACTATTAGATAACATTGTCTGCATGTAACTGAACTTCAAGAATGTAATTTTAGATACACAAGTCTTCTACATTAATATAAAAAAATGCATATGTATTTTTTACTTGCATACACTTTAATATTTAGTATACAATTTTTTTGAATGCTCTAAATTTTGTGGTTTTCACTAATGCAGCATATTGATGTCTGCTTATACTACTTGAGGAAGAAGTCGAAGTATGGGTCGCACAGTTCGTACAAAAAGCGAACCAAATAAATTGTACAAATACAGTACAGTTGACTGCAACTTTATGAACGTAATTAGATCTTTGAATGATGTATATTCTATGGATGATGTAACACCCCGAAAATGGGTCCCGAAGCGTCACACGGTGCTTAAGGCTACAAGTAGCCCCAAGCTAGCCCTTTGAGCCGTTTTCATACCATTCAACACTCATCGACAGGATTACTATAATCAAACATCAAGATATTCTCCATAATATCATAATTCAAGACGAAAGAGATGCGGAAAGTAACAAAATACGACCTCTCCACAAGATTGATCAATCTAACTATCTAGTCTGAAAAGCCCCTACAAAACTGTATAACACTGAGCCATTGGGACAGACCCCAACTGACCCTAACATCAGGGAATAAAATGATAACTCAAAATAAAAGAGTGAAATCTGAAATAACCAGTCCTAGAACAATGAAGACTCACCACTGCAGAAAATATAGACCAATGTGCTCGGAGAATCACGTCAAGCCTGGGAATGAGCACCTGGACCTACATTATAGGGAAAATGTAGTCCACGTACGAATACATGGGTCAGTACCATGGAATATGGACCGAGTATATGAGGGTGTATGCAAGTTTTCATAAAAGTCCTATATAACAAATATTCATAGAAAAATATGCAAGCTATAATAAGAGACTCACATAGCTCGAAATAAAATCATCATAATCACCATAGAGTAAAATACATCGGGTGAAAACATGTGAGTCATCATAGTAAATCCCAATCACTTTTATGATTATTTTCAAGTTATCAAAATGAGTATCTTTCATAACAATTCTCTTTAAGATATAAAAATATCCATCAAATTCTTTAGAAACGATAACTTTCTCAACTCACACTTTCAAACTATTACATTTTTCATCTCAATCAGAAGAATACACACACACACTGGGAGTCTCTTACAACCGACATAAACCATGTGAGCTACATGGAGTCCAATGTCCAACCCACGTTGGGGAGAGCTGTCCTATCCTTGCCATTGGAGTAGGACCTTAATCTTTTGTTCACTAGTGATCACTATATCAATCAGCCTTAGGCTCACATCCTACGGGGGCACGTAGTTCTAGGGAAGTACCAATCACAGTTATACCTCCCACTCGATGCTAAAGACTACTCCCATACTGAGCTCAGATCATTTCAAAAGAAAATCCACAACAACGCAATTCAATAATTCATATCGGGAGTCATCATGCTACCCTTTTTTCATAATAAATCAACATATGGATTTCTTTTCTCATTCGAGTTCAAAAATAACTCTTTCAAGACCAAAAGGTCAAATCATTCAAATATCAAGGTGTGTATAACACATTACTTCACCAAAGATCATAATCTCAAAGAGGGTTTAAATCCCATATATCAACACTTGAGTAAAACATTTCAAGATTCATACTTTGTATAGCAAACAAGTATAACTCATATGAAAATTTGGAAATTCAACTTGAAACATGATATTAACATCAAAATTCAAGGAATTTATCTTTAAGACATCAAAAAAATATCATAGTTTCTTGAACAAGAATATAGGATAGTAGTTTTCATCTCAAATTCATAATTAAACAAGTAAAATCATGTATCTTCGTAAAATAATATAAATTTTTGGGCACAAGAACGAAAGGATGTTCTTGTTGAAAACCCCATATACCTTTATGGTAACAGATTCGTTGAAAGATTGGGCCCTCAATGTTGATTGTGCAACCCTAGTTGTTTTTCTCCTTTAGTGATCTTGAATGATGAACTTAGATTTATAATAGGGTTATGATGTGTTTAGATTCTATTAAATTCGTAAGGTTAAATTTAGGGGTGTGTAAGGAGTGCCAAAAGACTTAATTGCCCTCAAAATAACTCAAAACGGAGTGTTTTTACTACCTGAAACACCAAGTATGTGCCGCATTACTTATCGCATACATTTACATATGCGTCGCATTGCTTATCGCATACATATACATATGCGCCGCATTGCTTATCACATACATTTACATATGCGCCGCATTGCTTATTGCATACATTTACATATGCGCCGCATTGCTTATCGCACACCTATTCCAGTAGCCATGTGCGATTGATTAGGCGACACACTCTACTTCAGAAAGCCATAACTCCTTGGTCGGGTGTCGTATTTTGATGAAATTGGTATCGTTGGTAAGCTAATTCTATTCTCTATAATTTGGTGGGTAAAAATATGCCGAAATACCATATATTTATCAAGTTATGCTCATTCAAAGATGACCCTTGCGAATTCAAACACTAAAACTTGATGGATTTCGAAACTCTTAGCTTGTACTACCTTAAGTGACTCATATAACCACACTTAACACATCATAAGATCTCTTATAATTAGGGTACTCTTGGTAATTCATGTGCCCAAATATGGCTTACAGAATTGGGGGTTTCACATGTACAAATAATGGTTTGCTTTCTAGTTTAGGAAAGTGCGGGGCATTACAATATCTCCCCCTTGGGGACATTCGTCCTCGAATGACGCTGGGTATACTATGAATAAAGAGAAATCGAAGGGTACACAGCTGAAGCAACTTGCTAATCTTGCCTCTACTTTATTCTATATTTCGGACACAATAAGGAGTGCATGACTCATGAAATCACAGCTCAATAGTATAATATAACTGCTGAACTACTACAATTCTGCATAGAAAATGAATGATTTATAGCCGAATGGTACCTTCGGCTTGATCGGGGCTTGAGGAAAATAGGTGCAGATACTTGGATCGCATATCCGTCTTGGTTTTACAAGTTGCACCTTCAATAGATTGGTTTCGCCACAACACCTTGACCAAGGGAACTTCTTTGTTCCTTAGTCTTCGGACTTGGTGATCTAAAATCTCAACAGGAACTTCCTCAAAAGAAAGACTATTTTGCACATCAGGGTTTTCTGAAGGATCTACAACAACACAATCACCAATGTGTTTCCTAAGCATGGAGACATGAAAGACAGAGTGAACGGAAGATAACTCTGAAGGCAACTCAACCTCATACGCTACCTTACCAACACAGCTAAGAACTCTGTAGGGGCCAACATAACGGGGACTAAGTTTCCCCTTCTTCCCGAATCTCTTCACTCCCTTCATGGGTGAAATCTTCAAATACACCAAGTCACCAACTTCAAATTCAAGGTATCTTCTCCTCACATCAGCATACGACTTCTGACGACTTTGTGCGGTTTGTAATCTTTCTCTAATCACTTTGACTTTTTCCATAGCCTCAAAGACTGAATCAGGACCACTCACGGCAACTTCACTCACTTTAAACCAACCTATGGGTGACCTATATTTCCTCCCATACAAGGCCTCAAATGGATCCATGCCAATGCTAGAGTGAAAACTGTTATTGCAAGCAAACTCTATCAACGGTAAATGCTCATCCCAACTCCCCTTAAAGTCAAGAGCACACGCTCTCAACATATTCTCTAAAGTATGGATGGTCCTCTCAGCCTGACCATCTATCTGCGGATGAAAAATAGAACTCAAATGCACTTGGGTACCAAGACCCTTCTGAAAAGCTCTCCAAAACTGCGAAGTGAACTGAGTACCCCTATCTGAAATGATTGACAAGGGAACTCCATGCAATCTGACTAATTCTCGGATGTACAATCTAGCGTAATCCTCAGCAGTATAAGAAGTATGCACAGGCAAGAAGTGCACAGACTTAGTCAATTTATCCACAACAACCCAAATGGAATCATGATGGCGTCGGGAAGGAGGTAAACCAATCACAAAATCCATGTTTATCTCTTCCCACTTCTAAGTGGGAATACCGAATTCCTGCATCATACCACCAGGTCTTTGGTGTTCTACCTTAACCTATTGGCACGTCGCACACTTACCCACAAATACTGCTATATCCTTCTTCATGCCACTCCACCAATAGATTTCCCGTAAGTCACGGTACATCTTGGTGGCACCAGGATGAATAGAATATCGCGTGTCGTGCGCTTCACCCATAATTCTCTATCTCAGATCATCAATATTCGGAACACATAATCTATCCTGCAATCTCAACACACCATCTCTCCCTTGGGAGAAAACCTCCACCTTTTGGTCCTTGACTAATTCTTTCAGTCTGACCAAACTAGCATCTAAGTTTTGCTTCTCCTTTACTTCTGAAATCAAGGAGGATTCAGAACTACTCTGTACCCCTTTACTACCTTCAGCAGAGTCAAACAACCTAACCCCCAGTCTAGCCAAACGGTGCACATCACGAGCCAACTTTTTCTTACCCTCTTCAATAAGCGAAATACTACCCATAGACACCCTGCTTAGGGCATCTGCCACTACATTGGCCTTACCCGGATGGTACAACACACTCATATCATAATTTTTTAACAACTCTAACCACCTTCTCTGCCTAAGGTTCAACTCTCTCTGGGTAAATACATATTGCAAACTCTTATGATCAGTAAAAACATCAACGTGAACACCATACAAGTAGTGTCTCCATATTTTTAGAGCAAAAACAACAACAGCTAACTCAAGATCATGGGTGGGGTAATTCTTCTCATGGGGTTTCAATTGTCTAGAAGCATAAGCTATCACCTTACCCTTCTGCATCAATACACAACCCAAACCAACTCTAGAAGTATCACAATATACTACAAAAACCTCAACACCATCAGGCAAGGTTAAAACAGGGGCTGAAGTGAGTCAAGTCTTCAACTCCTGAAAACTCTTCTCATAAGAATCGGACCACAAGAACTTCACTTTCTTTTTGGTCAACCGGGTAATAGGAGATGCTATAGAGGAGAAACCTTCAACAAAACGGCGGTAATAGCCAGCTAGACCTAAGTAACTTCGGATGTCAGTCGGAGAGATAGGTCTAGGCCAGTTTCTAATAGCTTTTGTCTTTTGGGGATCAACTCTAATACCCTCGGAAGAAATGATATGACCCAAAAAATCAACTAACCTCAACCAAAACTCACACTTGCTAAATTTGGCAAACAATTGATGGTTTCTAAGAGTTTGCAAGATAATTTAGAGATGATCTGCATGTTCATTCTCACTACGGAAGTACACCAAAATATTGTCTATAAATACGATAACAAACATGTCAAGATATGGTCTGAACACTCGATTCATGAGGTCCATGAAAGCTGTCGGGGCATTAGTTAACCCAAAGGACATAACAAGAAACTCAAAATGACCATAGCGAGTTCAAAAAGCTGTTTTCGGGGTGTCACACTCCCTAACTTTGAGTTGATGATAGCCGGATCGAAGGTCTATCTGTGAGAAGTAACATGCACTTTGCAATTGGTCAAACAAATCATCTATTCTAGGAAGAGGATACTTATTTTTGACAGTGATTTTATTCAAATGGCGATATTCAATACACATACGCAGGGAACCATTTTTCTTTCTCACAAATAACACAGGAGCACCCCAAGGAGAAATACTGGGCCTTATGAAACCCTTATCTAACAGATCTTTGAGTTGCTCTTTCAACTCCTTAAGTTCTGCAGGTGCCATACAGTAAAGAGGAATAGAAATGGGCTGAGTATCGGGAAAAAGATCGATCCCAAACTCTATCTCTCTATCAAGAGGTATCCCTGGGAGATCTTCCAAAAAGACATCAGAAAACTCATTGACTATACTAACTGATTGGAGAGTTGGAGTCTCAGACTTAGTGTCCTTGACTTTAACCAGATGATAAATGTACCCCTTGGAAATAAGTTTTCTAGCTTTAATATATGAGATAAAATGACTCTTGGGAGATACAGAACTCCCAGACCACTCAAACACAGGTTCATCAGGAAACTGAAACTTGTCCACTCAGGTACGACAATCTATAGAGGCATAACAAGAATGAAGCCAGTCCATACCCAGAATAATATTGAAATCCACCATGTCTAACTCAATCAGATCAGCCAACATGACTCTATGAAGAACTGTAACAGGACACTTTCTATATACTTTCTGGGCAACAATCGAATCACCCACTGGGGTAGAAACTAAGATAGGCTCAGGAATATTTTCAGGACTCATTTCAAAATTCACAGCAACCAGAGGTGTAACATATGAAAAACTAGACCCAGGGTCCAACAAAACATAGACATCAAATTGAAGTATACGGAGCATACCAATAACAACATCGGGAGAGTCCTCCTTCTCCTGGAGAGATGGCAAAGCATAGAACCTATTCTGGCGCTGACCGACAGCAGTGCTAGAAGAAGCGCCCTGAGCTGAGGCTGGGCGAGTCACCTGAACTGGAGCACTAGCAGTCTGAGTCTGAGTTTAAGGGCGATTATCACGACGCCCTTGCCTAGCATGTGGGCACTCCCTAAGTTTGTGACTCAAGTCACCACACTCGAAATAACCTTTCTTCTCACCCCAACACTCACCCGGGTGGGTCCTACCACACTTAGGACACGGAGGAAAATTTGGTTTACTACCAACACTGTACTGGGACCTGGCTGCATATGACCTGCTACCTTGCTCCTATCCATCCCTAGGTACGGGAGCACTAGATGATGATGGTGATGGTGTAGATGAACGGTTTTGAAACTGAGGGCGATTCACTCCCTGCGATCTAGTCTGACCCTGTCCGTGCTACACAGACCTATCTCTCTTATTCCCTCTTATTCTATCCCTCTCCTTGATCTTGTCTGCTTCAATCTGTTGGGCATGAGTCTTCAGCCTGGAAAGATTTATCTCACTATTTAACATAGCAGACCTGCACTCCTTAACAATATACCTAGACACTCTTGTCATAAATTTACTCATACTGGCCCGATTATCAGCTACTAAGTTAGGAGCATATTTGGCCAACTGATTGAACTTCAGACAATACTCTTTAACAGTCATAGAGCCCTGTCGCAAGTTCATGAACTCCTCTACCTTCGTCTCTCTCATCTCTAAAGGGAAAAACTTATCCAGGAATGCATCCTGAAACTCCTGCCAAGACGTAGGGGTGACGCCCTCACCTCTACCCTTCCTCCAAGCAACTACCCAATCATAAGCAAGGTCTTTCAACCAATATGTTACCAACTCCACACTATGCTCCTCAGAGACATGCATCACCTAAGTAATCTTTCGCACCTCCTCCAAGTACAACTGTGGATCTTTATCTGGCTTGGACCCATAAGAATCCGTCAGATTTATCCGCATAAAGTCATGGATTCTCACAGTAGCTGAATTACCTCTCTATTGCTTTGGAGTCGGGGCCGTATTGGCTTGAATATTTGCAGTGACAGCTTGGGCCAGTGCCTGAAAGGCTGCCCGAAATTAGGCATGAGATACATTTTTATTCAGTGGGTCAGCAGGCTGGGGTTACTGACCATCGTTATTTCTTCTAGATTTGCGAGGAGGAATATTCTGAAAGAGGAGAGCACGAATTAATAGCTAAAAAGAAGCAACTGTAAGCATGATGGACTTCTGAAAGAAAGAAATAACACTTTTTCCTAAAACGTCTCGTAGCCTCTTGCTCATAAATATGGCGTGCTATACACCGATGATCAAGACTCTACTTAACGCGGCTTGACAGACTCCCTAGGACTCCAATAACCTTAGGCTCTGATACCAAGTTTGTAACGCCCCAAAAATGGGTCCTGAAGCGTCACACGGTGCTTAAGGCTACAGGTAGCCCCAAGCTAACCCTTTGAGCTGTTTTCATACCATTCAACACTTATCGACAGGATTACTATAATCAAACATCAAGATATTCTCTATAACATCATAATTCAAGGCGAAAGAGATGCGGAAAGTAACAAAATACGACCTCTCCACAAGATTGATCAATCTAACCATCTAGTCTGACAAACCCCTACAAAACTGTATAACACTGAGCCATTGGGACAGACTCCAACTGACCCTAACATCAGGGAATAAAATGATAACTCAAAATAAAAGAGTGAAATATGAAATAACCAGTCCTCGAACCATGAAGACTCACCACTGCAGAAAATGTAGACCAATGTGCTCGGAGAATCACGTCAAGCCTGGGAATGAGCACCTGGACCTACATTATAGGGAAAATGTAGCCCACGTACGAATACATGGGTCAGTACCATAGAATATGGATCGAGTATATGAGGGTGTATAGAAGTTTTCATAAAAGTCCTATATCACAAATATTCATAGGAAAATATGTAGGCTGTAATAAGAGACTCACATAGCTCAAAATAAAATCATCATAATCACCATAGAGTAAAACACATCGGGTGAAAACATGTGAGTCATCATAGTAAATCCCAATCACTTTCATGATCATTTTCAAGTCATCAAAACGAGTAGCTTTCATAACAATTCTCTTTAAGATATAAAAATATCCATCAAATTTTTTAGAAACGATAACTTTCTCAACTCACACTTTCAAACTATTACATTTTTCATCTCAATCAGAAGAATACACACACACACTGGGAGTCTCTTACAACCGACATAAACCATGTGAGCTATATGGAGTCCAACGTCCAACCCACGTTGGGGAAAGTTGTCCTATCCTTTCCATTGGAGTAGGACCTTAATCTTTTGTTCACTAGTGATCACTATATCAATTAGCCTTAGGCTCACATCCTACGGGGGCACGTAGTTCTAGGGAAGTACCAATCACAACTATACCTCCCACTCGGTGCTAAAGACTACTCCCGGACTGAGCTCAGATCATTTCAAAAGAAAATCCACAACAACGCAATTCAACAATTCATATCGGGAGTCATCATGCTAACCCCTTTTTCATAATAAATCAACATGTGGATTTCTTTTCTCATTCGAGTTAAAAAATAACTCTTTCAAGACCAAAAGGTCAAATCATTCAAATATCAAGGTGTGTATAACACATTACTTCACCAAATATCATAATCTCAAAGAGGGTTTAAATCCCATATATCAACACTTGAGCAAACATTTCAAGATTCATACTTTGTATAGCAAACAAGTATAACTCATATGAAAATTTGGAAATTCAACTTGAAACATGATATTAACATCAAAATTCAAGGAATTTATCTTTAAGACATCACAAAAATATCATAGTTTCTTGAACAAGAATATAGGATAATAGTTTTCATCTCAAATTCATAATTAAACAAGTAAAATCATGTATCTTCGTAAAATAATACAAATTTTTGGGCACAAGAACGAAAGGATGTTCTTGTTGAAAACCCCACATACCTTTATGGTAACGGATTCATTGAAAGATTGGACCCTCAATGTTGATTGTGCAACCCTAGTTGTTTTTCTCATTTAGTGCTCTTGGATGATGAACTTAGATTGATAATAGGGTTATGATGTGTTTAGATTCTATTAAATTCGTAAGGTTAACTTTAGGGGTGTGTAAGGTGTGACAAAAGACTTAATTTCTCTCAAAATAACTCAAAACGGAGTATTTTTACTACCTGAAACACCAAGTGTGCGCCGCATTGGTTATCACATACATTTACATATGCGCCGCATTGCTTATCGCATGCATTTACATATGCGCCGCTTTACTTATGCATACATTTACATATGCGCCGCATTGCTTATCGCATACATTTATATATGCGCCGCATTGCTTATCTCACACCTATCCAGTAGCCATGTGCGATTGGTTAGGCGACGCACTCTACTTCGCAAAGCTATAACTCCTTACTCGGGTGTCGGATTTTGATGAAATTGGTATCGCTGGAAAGCTAATTCAATTATCTATAATTTGGTGGGTAGAAATATGCCTAAATACTATATATTTATCAAGTTAATCTCATTCAAAGATAACCCTTGCGAATTCAAACCTTAAAACTTGATGGATTTCAAAACTCTTAGCTTGTACTACCTTAAGTGACTCATATAACCACACTTAACACATCATAAACTCTCTTATAACTAGGGTACTCTTGGTAATTCATGTTCCCAAATATGGCTTATAGAATTGGGGGTTTCACATATACGAACAACAGTTTGCTTTCTAGCTTAGGAAAGTGCGGGGCATTACAGATCATCAAAACCTTAAAGCTGGAGGACAGAAGCACCATCTTATTGAATACACCAATGGGTTTCATATGCATGCTGTAGTGCCATGGCATACAGTGAAAGATGTTTTTATTTCGGTCAATATAAAGGAAAAACATCACTGGGTTCTCGGAGTTTTATCATTTTCAGAGAGGTGTATATTCTTGTATGATTCATATGAATCCAGTGGTCATTATGCGGCTGTTCTTGCTGAGATCGAGAAAATAGCAAAGATTATTCCATTGTGTCTCCAAGCTTGTGATTTCTATGTTAAGAAAGGAATTGATCTTCAAAACCATCCAAGATACAAAGACAAAGAATCCTCAGATATGTTTGATGTTTTATTTGAAGATGATTTTTCTCAACAACCGAGTGGAATCTTGTAAGTTTTGAATTTACATATACCAAAATTGTATGTTTGTACAAAATATATTTCACTATTTAATCAAATTTGTTTTTTTTGTAGGGATTGTGGTGTCTTTATGGTTATGTATGCAGAGTGCCTTTCTTATGGTCACAAAGTTATTTCAACTGAGTTCGACCCCAACGCACTCCGTACAAGATATGCTGCACTTTTATGGGACTATGGAATTCGAAAATAAGAAGCAAATGCCATTAGTGATGTCGAAGCACCCTTGAGGCCTGCAAGGCAAAGTAGAATAACTAGTGTCACTGAAGTTGTTGATGTATGATGGTTGATGGATTTTTGACTTTATGTAGTTTAGAAACTAGTTTATGGATGTAGGTTTTGATTGTACAGACTAATTTTTATGTTTTGAATTGGTTCTATTTCATGGAGTTCTACCTTTTACTGTGAGATTTTGTTAAAAAATACTTATGTATTTTTTATATTATGTTTAAAATACATATATCGTATAAATCAATTGTATTTAGCCTAAAAATACATATGCAGTGTTAAAATCAAATATTGCAAAAATACATATGGAACATTCCTAATATGTATTTTAGTATGTTGTTGTTGTTCTTTAAAGTTTTTCACCACCTTTCTATATTGTTAAATATAACATGTAGTGTGAGATTTATGGAGTTCTACCTTTTACTGTGAGATTTAGTTAAAAAATACATATGTAGTTTTCATATTAAGCTTTAAAATACATATGTTGTATAAATAAATTATTTTTCAGCGTAAAAATACATATGAAATGTTAGAATCAAACACTACAAAAATACAACTGCAACATATCTAATATGCATTTTTAGGATGTTTTCATTACCTATAATTATAAATTATGATTCAAATTAAAGTGAAATTTGAGATTTTATTGCAGTTATTTACAAAATATATATGCAGTGTTGATATTTTGCTACAAAATACATATGGATAATACATTAAAAATATTTTCCAAAAAATACATATGTCGTGTTAATATAAAGCTATTGGAAAATACATATAGATCAAACCTAATATGTAATTTTGATATGTGTTCATTTTAAATCATTATACAAGAGAATTTGAATTAGACATAAATTTGAATTTTTAATGTAGTTATAAATTTGATTTTAGTTACAAAATACATATGCAGTGATGATATTTTTATTAAAAATACATATGGATTATACATCAAATGTATTTTTACAATATAAATATATATGAAGTAATAACATTATGCAATTCAAACATATATTGCAGAATATGTCACATATATTTAAACCTTTGAACAATTAGGAATCATATACTTGTTTGGTTAATCAAAGTTACCACCTTTAACCTAAAATATATTTACTATGTCAAAAATACATATAAACTGCTGCTTGAAAATACATGTGTAATGTACAGATTTTGAAACATATATAGCTCCATTATTCAGATATTACTGTCTTCAATTGTCAAATGATTCATAAATGCATTAACTAAACTGAATTAGTTCATCATTATCAAAAATGAAATAAAAAGGTTTTAAGAAATAATACAGAAGAAGAAATGTATCATTTGCAATATTTCCTACAAGAACGCCTATTGTGACCCTTAACCCCACAACCATCGCATAAGTTGATATTCTTCTTTCCAAACATATCCCAACCTGATTTTCCACGATCCTTCTTTGCAGGTCTTGCTGGAGGTCTTTTGAATTTTAAAGGCAGTACTATTTCATCAAGTATGCTCTCTGGAATTATCCAGTCATCGTTGTGTGGCAATGGATAGATTGGAACATCATATGTCTTCAAAACAGTTTTTGGTTAAAAAAAATCAGAACAGTATGGCCCCTTCTCAATTTTTTTTTCTCCAACACCGCACAAGCATGTGCACATGGTATCTCATCTATTTGAAAAGCATTACATGAGCACTTTTTTTCCTTGATGCAAATAATGAAGTGCTTTTGTTTGTCGTGTACCGTATACACATATTCTATGGCTGGTACAACCTGACAAAAAAATAAAAAATTAAATGCACTGATACAAAAAAGATGAATTCCATATTCCATGATATGTTGTAAGCACACCAACATTTTAAAAAAAAAAATACTATGCAATAAAAATACATATGCAGAGTACATTTTTACAGAGTAGCCAAATACATATGCAGTTGTTAATAATTTTCAATACAACAAAATTCATCTGCAAAATACATATTATGTTTTTAAATGTTCATATTTTTTATTTTGTATATCTTTTCATTAATTTACAACTGCATGGAAAGTATTTTCATATTTATGTTTCCATAATTATAATTTCCACAAATCTAAAAGGTCATACCGTCATACGGGTACACAAAGCCTCGTTCTCACTGAGTATGTCATTAAAATTTCCAATGAGTGTTGTGAAGGTATATGAAGCCACCTGCCTATTTGCACAATTCCATTTTGCAAACAGTAATCGAACTTCCTCAAGAAAGTAAAAAATTGGCAGTTCTCTAGCTGATACAAGCACTCCATTTATTGACTCCGCAATATTTAAAGTTAAAGTCCATCCTCGGTGAACAACGCATACGACCCAACCCACTTTTCGTAACCCGCCAATTTCAAATATTTCTTCACCCTAATATCATCTGCCTCAACTTTTTTCAGTAACATGGGGAATTCTGACTTTGAATATGATTTGTTCATTGTATAAAATATCTCCGACAATGCATCGTGTGACTTTCTGTAAAGTTTTTTCACATTTCTCCATAGATGCCACATACATGCATAATGTGGAACATCTTCGTACACATCACCAACAGCCTTTATGATGCTTGAATTCCTATCAGACACAACACACATGTTTTATCTTACCCCGTACGCTTCCTTTAGATTCTCAAAGAACCACGTCCAGGATGCATCATTTTTAGAATCAAGAACACCATATGCCAAAGGAAATATATGAACTATATACATAATTCATCATTTTCAGAATCAAACACACCATATGCCAAAGAAAATATATGACCTGCAAATATAAAATAAATCTACGTAGGCCGATTTAAATACAGTTAGGAACTGCATATGTATTTATTAAAAATATAGGTCAATTAAAATGTATATTTTATCTACCAAAAATGGTATCAATTACATATAATAAAATCTACATGCACCTAACTATCAAACATAATCAATTTTACATGTTTCATTCAGGAAACTTTGAAAATATATGTAATTATATACAGATATGTATATATAAAGTGGATATATGTATTTTTCAAGTTAACAACATAAATAAAAAAAATACAACCAGTTATACAATGTAATTATTATTAAATGATACTAACCTGCTCCGTCCGTTGTACATGCTGTTACAAATGCCCCAGTATACATTCTTCTCAGATGACTAGCATCAATAACTACGACTGGTCTACAATGATCGAATTCTTTAATGAATTCATGTAGAGCGATAAATACATATAAGAACGCATTATCATCTGTCTTCTTCATTCTTATATGTGACTCCAGATAAGTACTATTCAGCACATATAAGTATGATGGCAGTTTCCCATAAGATGGTGATGGCTTACCCCTCAACTCTTCTAACGCTCTTTTCTTGGCCCTCCAACATAAAGTGTATGTCAAATCCATACCAAAATCTTTCTTCATGTCCTTTTTTATTTTTGTTGCACTGTATTTTCGTTTGTGGTTTTTGAATTTCTGTTTAACCATACCAGCTATCAACATACTAGTTGCATGAACCTTTGGATAGATCTTGTCCTTCACTGGGCAAGTATGTTCAGGTATGAATCTTCGAATTCTAAACATTCTAGTGTCTCCCATGCTTGATGCACGCATTAAGAACTCGTAGTTTCTTAATTTGCAAAACAATGTAAAACTGCATCAAACAGGATTAAATAGATTCAAAATACATATCCAAAGTAATATTAAACAAAATCATAGTGATATAGAATGTACGTACGTTTTCTTACTAGACCTTTTATTGCACGTTTGAAACTTCTCCCTAATTGCATAGTCCTTCATGACTGACTTTAAAATTTTTTCTGCCAAGTAAACCTGGTCGTCCTCAACATGCTTGTGATGTGGGTCTGAGATAATCACCTCAACAGTATCCATCTCAAAAAAATCTGATACTTGTGTATCTTCACAAACCACCAAA
The DNA here is from genome assembly GCA_030864215.1 of Capsicum pubescens. Lineage (NCBI taxonomy): Eukaryota > Viridiplantae > Streptophyta > Magnoliopsida > Solanales > Solanaceae > Capsicum > Capsicum pubescens. Next base: position 321,904,687 of record CM061548.1, read on the forward strand.
GCTCCTTTATTTGTTGTATTTATCACTGTTTGCAAGTTGTTACAGTTGATTCCTCTTTCAGCAACACATATAGATGAACTTTCCAAGTTGCTCCCTACAACTTTATCCAAAATGCTTACATATAAAGGAAGACAATTCAGGTCTTGTATCAGCTTTTTCTGCAATATAAACACCTTTAAACTCATATCGTTTTGTATTTTTATCTGCCCTGCATTAGCAGTGATTTGATATTCCACTAAAATATGTTTTCTGGTTAAATCCTCACTTAAGTGAGATGCCAAAACATCGTGCAGCTCAACGAATGTTGATGATGTGCTCAACAGTATAGCATCAGTGAAATATTCTTCGAAGTTATTTTCGTACGTCCATCGGCCAGAGTGCTTCACAAGGACTGATATACTTCCCATTTCTACTTGATTTAACCAATAAATAAACAAATATACATATTTTTCAGATGTCACTTGTTATAACACGCACTTTTCAGATTTAAGTGCAAACAAAGTTACACAACCAACAACTCAATTTAAAAAATACATTTACACTACATTTGCTTAAAGTAAAATATCTTTTCAAATATACATTTATACTATAGAATTCCAACAACAAAACAAAAATACATATGCAGTGTTAACATTAATCATATCAAAAATACATATGCAGTGTTACCATTAAGCACATCAAAAATACATATAGAGCAGATATTTTATACTTTTATATGGGTTCATAGAATATCATCAAATTCAACAGATACATTCGATCATTCATTTATCTAGTATTTCAAAAAATAATTGAATAAACTTCAATTTGAAAGTTGTTTACAATTTGTTCTATTGTTAAAACAATCAAAATAACAACAAACGATCCTCAAAATAATAGTCGAATACTGATTTTTTTCCCTTGAAGCAACTTTTAAGCTGAAATTTGCTACAGATAGTTGAATTCCAATTTTACTGCTGCCTTGATTCTAACTCGAATTTGTTTAACAATTTTTTCACATACAAATTAACGACGACAATAATAACTTGATAGGCACATCAGTAATGGTTAAAAAAAATGAACTGAATAATAATAATGATTATGTACCTTAAACAATAGTAATGATTGAATTTTCAACTGACAGTTGAATTCAAACAAATGGAACAGAAGAATCAACAATTGAATTTGATTTAAACAAATTACTGCATCGTTTTGCAATTGTTGTTGATTTCGAAGAAGAATCAGTCCAATTTGATTCAGCAACAGCAATGCTTGAATTTCCAAAAATAGGGTTGGTTTAGAACAAATTGCTAAGAAAAGATGCGGGGAAAAACTGAAATTTGAATTCTGAAGATATAACGGAAGTCACATTTTTTAAGAGTTTTAAATGGAAAAGGAATCTACATAGTTACTTGATTGGTAATTATACCATATATAGATCAACTAATTTCAGTTAATTAAGTGCAGTAAATTTATTGTAGATGTATTTTTACAACAACATTTTTGGAAAATACAAAATATAAGTTGCTATAAAATGTAATTATGAAACTGTTGCTATAAAAATAATAATTAGGCTCTTAAGTATGCTACTTCTGAATTTTGCCCAATAAATCGGGTGAGGGTAGATTAGGTTATTTGTTAAATAACCTATTGATTTAGATTTTAGTCAATTTCATTTAATTTAAAAAAAATTAAATAATCGGTTGGCCAATTGCATTTTAATTATGCCAATTTGATTTTAGTTATGGTAATATTAAATAAATTGGCTTAATTGAATCACAATCCGATACAAATTAACAACCAATTTAATTCCAAGTTTCTTAATATAATAAAATTAAATAAATATCGTTCAAATAATTTTATATATATATTTATATTTTTTTTAAGAACAAGTACATGTAGATCATGATTTTACCCATTTGAATTAATTTTCAAGATAGCCCTTGATTAAAATCTATTTTTTCTGGCAAAATAGTTATTTAAGTAACAAAAATTATACTATCTCGTATATACAAATACGAAAATGTATAATCGCTACTAAAATTGACAAAATTAACCCCGATACATATCTTGAATTTTTTTATTTGAACATAATAATATTTTAATTTTTTTTAAAATTGGAGCTACTTAGGATTAAATTCAGCCGGGCAGGGGGGAAATTAAGTGTCAACAACCGCCCCCTCCCTTTGGTAGGGTGAATACAAGTACTTGGACAAAGGGATTTTGGCATTTCTAATTTTTTTTTATCATAAATTAGTTTCTCAAAAAAGTTTGGTTTTTGCACGAGTTTCGTGGATTATGGTCGAACCCCAGTATTGAGTTTCCTACGTATCATAGGTTACATGAGCATTGAGGCCACTTGTAGTTCATAACACTTGATTTTAAGAATGATTTTTAAAGAATTCACAAGCTATCTAAGTTTCAAATTTTAAAAAAATTGAAAAGTAGGGGAATAAAAAGGTTGGGGGGTTAAAATACAGTCGAGTTTTCAACAAGAATTCCAGCCTACATATCACTAAGATTGAAGGACTCATACTACTTGTAATTCAACTCAATATGTAGAAAAGATAGTCTTTTCAGATGATCTTTGGCTCGGGATGGGTGGCAAGTAAAATGAAATATGGGAAAGAGGCTTTTAACCTCTTAACCAATATACATGGAGTTCATCACATTCATAGGTAAGAATTTATCAAGTCATAATTTGCATGACTCTACATATATTGTCACTCAGATTTGAAGAAACAAAAAAGTTACTTCCAGGGCGAGTTTAGAAATACCCTAGAAGTAAAACTGAAACTAGAAATCCCAAATACCCACATTTCTTATAATAAGGGTATAGTTTGATGGTGGTGGAAGTGTCATTTAACTCGCATCCAAAGAACTTGGTGTTTCTTTTCAGTCTATGTCCCAATTTACCGCTATGAAAAAGTTCCATGTGTTGCGTAGGGATGTGCAAAAAGTGAACCGACCGATAAACCGAACCGATAAAAATGATATTGGTTTATAGTTATTGGGTTAATGACTTTTTAATAGGTTTATAAAAAATATTTATCGGGTCCTTGGTTCAGTTCGCTTTTTTCTTATTGGGTTATTGATTAAATCGATAGCCCAATAAGAATATATATATATATATATATATATATATATATGACTTATTATATATATTTCTCTTAATTTCTCTTTAATTTCTACAAATTAACAAAGCTATTATTTCAATTGTACAAACTCTTAATTTCTCCTAACATTTAATTCAAACTTGAAAATTTTTGTAAATTAAAACACATCATGTAGGAGTTTTGGTTGCAACTAAGATTCGATTTTTTTCATGTTAGTTACTACTGTTTTTATTTTATGAGTATTTTCTTATCGGTTAAACCAAAAACCAAACCGTTAAGTACTAAAAATCAATAAACCAAAAACCAATAAAAATATCTTATTGGTTTGGTTATTGGTTTAGCATATTTAAAAACCAAAAATCGATAAACCAAATCAATAATATATAAAACCGAACCGAACCGACCGATGCACACCCCTAGTGTTGCATCTTTTGTAGTCATCTGCATTTATAGTTTTGGTTTGAGGTTATCATCTTTTCGGATTCTCTCAACAATATTTCAAACAAAATTATTAATTCTAAACATAATTCACTAAGGGATAGCCAGTATTTATCGAATTCCCATATAGACTGATTTTAGCTAGTATTATCGTCCTTTCTTGTCCCTACTTTTGGAAGACAATGTTTCGTACTACATTATAGGTATAACAACCATCTTGATTTTTGATATGATGGACTTTCAGACATTGACTCTTTTTTCAAAATGAGGTGGCTCTTTTAGCCACCGATGTTATTTTTGATAGAACAGTCCCTGCAACGGTTTATCTTTTGTTTGATATGATAACCCTCTTGGATATCTACTATGTTCTTTTTAATATGACCTTAAGTAAGTCTTGTGTATCTTTTGTATCAATATGACTTATAGATATCCCTCGAATTGTCAATCTTTGGATAATTTTGTGCATCATTTGATGTTGGATGTGAGGCGTCTTACAGATATCCTTTGAGTTGCTAGATTTTGGGTAATCATACACATTATCCAACATTGGATAAGAGATGACTTATAGATATCCCTTGACTTGATAGCTCTAAGGTATTCTTGTACATCATCCGACCTTGGATATAATATGTCTTATATATATATATCTCAAAGTTCTAGTCTTCAGGTAATTTTGCGCATAATCATTCTTGAATATGGCACGGATTATAGAGACCCCTTGGACCTATCAATTTGGTAATCTCGCATATTCTATGGTAAAGATTTAGCTGTGACTTATGGATAACCTTCAAACTATAGATCTTTGGGTAACCTTGTATATTATCCAGTTAGAATATTGTGGCTTACGGATGATGTGCTTTATTAATATGTCATCCGCTTTTAAATAGCGAATTAAAGACGTCATTTTGGATCATGTGCTTTATCAACTTGATATATTGATGCATTTAGATACTGTCTACGTCGCCTTTTACAAAGTCAATAAATAGAAAATGCTGAGAAATCCTAGATGCCAAATTATTCTATCTTTCTATGGTCAATGGATATAGGTGATCCAAAGCCAGACCATATCATTTTTCATGGTGAGCGATTACGAGACTTATTTGAATAGTATAATGGCCTAATCGAGATGAAATGAAATGGCCCTCTCAATAATGAAATGACCCTTTCAATAATGAAATAAAATAGCCCTCTCGGCATGGCCCTCTTGGCAATGAAATATCCATCTCAACATAACCCTCTTGGTAATGAAATAACATGGAATAAAATGGCCCTCTCGGTATGGCTCTCTCAGCGATAAAATGGCATGGAATGAAATGACCCTCTCGGTATGACCTTCTTGGCAATGAAATAAAATATTTCTCTCAACAATGAAATAAAATAGCATTGAATAAAATGCAATGGGGTTTGAAGTAATGCAATAAAGTGCAATGGAATTTAATTAAATATAGTGAAATTCAATGGTATGTAACAGAATGAAAAGGAATTTAACGATATGAAATGGAATATAATAGGATGAATGGTTTGCAATGAAGTACAATAAAGCTCAATGGTATGCAATGGTATATAATGGTGGGTAATGGAATGTAATGAGGTGTAATGTAATATGGTGGAATATAATGGAATATAATAGCGTGCGATGGAATGTAATGAAATGCAATAGTATGTAATGAGGTGTAATGGAATGTAATGATATGAAATGAAATATGGTGGAATGTGATGAAATGTAATGGAGTGTAATAGAATTTAATGGAATCCAATGGCCCTTTCGACAATTTAAAGATAATCTCCACCTGAGTCTATCTGTCGGCGTATTGTCTTTCTGCATATAGTTGTACTCAACGTTGACAGTTAGTAGACATAGTGTCACTCTTTCTAGTGACCACAATTAATCTTTATAATAGTTTAAATGACAAAATTATCACAATTCAAAGAACTTAGTCTACTATTAATCTTCTCGTTTGAGGGAGTATTTAAACAACAAGTCTGTCAGGTATACACAAATGGGTAAAATCCCTATTTAGGGAGACCGCTTAAATACTGTATGTTTTGCTTCATGGCAAATTGGAGGAGAACCTTTTTGTTCCTCCTTCTATTGGGTCATCCTTTGATTATGTCTTTATTTTACCGACTCACTTAAATGTATCTATTCTCCAGGTAAACATTTAGTAGACACAAATTCACTTTTGCTAGAGACTAATTTTAGCCAAAAATCCATAAAAAATATTCATAACAAAGACAAAGGTGCCTTTATTTGTCATCCACATTCTCTTGAAATGAGATATACAGGTCAAAGGATTCTTGATAAATGGGTAATTGAACCCATCTTTAAAGCCTCCCAAAATATTATTCTTGAGTATTATATGTTTTGGTGTGGTTCCCGATTCATTTGGGGGACTTTTGAAGACACTCATTTTTTATGTATTGATCCCTAAATCCACAAAACAATTGTTAGTTTTGGGTGAAACTACACTGTGTTGAAATTCTTCGATCTTTGGTTTTCTTCTTTCCATCTTTGGGGTGCTCTGTCATGTTTGGACCTCTGCCCTGAGTCCCTATTTCAATAGATGTTAGGTAAAAACTAGTTAAGTAGAAAATATGTATAGATTTTCAAAAATAGTTTTGGTTTTTGAAAACTTAGTTTCAAAAACTTGAGTAAAAGTTCTTTAGAAAATCTCTGCCAGTCATGTATGTGCTAACTCCATGAATGTCACCTATTTGAGGCTCGACTATCTCTAACATCCAATAAAGGATTTTTGGAATCTCAATGTCATTACTGGGGTATTCCACAACATAGTTTTGCAAAAGTTTTTTCATAACTTGAGATTTCATCTATCTAGACTCTGTCATAGTTGGTGATTTCTGAAGTTTGTCTTTGACCTCCTGGTGCAAGGAAATTTGGAATTCATTCTAGTATGTTAGCAGAAACTTTTAGGACCTCTTTAAAATTTCTGCCCTAGTTTGATACTGTTTGAGATGATTTTGACTTGAGAGGATCTCAATACTTGGGCAGACCCGTCTTTGAATTCTTTTTATCATTATATTCTTTTGTTGTCTTATACCTGAACCCATACTTGAATACTCTTTATGGGATCACGATCAGTTTAATGATACTTGTTCTTACCCAATACCTCAACCAGGTTCGAATCCACTTCTTAGCATCACTGTCGCTATCATCTTATAGATGGAAGGCATGGGCACCTGGGGTGTTGGATAGTTTTTTGCAGTATTCACGAATTATCCTTTGGAATATCTTGAATCACAGGTACATAACCATTAGGGTGGCTCAAGTGGCTTCCTTTCCTTGAATGAATACCTCGTGGTTTTCCCAGATAAACTTATATAATTAATAGAGAGGCGATGAAACTGCTATTGCACCATGAATCCATGGCCCCTAGAGAAGTAGATTATATCCAATATTAATATCCATAATGTGAAATCCCATCTGGATGTACAAATAACCTGCCCATAGTATCTCTCTGTCCTTCATCGAAAGCTCACACATTAATATGGCTTTAGCAAACCTTTCCTAAGTCATGGCCTAGTTGGATGAATATTGAAAGAGGAAAAATGTTCAGTCTAGATCCATCATCTATCAATACCTAATAATAATCACATGGTCACAACAATTGACAGTAATATGCAAGACCTTTTTGTCCATTATGACTTCAAAAGACAACTCTTCCTCACTGAACAATATGTGATGACTTCCCACAACATTCCTTATTATTGTTACCAAATTTCAACACTCGTGATGATAAACACATATGCTTCATCTAGTACTTTCAATAAGGTTTTTTGGTGGTACTACGAACTCATTAATAGTGCACATATAGAAATCTAGGCTGAAGTTTCTTCTAGATGCTTGACAATTGAATATTTCTTTAGCTGTATAAGCCTCCAAAATTCTTTGGACTCTTCTTTAGGGATTGGAATTTCTATGAATCCTTCTTTTTGGCTAAATTCTCAAGAAGATAGCACCGTCCAGACTGAGTCATCCCTTGGGCGGTGACAATCTCTATAACAAACTCTTTTTAGGGAAGTGTCAGAGCATATTCCTGAGTTGGGGCTATCATCACTTTAAATGGGGCCTTTAGCTGTCACTTAAAGAAGTCATGACTCTTTTTTATATTTTCTTCTTTGTTCATCTTCTTGGGTTTTTCTAAATTAACCTTAGTGATAGTCTTGTTAGCTGCCCATTCGTCCTCTATTTTGATCGTGTTAACCGTTGTTCCCCCTTTATTAGGTAATATATTACTATTTAGATTTGGTGTCAATGATTAAATAGTAATGACCTTTGATCAATCAAGTATTGTATCTTATATTTCAGGTTAATGAAATCTTTGGTAATGTACCAGGCTACTCAGAATAATAGGAATAATTTTGATCGACAAATAAAATTTGGGATTAGGTTTGGTGTGTTTTGGTTGAATAAGATATAGATAACCGACTGCTCTTAATCATTCAAAAAGTTGAGTATTATTCTCAGCAAGTTATGTGATGTTTTTGGGAGGTTTCTTTTTGAAGTTTGGACGATGGAGTTTATAGTTGTTTTGGTCATTAGGAGGTGGCACTTGGTGATAATTTAGGGGTGCCTGGACCTTATCATGGTGATTTGGACATTAGGCTGATAATTTAACTGTGTAGCTTGATATTGAGGTGAGATATTTGGTTGTGGAACTTGGTAAGGGAAGGGCGTTTTATTGTGGAGCTTGGTATTGAGATTGGGCATAGAAGATGGATTGAGGATTGGGGGTGGTAGAAAATAAAGGGTATTCCTAGGTATGAATTTCTTTTTCAACTTCGTAAAAGAATCAGTGGATACTATCACATCTTTTCTTTTCTTTTTTGGGAACCTGGAAGACCCGAACGATGTTGGTGTCTTGATAATCTTTCCCATTCAAATACTTTGTTTTAGTGACTCACCGATGTTTACTAAATCCACAAATGTTGCACAAACTACAGACGCCATTCTAGTATAAAATTCTTCTTTTTGAGCATAGGAAAACACTAACACTATTTCTTCTTAGATCATTGGAGGTTGTACTTTAGTAGCTTCCTTCTTCCAGTTATAGGCATAGTATAAAAAATACTCATCGCTCATTTGCTCAATCCTGTCTAGTGAATCCCTGTTAGGGACTATTTCTACATTGTATGCAAACACGTCAAGAAAGTCTTTGGCTAGTGCCTTCCAAGAGGACCAGTTTTTCAATTCTTAGGATGTAAACTAATGTAGAACTTCGCCACTTAAACTTTCACTAAATAGGTATGTTAGCAATGCCTCGCTCCTTCCTATTCTGATTATTTGGTTATAATATCTCCTTAAGTGAGCCATGGGATTTCCAATGCCGTAGAATGTTTCAAATTTAGGGATCTTATATTCTTCTGGTAGATATATAACAGGATGGACACATAAATCATTATAAGCAAGGACATTATTTTCCACTGTCCCATGAGACTTTTTGATCCTCATAATCTCTTCATTCATTGCCAGGAACTTCTATTTATGCTCGATCCTTATTTTATTTTCTTCTCCTCACAATGGTCTACCTTAGGATTAGAAACGGGGTTATAGAGATTGGGAGGTGTGATGACATAAAAAGTAGTTGGAGGTACAGGTCATATGTTAGAAGAATTTGGGATAGTAGTGGAAGGATTTAGTTATGTTGAAGCATGATTTTGAGGATGAATGGAAGTTAGGTTATAAGTAAGGAGGACATTTTGGGGTTGTAATTATTTTATGGAGTTTGAGAGTTATTTTCTGGAATTTGATAGTGATTTTGTAGAGTTAGGGAAAGGTTTTATGGATGGCAACCATCTGGGTTATTATCTCGATTGGTATTTTGGACGGTTGAAGTATGAGTTTGATGAATTGGTGGATTATTGATTCTCTGGTCTACAGAAAGTTAGGAGGTAGCATCATATGGCATGTTACTTGGATGATTCCCAAGAATAAAGGAGTTGAGAGGATGAATCAAAGTGGAGTCCTGTGTCCTCCAGAGATATGAGTGTTAGCAATGATGGCCAATTTAGCCAAATCTCTAGTATGATTCATCTTCTCTTGGAGCATTTCTACCTTTCTCATGCGTTAAGCAATCATCTCGCTTTGTTCTTCTGTTATAGTCCCTGATGGACAATGCATTGTTGTTGTTGTTTATAGTCACATTTGAATGATTGCAAGGGGATATGAACTTACGAACTTTTGATCAAGTAAAGTAAGGATGTTCAGCCAGCTTATGTCAACATGGATTAGTTTCTATTATCTATAAAGAAAAGACAACTCAAAGTCCAACGTGTTAGATCCAGTTAGTGGAAAATATATAATACAAGATATTTAACAAGAAGTAAGCTCACAAAGTTGTTTTCATCATAGGCAAATTGATCCACAAGAGCATTGACTCAAAAATTTCAATGAATAGGACTTTGCTCATTGATATGGGATGAATGAGTTTTTTCAGAAAGATTTACCTTGCTACATCTTATTCTTCTTCATGCGTACACCTCCCTTACCAAAGTAAGGGAAAATAATAATTTTAAAAGATAGAGGTTGAGTTTAAAGGTTGCCTACGTATTCCACAAATGAGAAATCAGGAACTTTGTAGTTTGAGGAAAAACTTCATTTTATTTTATTCTCATTAAAATCCATTACATTAAAAAACACAAAAGTATAACAACATCCAAAGGAAAGAAACCCAACTACTATATCTTAGATAAGTACAGACATTCCCACTCCATTCTACTCCATCCACCTCTTGATCTTCTAAGGGTGAAGTGGTGGAAACTCCAACTTGACCTTTTTAGTATCCACCTAAATCTCCAAATCCATCTTAAAAGTATGACAAGTCTCTAAGTTTCCCCCATCCCTCCATGATAGTGGCAAGCCTCCTTGAATTTCTTCCGAGCCTTAGAAGTCATGTTTGGATTCCTTTCCACTGGCTCCAGGATCTTAGCGTAGATGATCTTTGAATAAATGTCATGGTAGGTTTCTTTGAACTACGTGAAGTAATATTTATAAATTTTCACCTCTTCTATGATGGGCATGCCAGGATTAACATGGTCACATACGAGAATAGTCTGTGTCCCCCATAAGTTACTTATTTGACTGTCGTGGATCATGCTGTAAATTTTAGATCTTAGAGATATTCACTCGTCGGTGGTATGGCCAGGTTGATTTAGTGGTAAGAGCATTTCTTATGAGCACCTTTGGGAAGTCATCCAAATCCTTATATTTGGTTAGGTCGAAGAATTCCCATATCTCTTAGAGTTTGATAAACTTTCGATTATGTCATGTCCTTGGGTCTCCTAATGTATCCTCAGAAATTATCTTTGAGGATGATCTTTTCAATTTCTAGCCTAATCCTAGTTGTCCAAACAACGTCCTCTTTTAGCTTAGCCCATTAGTCATCTCTTATTTTCTGAGACAAGGCTTGCTTCATGCCTTCTTTCTCATAGCCTTCAGTAGGATCTTTAACCTTCGGATTAGTATTCTTCTTTTCTTGCAAGATCAGTTGTCTAATTTAGCAATTTCCTTGTCAGTTTGATTGATCTTCCTAACCACTCTCTCGGTCTCAGCCTTTAGTACCTCCTCCACTTGGACTAATTCCACTATTCGTCTTTTTATTTGAGAGGTTATTGAATCCATAATTAAGCTCCCTTAAAGATTAGATATATATTATTAGGAAATTAATAAAGAATGGTTGATGCCTTTTCTAGGAAAATTGGGAAACCGGAGTGTTCAACCAGACTTTGTATAGTGGGCGTATGTTTTTGCCTCAGGGTTCACTATAACTTGTTGGAAATAAGAGTGGATCAATTTGTGTTTTATTCAAACAAACACACATAAAAACATAAGACAATTATATCATACAACAATACTATAATAAGTGCGCGTCCTAATTGAGTGACCCTTTTGAGCTAAGGGTTAGCCTAACGGGATTAAAAGAAGTACATGCCTTTAAAATAGATCCATTATTCCCAAAATTATTTCATAAATATCAAAAGGGAATGAATGCCTACACAATAGCAAATGAGGGATACAATCTCGGGGGAAAGGAAAAATAAAATGCAAGAAAAACAGTCCCATGCAAGGGATAAAAATAGAAAAACACTAACATCCAGATTATCCTTCATCGATATTTGCCTTCTTGGCTTTGTCCACCTCATGCCATATGCGATATCTATTGGTGATCAAGTGAATCCAACATAATTTTGATTTACTATCGTAGGTCATTCTCCCTATGCTATTAGTATGGGAAACCATACAATCATCCAAATTGATCAAACATTGTCTAACATCATCCATATCTTGTCTAGCTCGTTTTAGTTCTTATCTCAATTGATGTATGGTTGAAGCATCCTTCATGTGTTTTCACTGATGCGTAATCTCGCTTGTTTGGAACTTATCTTGATGCTTGTGAAGCCGAATCTGATACTTTGATTCTACATCAATAATATGTGTGGACATATTCGGATCGGGGACCAATGTTCTAGCAAGGTTTTTCTTCAACCATTCTTTGTAAGTATCACTATCCTCAGGTTTGAACCCAATGCAAACAAATACTTCCCTGGTCTTCCTTTCCCTATATTCCCGATAATGAATTCCTTCAGTGGTGTCTCGCCATCTTTATATTGGGTGATGAATCTCTCCATTGGTTGAGTTTGTAGTGTTTTTTTCTTGATTTTGAATTATTTGAGGACTCAGATAGGATTATAAGGAAAAGTTCCACTAAGGCCTACAAGCACTAATAAAGGTTATTTATTTTATTGAATGGTGTACTCCTTGAATGAAGGTAATTGATTGACCAGTGGACATTATCATCTCCTAATTTCCCGAAAGTCTTGAACCAAAATTTTGGAGTTTTTCCATTGTAAATGATTTTAGTGAAAACCAAATGCAAGCTAAGTGTAAAAAGGTCTCACCTTTGTATCTGTAAAACTGAAAGCTAAAATTTCATAATTAATGACACATGTAAAACAATATCTGAATAAGATTGTGAGCCTTTACACTTGGTTTCTAAAAACTATTTTGTTATTCTATTTTAAGACTTAAGGACTCTAGGAGGTTCTTCCAACCGACATACACTATGTGAACTATCATGATGTCCAACATCATGTTCCCCTAAGGGAAAAATCTCACGTTAGGGAGAGGTGTCATACTCTTCCCAAGGAGTATAACCTTATCTTAAGTGATCACTGACTTAGCCCACTATGGGCACTTAATCTTAATCCTACAGTGGCACGTATTTCTGGGGGCATGAGACCTTGGAAACATACCCTACTAGGTGCTAAATACTACTCCCATTCTTTTGCTCAGAACTTTAGGAAATCCACCTTAAAATAGTACAAGGATTTATAATAAAATTCAATTATGCTTCTCTTTCTTTAAATCTCAAACTATATGAACAATGTGTATTCCTTATCTTAGCGTAGGATCAAAAGATCAATTTATTTCTTAAATCTTAGCAAACAACTTATAAAAGAGGCTTAAAGGCATAATCTTCTTAAAACATCAATACTTAGACGGGCTTAAAACCCATGCTTTAAACTCATGCAAATTCATGGCAAAACATCATGCTCAGTATACTTCTTGAAATACTTCAACAATATCAAGATAATGAAATAAATAATCACAATATCATGGTTAAAACTCAATTGAAAATCTGAAAAATCATATCACAAGCATAAAGATGTGAAAATAGACATGCAATTCAACATTTAAATCACTTGTAACATCATAATCTTCAAATAATGATAATTGGGTATGAATCCTAATTTGCAAAATATGAAATCTTAAATAAAGATTAATTTTTGGGCACAATGATGAAAGGGGTATCCTTTTTCATAACCCCACATACCTTATTAGGCCTAATTGATGTAGAAACTTGATTTTGAACTCTTAAAGATGTTCTTGAAGGCTTCTTTTTGAAGTTCTTGGACTTAGAAACTTAGATCATTGACTTCCTTGAAGAAAGAGTAATGGAGTTTTTGGTGTTCTTGAGAGAAGGTTAGGCTTTTCTTGAAGAAGGGCATGAATCTTGTTCTAGAGAAAGGGGAGGATTTTACATGAGGTTTTGAAGATGAAAAGTGGGTAAATAATGCCCTTTTGGGTGTATTAATTCATGTTTGGACGGCTGGGGTTAAGAGGAATGGACTAAAATTCCCCTTGGATTCTTTTAATAGTTGAAATCACCACCGTGTCGCGACCCCTAGTTGGGTTAAGCAACCTTCGTGACGTAGGGCTATCGCGACCCCTTACTGCCGCTCACGGAAAAAGCCATAACTTTTCACTCAGGTGTCGGATTAAGGAAAATTGGTATCGTTAGAAAGCTAACTCAATTATCTACAATTTGGTGGGTATTTAGCTGAAAAATTCCACGTACATCAAAACTTGTACACGTTTAAAGTAGACCCTTGTAGAATCGAATACAAAAATTTTGTCAAATCAAAGGCTCTTAGCTCAACTTTGTTCTAAGTGATTCCTATGAACATTTTTCACTTCGAAAGAACTACACACACTAGGATAAATATCATGACACATAAATTCAAAAGTAAATCATGGTATTATAGTTTACACACGTAAGAACAACGCTTTAAAGTCTAGCTCGAAAATATGGGGTGTTACATTATCTCCCCCTTGAAATTATTCCTTCTCGAATGATGGATAGGAACTTATTGAGACTTTAGAAGTATGAAACAATGTAGACTCGACATGTCTTCTAAAAAAATATAGCTGACTTGAAACATTAAAACTTCCATCATGAAACTGATTTCTAAGATGACTTGACTCTATTGACTTATAAGGGGCTGATTCATGCTGAGAGATTAGAACTCACTTGAAATGCTCATGATATGATCTTACTTATAGAATTGTGAAGTGATAACTGATGCAATAATATTCCAAGAGTTACTAAGGATGGAATATAGTACGTATCTTCTCATTAGGAATTGTTCCTCAACAAAACACACATAGGAATAAAAAAAGGCTTCATGGCATCGCCAAGTGCATTATGTAAGCACGAATCATGAGACAACGAGACTAAGATCGTACGATGGGTATTAAACTGTCTAAGTTGGAATACTTGGAAGACTAAGATCATTCACTAAACATTTATGAACTGAATCGTGACTAAATATCTCAATTTTAGATATGATTCATGGACTGAACTGAATTATCTCACGGAATAGCCATACTCATGAAACTTCGGATAGTAAGACTAGATAGAAAGTTAGGAATCTATAGAAGCTTATCTGCTTGATTGATAAACTGGATCACAGGCTATATGGACTGGATCATACTCAAATAGAGTATTTATCCAACACTCTTCTAAGAAATTCTAATAATATTAGGGAGAAAAGAATTTTGGGCATGACCTGAACAAGACATCTGAATAAGAAATTACAACATTGATACAACTCTATACCATGTAGCATAGACATATAAATCATAAGCTAGGATAGAACTGCTAGTCCTTAGGTAATGTCACTTCTTACTTTCAAGATTAGAAACACTTCTCAAATACTCCCTCAACTATACTATTCCCCTTAGATACCATACTCATTGATTCAACTTATAACTCTCACACGGGCATTGACAAATCCATCTACTAAAGTCTAAATTGAACTAAATTCTCTTGCCATAATCAAGCCTAACTTGAAATCACAAGATACAACATGCTACACTCTAATACAAATCTAAACCACATGATTCAACCTTCTATGCCCCTTTTAGATCTCACACCCAAAGCATAACATGCCTTACTTCAATGACTAACTCTAAACTCTTACCATGTATTCACTAGCATAGAAAGCATTCATCCACTTATACCCCAACATGACATTCAATCCTATTGTTATATCCATATATGAACGTCCAAACAAACACCCATAATAGCATACTTCTCATATTCTCTAAGCTTCTATCAACAATAACTTTCTTGCACTATGCTTAAGAAGACATACCTAAAATTCTCAACAAACTATGACATATACCAAATATTTACCTCAATATTTCTTCGTCCTTTAGCCTTAGATAGAAAAAGCATAAATAATCTTTATTATTAAGGGTCATCAACTCTATCTCATCTAAATCATTAGTTATCTATCATCATCAACTCTATCTTAACGTAAGAAGAGGTCACTAAAGGCTAACACATAAGGACCTGAAGCACAAAAGAATACTATACATAACTTTGACACTTAACTGAGGCCCGAGGAATAAAGTATCAACATTATGGATTCATTAAAGAGATCTAAATTGAGGACATACATGACATAAACTGAATTTCGCTAGTATCATGAGTTTTGAGAACTGATCATACTCTGAAACATGAGTTCATACTTATCAAAAGCTATTCAACATAAGATTGGAGTTAATTGATTTATGAGGGATGACTCGAATCACAGGGTGAAGCTGTTACTTACTTACTAAAAGTTGAGAATGAACTTGAATATGCATGAAGTGTATAGGCATTGGCCTTTGGCATGGATCTCTCACGCAAGATATGAATAGGCTATGATAATTACTGAAATCCAAGAAATACACTACAGTAGAAAGGTATTACTATCTCATCACAACTCTTATTGACATGCATCACAATCTAATTCTAAAATCTTGATTTGGTTCTGCACTCTACCATCTCCCCCTTAGATCAAAGCTAACATTCTAAGTTTATGGGTCTACTCCATATCCTTGAGACTGAGCTATAATTTCTTAATTCTAGTGTCTACACATAAAGTCTAAACTCACAAGAATAAGCTATATTTTGAACTTAATGACTTCATTCTTGGACAATCTTTTAATACATACCACCCTTAACACCCTTTAGCTTCAATAATCATCATCATAGACTTACGCTCTATTAACTCTACAAACATACCTTCCTTACTAAACACATAATTCTAGCCTACCAAGATCACACTTCTATACTTATATTCTTCCCAAACCATAAGAATCAAAATTGTACTTAAAAGACTCAACACCATCATTCCATAACTCCTCAACTTTGCTACTAAGAACACCATGTACTATATAACTAACCTTCTTTCACTTAGAAACTCAAGGGTACTACTAACCACACAAAATACTTAATAACATTAGAAAATAATGCAACCCCATATCACATTTGGTACACCTCTAGATCATACACACATCATCATACTTAATTACAAAATGAACTTAAACTCTTGCATAGTGCCTACTAGATCACCTCCATATAACTAGAATCACCAACCAAGCAACCATTATTTCCACCTTGATGATCACCCACTATTCCAACTTAGTGTCTAGTGCTAGTCATGATTAACAACCCAACTCACATACTATTCTCACTTGGAAGCTACAAAATAAAACATCAAGAAACACTAGCTCACTAGAACCTTATAACAACGATGGTCGATCATAATCCTATGGTATACCTTAATAAAATCCGTTAGCACATCCTCCTTCTACACATTACGACTATTTACCCATCTATACACCTAAATTACTTTCATAGCTCTATAAGTTTTAACTAAACTCCTTTTGCAACCTCAAGGGAACTCTAAATTAACAATATTCGACCACCAAATACTTCATGAATATCCCATAATTTTGTAACACAATAAATATCATCCTTAAATTCTTTCATACTTCAAGAAAACAACAATTCACCTTAACTAATAATTGTTTCTCTACCTTTCACTAAACTAACATACAAGGATATATCAACTCACTACTAACTCAATTACATGCATAAGTTCATCTATATACTTCCAATCAATTGCCATTATCACCTTTCTTGTCACTACACTTCTAAACCCACACTTCCAACTATTAAAACGTTCTACTACTTATAAATCATAACACTCTAAGTTGCAATATTCCTCTACTGCAAACTCTATTTAACAATCTAGGTTTATACAATCTCCTCTCATGAGCACTATCTGGATTAAGAGGGTTAACAAGGAATCTGAATACATATCTTATTCTGTCCTAACTGAACAACTCATATGGATGAGAAGATAACTTTCGACTTGAGGAACTTATAACACACTAGCAAGCTCCTCTCAAGCCCCTTGTGTAACTTCTGAAATTACTGCTAGTAAATCTGAGAGAATCATCTTAGAAGGAATAAGAACTTATTAATTGTGTTATCTCAAGAATAAGTCATAGATAGAGAATTATGGGGTAACACACGAATCGATAAAAGTTTCTGATAGAAAAACTTTACAGAACTATCTAGAGTATGAAGGAAGAGGAAGATTTCTTAAATGCCCTGTAGCCTCTCGAAGAAAAGTACAGATGTCTCTGTACCATTTTGTAAGACTCTACTAGACACGACTTCATAGACACCCTAGGAATCTTGAACTTTGTGCTTTGATACCAAGTTTGTAATGACCCGAGACTACCCCCTAGTCGTCACACGGTGCTTAGGACCATAAGTGATCCCAAGCTAACCCTTGTACTGGCATAACTCATGATCAACTAAAATAAATACATAAGTCTGAAAGAATAATGCGGAAGATAAATTTTTTTTGAGTATGGTCAATACAAAACTATATTGAAATGATTACAACTCTGATATATAAAACAAGACTGGAATCAAATACATCAACTCTACTGATTGTCTATGAATCCTCTACAAGTATTGACTATAGGTAGTTGGGACATGACCCCCAACTATCCCAAATCAATACGACTGAATAAAAAAAATAAAATACTACTCAAAACATGAATGACTCAAACCCTTGAATCAAAAGAGCTCATCACCTGCTGACTGGAAGCTGTAAGCTGTCTGAATATGGTGTGCACGCTATAACTCGTACCTACATTATGAGACAACGTAGCACATAGACATATATATGGATCAGTACTTTTGGAATGTACTGAGCATGTGAGGTAAATGCATAATTAAAACAATATCTCAATGTTTATATAAACTTATAAAATAATGCATGCTAAGTGTAAATGACTCACATTGACTTGAATATCTGAAAGATGAAAATAATAAATCATGAATAATAAAGCATACTGTATAAGTCTTGTGAGCCATAACACTTAGTTCTAAAAGTTGTACTCTTACTCTTTCTAGTAGTGGAATAAGTAGGACTGAAGTTAAGTATACTTTCAAATCATGTAGGCTAAGTGTAAAAAAGGTCACACCTTTGTATCTGTAAAACTGAAAGCTGGAATCTCATAATTAATGGCTTATGTAAAAAAATATCTAAATAAGATTGTGAGCCTTTACACTTGGTTTCTAAAAACTATTCTGTTATTCTGTTTTAAGACTTAGGGACTCTGGGAGTTTCTTCCAACCGACATACACCATGTGAGCTATCATAATGTCCAATATTATTTTCCTCTAAGGGGAAAATCTCACGTTGGGGAGAGGTGTCATACTCTTGCTAAGGAGTATAACCTTATCTTAAGTGATCACTGACTTAGCCCACTATGGGCACTTAATCTTAATCCTACAGTGGCACGTAATTCTGGGGCATGAGACCTTAGAAACATACCCAACTCGGTGATAAATACTACTTTTGTTCTTTTGCTCAAAACTTTACAAAACCCACCTTAAAATAGCACAGGGGTTTATAATGAAAACCAATTATGCTTCTCTTTCTTTAAATATCAAACTATATGAACAATTGATGATAGGCGAATTTACATGCCTATATCAATATATCTTGCCCATATTTTAGCCTAGTTTTGAGAACAAAGTATATATTTTATGCACTTTTAGTCCTTTTTCCTGTAAATGAGCTAACGAACATGATTAGTAAAGTTTCAGGTATAAATGATGCAGAATTCAGCATTTTATGGCTTACTTGATGCAAAAGAAAGCTCACGAAGGAAGGGAAGGGAGTTTACACGCCTAAGGACCAAAACTGCTGCATGGAAAATCTGTCCCGGGCTAAAACAGCATTTCTGAAGACTTTGTGGATCTGCAGTAACTTAGTTGGATTTGGACAATGATACATTAACCTAGTACAATTGGGTTATGTATTTCATTAGTTTATTTGGATTATGATAATGTTACATTAACCTAGTACAATTGGGTTAAGTATTACATTAGCCTAGTAGGATTTGGTTAGATATTTAATTTATCTAGTAGGATTAGGATATGGGTATTATAAATACCCTATCATGCTAGAGATTTTAGAACTTCTCATCTTACAATTCAATTCTATTACTCTACAACTCTTCTAATCATTCCGAATTAATTCTATTTTTCTTTTTCTACTCGTCTATTCTTAAACTCCACAACAAGAGAATCGTTACTTGCAAAGGAATCACGCCTCACGCCTATCACTTGATCTACACGCCATTACTCAATATCGTGATATAATAACAATGGCAATCGTGATTTCCTTCGCATTCATAGGTAACTAAACTTCTCTGTAGGGGTTATGGAAGCTGAATGAGTTACTATCTATTGCTGTGAGTTTGTGAGTTCGAGGCACGTATATTGCTTATATCATTATTCTCTTCATCTTAATCTACATTCTTTGCGGTTGCAAACGCAAGAATACGCCAGTCTAACATTTAACTTGTTCGAGAGAAAAGTTATTTGTCTGGAAAAGAGATAATGTCAAAGTAGTAGGACACCCTTTCCTATTAAAAAGCTGGTGCCGTAACTGGACTAACCTCTTGGAGAATTCGTACCGTTAGATACGCTTTAATCTCGAGAGAGTTAAAGTGAAATAGTCCTTGTTTAGGTCGAGAGACGCTTGGATTTACCATCGACTACAATCTTCTATAAGCAATTGCATGTCAGAATTCTACACACTCATAGCCAATAGAGACGTATACCTCAGAAGGTGGACATAACCCCAACGCTTCAATTCTCATTGTTTACAACCAACGTAACAATCTCTCTCTTTTTACTTTATTATTTTCAGCTTTTGTTTACATTACTTGCAAAACAAGAATCCCCCCTTCTTACGAGACTTGCACCAAAAGTTTAGTAATTTTACTTACTTGTTGGCCAAGCTATTCCCTGTGGGATCGACACCCAACCCAGGTTGGGTTCTATATTTTCTAACGACCGCTTTACACTCAAACGAGAGTTGTAGATTGAGCGTTATCAAAAATTGGCGCCGTTGCCGGGGAATACAAGTGTCAATCAAGTTCGTGATAATTACTAGACCCTTTGGTCAAAGATTCTCGTACTTTTACTTTTAGTTTTTGTTCTTGTTTACTGCAGGTTTTTGTTCAGTGCATCAATGGATGCACAACGTGAAATACCGTTCGATGATGTTGATGATGATCTTGATGGTGCCGGAGCCACTGGAGCTATAATTCCACCACCATTAGCGCCCGGAGCCAAGTTCAACATCACAAGCACCATGATTCAGTTATTGCAACTCAAGGGATTGTTTGGTGGACTAGCAGGCGATGATCCGAATATGCATCTCATCAACTTTATTTACACATGCAAGTCTTTTGACAATCCTGGTGTTGGTCAAAATGCAATTCGATTACGTCTATTTCCATTGTCTCTGTCTAAGGAGGCAACACTATGGTTGAATGGGCTGACTCCTGATTCAATTACAAATTGGAGGCAATTGAGAGACGCTTTTCTAGAAAGATTCTTTCCGCCTTCCAAAAGGGCACAATTGAGAGATGAAATCAGCAACTTTCGTCAGCTTCCCACTGAAGCTCTTCATGAAACATGGGAGAGGTTCAAGACAAAGCTAGCGAGGTGCACAAACCATCATATGACTAATGTTCACCTAATGGAGATATTATATAGAGCCCTGAATTCAATAACTAAACCAGTGGTGGATAATGCGGCTGGAGGATCATTTATGGATCTCACCTTTGGTCAAGCAAGCAATATGCTAGATCGTATGACGAAAAAAAGTATAGCTTGGCATACCAGGGATTCTGAGGTAGCAAACCCCACTTTATATATAGGCATGACTGCAGACCAAAGGAGAAAAGAAGAAGAACGTGATCAAGATATGGCGCACATGAAAACACAAGTGGATCTTCTTACAAAGCATCTATTATCAGGGAAGACCGAAAAAGTCAAAGCTGTTGTGTCAAAAGGAAGAAACGAATCTGATTCGGATGAAGAAGCCAACTACTTAAACAATCAGGGGGGTTTCCGAGGTAATACCCAAGGAAACCAAGGTCGAAACTATTATGATAATTCTGGAAACAAGGACCAAGGTAGTTGGAGAAAAAATAATGAAAAGAGTGGTGTATATGTTCCCCCTGGAAGACGTGACACCACCACATCTAGTTCGGGAAGTATGGAAGACATGATGGCTAAACTACTGAAAGGAGTGGAAGCAACTAGCACAGGAGTAACGGAGGTAATAAATGATTTGTCCTCTATGAAGCAATTAGTTGATTCTCATTCCACTTCAATCAAGCAAATAGAGCAGCAATTGAGCCAACTTTCAGTAGCACTCAATCAAAGAAAGGCTGGCACTTTACCTAGCGACACCGTGCAAAACCCAAGGAATGATGGGTCATGCATGGCCATTACTACCAGAAGTGGTAAGGTGCTAGAAACTTCCGAAAAAGGCAAGCAAGTGGCTGACGAAGAGGCGGAAATTGATGATAAGGCGAAAGGGGAAGATGCCGCAGCAGTCGATCCTAATGTCCTTAACATCACTCCTCACAACATGCAGCCTGGAAAAGCTGAAAAACGGAAGCAAGAGGAGAAGAAAGCCATGGAGAGAATAATTTCATACCCACCACCACCTTTTCCTCAAAGATTGAAGAAGGTGGCGGATGATACAAAGTTCGGCAAATTCATGACTATGTTAAAACAGCTGACCATTAATGTTCCGTTGGTGGAGGCACTAGAACAAATGCCTGGGTATGCAAAATTTATGAAGGATCTTTTGACAAAGAAGCGGGCAGTAAGCTATGAGCCGGCAGATAATATTCATCATTGCAGTGCAATTGCCACAAGGTCCTTAGTACAGAAGAAGGCAGACCCTGGTGCTTTCACTATTCCTTGCACGGTTGGATCTATGAATTTTGCCAAAGCATTGTGTGATTTGGGAGCTAGCATCAATTTGATGCCACTATCCGTCTACAAAAAGTTAGGGTTGGGCGACCCTACACCAACCAATATGCGGCTCGTGATGGCGGATAGGTCAGTAAAACGACCTGTGGGTATCTTGAATGATGTGTTGGTGAAGGTGTCTACCTTCATTTTTCCTGCAGACTTTGTGATTTTGGATTGCGAGGTGGATTCTGAAGTACCCATAATCTTGGGACGTCCTTTCCTTGCAACGGGAAGTGTGCTTATTGACATGAGAGCTAATGAGCTTTTATTTCGGTTGAATGATGAAGTGGTCCGCTTTGATATATGCAAAGCAATGAAGCAGCCCAGCGATATGAATGTGTTCTCTGTAGCTGATGTTCATCATGAGGATAAGAAAGCATTATCTGTAGAGAAACAACTTACTGTTGAGCCATTGTCTGCTGTGCCACTGAATGTTGAGCATGAGGACGCTGAAAATTATGAAGAACTTATGGGTGCTCTAACAGAAATAGAGTCCTATTCCCATACTCCTAAGCAACCGGACCGTGATCTTAAGAATCAACCTTCACCAAAAGCGAAGACTTCCCTTGAAGAGCCACCAATGCTAGAATCGAAAGAGCTCCCCGATTATCTAAGGTATGTGTTCTTGGAAAGTATAAAGATACTTCCGGTGAGTGCGGATGATTTAAGTAAACAACACGTAGAGGCTCTCATCTCTGCTCTGAAGAGATACATGAGAGCTATGGGTTGGACTATTGATGATATAATTGGTATCCCTCCTACAAGTAAGCCTCATTGTCGTCTGAATCTATTCAGAAAATGATCCACCATCTATCTCGATGAAGTCTAAGTACTCGAGGTAACTATGTCGTGCCGCGACAATAAATCAAGCGCTAGATGGGAGGCAACCCATCGTTTATCGTTTATCGTTTATCATTTTTTCATTTTTTATTTCGTTCTAGTATGTGTTTTGCTTTTGATAATGAAAATCCAAAAATAAGAGTCGTGCCACGACCAAAACTAAGGCGCTTGGTGGGAGGCAACCCATCGTACTAATCGTTTTCATTTGGTTTTAAGCAAAAATAGGTGCAAGAGGTATTCAACGAGGAGATTGATTTCAATTGACGATTTGGACGCATTGTATGGTAAAGTTGGTAAGTTAGGAATAGTGATGCATAAGGCTATGGATTGAGCATTGCTCATGCCAAACTAGGCATCGAGGAAGGCTAGGCCTAGGTAAAACTAGGCCACGAATGATGCACAACCTATCTTATAGCCTAAGGTCTCGGAATCTAGTGTGCTATACACTATGCGCCGCCCAGTCCTAAGTATGCTTTTGACTATGCGCCGCCTATGCTATGGCATTAGGTCTCAGGATCTTATATGCCATAGACTATGCGGCGCATATGTCCCTAAATTCCATAGACTATGCGGCGCATATGTCCCTAAATGCCATAGACTATGCGCCGCATATACCATGACTATGCCGAGCATTATGCGCCGCATATGTAGCATTGTTGTCTCTAAAACCGATTGTAAATGGGTCAAAACCCGACCCATTCTTTTCCTATATAAAGGAGACTTAGTCTTGAAACATAAACACATTGAAAACTTGACCTAGGCGCCGCATATACTCTTCAAATCATCTCAAAACTTTTCTTTTTGCTCTCCCACTTCACAAGAACATCTCCAAAGGCTTCAATCACGTAAGTACTCCTTTGTTCTTCATCTATTTTTCGTAAGTGCTACGTTGCTATGTCTATTACGAATTGCTACATCTTGAAGAAATATTGGTGATGTTAATGTGTTTGAATTGTTGATACAAAACCAAGTGAGTGAACATGAACGTTAGGATACTCTTAACTTATTTTCGACTTGAAATTGATTTTGATGCATTGTTATACTACTTGAGGAATTGCTATAGTCATGAACATTGCATACTCTTGTCACTTGAATACCTACATGTTGGGATGTCTCACTCATCAGAATAAGACTTATAGTTGTCTACCGACATAGGAGATTGTGATTATTGATAGAAACTATACCATGATGTAATCCCTATGTAGAAGTCTTGATATACCTAACATGAAAGTATTGCAAAGATTGCAAGAAGTGTTACATATCTGAATTTCTTGTTGGAATATAGCCCCTAAAACGTATGTCGATGAAGTCTGAGTAATCGACCACTTTCACTTCACTAGTCTGTACCAACAAACTAAGTGTAGGGTGGTGCCACTACTGCTTGTTTATAGATTGTATCCATCGAGATGATGCTAACATGAACATTGTTTTAAGTCTCAGGTACAATGGCACCCAAAGCAAGACAAGGCAAAGATAAGGCTACCACTTCACAAAAAGGCAAGAAAAGGGGCCGAAAAGAGCAAGGAGAACCCTCTTCGCTGCAAATACCTCGACTCACTCTTGGAATTAAGTGGGATACTTATGAGGAACTTCTGAGGATGATGACTCTGATGATGATTCCAATGCAAGGGGTACGACCCCAGACATTGAGGAGGAATCTGACTGACCAGGTTCTTCATATTTATTTTTCACTGAGGACAGTGTCCCGACTAAGTGTGGGGTGGTGGTATTGCATGCCATACTTCTCTACTCGCATCTATGTTTGTTTGCTTTGTTTTTGTTTCATTTTTTTTTTCATTTTTTTAAGTTTTTTTAGTAGTAAATTTTTTTTAGCTTCACATGAAATTATTTTGATAGGCAGCATGAGATTATGACAAGAGTTTGTGCTAAAATCATGACTATTGAGACATTTAGGCTCTAATTGTGACTCACTATGTGATATTGTGTGGTTCAATTCCTTCACCTGTTGGGACAAGAGTCTATACTACTCTCAATAAAGTCGACCATGTGCCTTGTGTGTGTGAGCTAATCGTATATTCTATGTGTGTGGCTGATGCTAGAACTTTCCTGGTATGTATGTAAAGCGAAAATAAGGAGTGTAAGTTTAGGATATGATTTAGGCATTTCTTTGGCAACCTATATTTGTTTACCTTCAGTTTTACCTACCCATGGACATCATCCTAGTTAAACCCTTTTGAGCCTTTAGCCTATTTTCTTTGACAACCTTGTATGTAAGCCTAATCCATTTTTTTCAAGACCGTAATTTGATCCAAACTCCTAAGTGCTTTAAAGTGAAAAAGTCATGTGACAACATAAGAGGAAATTGGGTGAGTATGATGCTATAAATTGTAATGGTGCTTGAATGTGTTATGAAAAAGAAAGTGCTATCATAAGAGGTATGTTGTGAAAAGAAAAAGGAAAAGAAAGCTGAAAAGCGAGTTGTGCTTAAAATTGAAAAACAAAAGAGGAGAATAAGGGTGGTAGAATAAAAGAAAGAAAGGTTGAAAGAAAAAAAAAGTGTCAATGATACAAAGTGATGTATTAAAGCGCTTAGGAACTTAGTCACTATTCCTGGCCAAAATAGTCCTACCCGTCCCTTAGCCTACATTACAACCATCAAAAGACCTACTTGATCCTAAGCTTAGCATTCTGACATTTAGAGTATTACATTAAGGGCAAGCCTATGGTCATCAGTTGCTACATATGAATTCTTTGTGAGAGTGAGAGCAAGGACATTTTGATACCCATGTTTGAAAAATATGCTATACTTGTGAGTGATTATGGTTACTATAGTGTGAGACACACATGGTTGATGAGTTTTGGGTAGTTATATATGATTCCTTGTACCTTAACGTTTGCATGCGAGTTGATCACCATCACGAGTCTATGCTAGAGGTTAAATTGTTTCTACCTATAATCGAAAAGCTACTCTTGGTTGATAATGGTTGTGCTTGTCTTGACAAATGTTTTGTGTTGTTGCTGTGAAACCCTAAGTTGATATTTAGAAGGACATGGTATTTCGTTCGAGGACGAACAAAGCTTCAAGTGTGGGGTGTTGATGATAGGCGAATTTACACGCCTATATCAATATATCTTGCCCATATTTTAGCCTAGTTTTGAGAACAAAGTATATATTTCATGCACTTTTAGTCCTTTTTCCTGTAAATGAGCTAACGAACATGATTAGTAAAGTTTCAGGTATAAATGATGCAGAGTTCAGCATTTTATGGCTTACTTGACGCAAAAGAAAGCTCACGAAGGAAGGGAAGGGAGTTTACACGCCTAAGGACCAAAACTGCTGCATGGAAAATCTGTCCCGGGCTAAAACAATATTTCTGAAGACTTTGGGGATCTGCAGTAACTTAGTTGGATTTGGACAATGATACATTAACCTAGTACAATTGGGTTATGTATTTCATTAGTTTATTTGGATTATGATAATGTTACATTAACCTAGTACAATTGGGTTAAGTATTACATTAGCCTAGTAGGATTTGGTTAGATATTTAATTTATCTAGTAGGATTAGGATATGGGTATTATAAATACCCTATCATGCTAGAGATTTTAGAACTTCTCATCTTACAATTCAATTCTATTACTCTACAACTCTTCTAATCATTCCGAATTAATTCTATTTTTCTTCTTCTACTCGTCTATTCTTAAACTCCACAACAAGAGAATCGTTACTTGCTAAGGAATCACGCCTCACGCCTATCACTTGATCTACACGCCATTACTCAATATCGTGATATAATAACAATGGCAATCGTGATTTCCTTCGCATTCATGGGTAACTAAACTTCTCTGTTGGGGTTATGGAAGCCGAATGAGTTACTATCTATTGCTGTGAGTTTGTGAGTTCGAGGCACGTATATTGCTTATATCATTATTCTCTTCATCTTAATCTACATTCTTTGCGGTTGCAAATGCAAGAATACGCCAGTCTAACATTTAACTTGTTCGAGAGAAAAGTTATTTGTCTGGAAAAGAGATAATGTCAAGGTAGTAGGACACCCTTTCCTATTAAAAAGCTGGTGCCGTAACTGGACTAACCTCTTGGAGAATTCGTACCGTTAGATACGCTTTAATCTCGAGAGAGTTAAAGTGAAATAGTCCTTGTTTAGGTCGAGAGACGCTTGGATTTACCATCGACTACAATCCTCTATAAGCAATTGCATGTCAGAATTCTACACACTCATAGCCAATAGAGACGTATACCTCAGAAGGTGGACATAACCCCAACGCTTCAATTCTCATTGTTTACAACCAACGTAACAATCTCTCTCTTTTTACTTTATTATTTTCAGCTTTTGTTTACATTACTTGCAAAACAAGAATCCCCCCTTCTAACGAGACTTGCACCAAAAGTTTAGTAATTTTACTTACTTGTTGGCCAAGCTATTCCCTGTGGGATCGACACCTAATCCAGGTTGGGTTCTATATTTGTTAACAACCGCTTTACACTCAAACGAGAGCTGTAGATTGAGCGTTATCAACAATGTGGATTCCTTATCTTAGCTAAGGATCAAAAGATTAATTTTTTTCTTAAATCTTGGTAAACAACTTAGAAAAGAGTTTTAAAATCATAATCTTCTTGAAATATCAATACTTAGACTTAGGGCTTAAAACCCATGCTTTAAACTCATGCAAATTCGTGGCAAAACGTCATGCTCAATATCCTTCTTGAAATACTTCAACAATATCAAGATAATGAAATAAAGAATCACAATATCATTCTTAAAACCCAATTGAAAATCTAAAAAATCATATCACACGCATAAATATGTGAAAATAGACATGCAATTCAACATTTAAATCACTTGAAACATCATAATCTTCAAATAATGATAATTGAGTATGAACCCTAATTTGCAAAATATAAAATCTTAAGTAAAGATCAAGTTTTGGGCACAAGGATGAAAGAAGTATCCTTGTTCATAACCCCACATACCTTATTAAGCCTAATTGATGTAGAAACTTGACTTTGAACTCTTAAAGATGTTCTTGAAGGCTTCTTCTTGAAGTTCTTGGACTTAGAAACTTAGATCATTGACTTTCTTGAAGAAGGGGTAATGGAGTTTTTGGTTTTCTTGAGAGAAGGTTAGGGTTTTCTTGAAGAAGGGCATGAATCTTGTTCATGGAGAAAGGGGAGGATTTTACATGAGGTTTTGATGATGAAAAGTGGGCAAATAATGCCCTTTTGGGTGTATTAATTCATGTTTGGACGACTGGGGTTAAGGGAAATGGACTAAGCTGCGCCTTGACCTCTTTTAATCGTGGAAATCACCATCTTGTCGCGACCCCAAGTTGGGTTAAGCAGCCCTCGTGACGCAGGGCTATCGCGACCCCTTACTGCCGCTCACGAAAAAAGCCATAACTTTTTACTCGGGTGTCGGATTAAGGCGAAATTGGTATCATTAGAAAGCTAACTCAATTATCTACAATTTGGTGGGCCTTGAGATGAAAAATTTTAGGTACATCAAATGTTATACACGTTCAAACTAGACCCTTGTAGAATCAAATACAAAACTTTGGATGAATCAAAGGCTCTTAACTCAACTTTGTTCTAAGTGATTCCTATGAACATTTTTCACATCGAAAGCACTTCACACACTAGGATAAATATCATGACACGTGGATTCAAAAGTAAATCATGGGATTATAGTTTACACACGTAAGAACGATGCTTCAAAGTCTAGCCCAAAAATATGGGGTGTTACACGTACCAATAAACTGCCATATTTCAAACATTTTTTATTTGAAAATGATCAATAGGGGTCACGACGAGTGCGAACCTCAAACCGTTTATATATTAAATGAGGAAGTATGCCATGAATGCAAATAACATATATAATTGCAAGATATTATCAAACCACAATATTTAATCAAGTAAAGTCAAATAAATTAGTTAAAACCGTCTAAAATTAGATTAGAGTCTTAATAGAGTCCCCAACAGAGTTGTCATTTCGGTTTTATCCCTTTTCGGTTTGAAGGGTTGAAAAATGTTATTTTAGACTTTTAAAGAAAATTTAAAAATAATTCAAAAAAATACAGAGTCACCACTTGATTTTTTAAGAAAATATCAAGATTTTTTTTTAAAAAAAATTAAAACAGAAACAAATCCTTAAAATTAGAGAAAATGGATAAGGATTCAGGTAAAACCTCGAAAAAAAATTTAAGGCACACAAGAGCGTCCGTTAAAAAATAGTTGACTAAATGACAAATTGACTGATTTGATTAATTTTGAAAACATGGCTAGTTTTGTAAAATGAAATTTATTTGCGAAATATGGCATTCATTTAATTCAAGTAAAAAGTTGTTTATTCAAATTTAGAAATTATTTTGTCAAAAGAAAAGGTTAACTAAGCCCAAGTCTTTTATCAATGTAAGAAAAAAAAAATATTTTCAAGAAAAGAAATAGAAAGAAAGTTATTTTGAATATAATTTTTTGATAACATAAATTTTTATATTTAAAGGAAAAAAAGTACTATCAAATTAAACAAGTTAAGAAATTTTTAACCAAATACAAAAGGGTATGGAATTTTATAAGGAAAATCAATTTTTATATTGAAGAGATTTTCTTTAACTTAAATAAGCCAATTTAGCACATGAAAAAAATAAAATGTCTTTTTTGATTTTCAAAGGCTTATTCTAAAGGAAAAATAAAAAGTAACTTACTTTTATTAACCTAAGAAATTAGACTATGTGACGAATGATCAAGAAAGAGAAAAAGAAAGAATAAAAACGACAATTTTGAAGGGGAATTTAATTCCATTCAACCAAATTTAAGAGTTAATTACAAACAAGTAATCAAATATGAATTTACAAATAAACTAAGTAAAAATAACATAAATCCCAACCTTATTAGATTTATTTACACTCTCTCCTACTTCCTTAATTAATTTACTCTCTCCCGATTCATATACATAACAAGACCGACATATATATAGAAACGTTTGTAAATGAAAAGGCCGACATATACATAACAAGACCGATTCATATCCATAACAAGTATGACAAGGCCACTATATACATAACAAGGCCGAAATATACATAACAAAGCCGATTTATATACATAACAGAGCCGACATATACATAGAAAGCTATGTATATATATTTTTAGAGAAAAATGGGATTTTTGTAATATGTTTGGAGAGATGAATTTTTTGTAATAAGTGAAACTTAAGTTGTGGGTTTGTGTAATTTTTAGATAAACTAAAGGAGAAAAGTTTAAGATTTGGGCCCCTGATTTGGCTTATTAGAATCTGCCCATATTTTTGGGCTTATCTTTCTGGACTTTTCGGCACCTTTATAGCTGTGTATACTAGCTGTATATCAACCTCTTTCTTTCATGTTTTTGGCTGTATACACATTGTGTACTAGCTTGCAAATCTGTATATTAGCTCCCTTCTCCCATTTTTTGCTCTTTTGAGTTTGTATATCAGCTTCCCAAACCTGTATATAATTTATTGTTTCTGTATATCCTTGTATATAACCTTGATCGTCATGACTTTTGTCTACTTTTTGACTTTGGAGGAGGCCTGACTCAAGGGAGGTGAGACTTAGATCGACAAATGAAGGGGAAGAGTCCAAAATTGACTTACAGATGAGAATATCATGTAGAAAAAAAAATAAAGAATTAATTATCAACTCAACAAGAATAAATTATCGGCCTAGATAAATCAAAGTGTTCAATCATTCATGCACTAGACATGTAATAACTCTTAAATTCAAGCAATTTAAGTAAAATCAAAATGCCTCTTGAAAAGTTAATCACAAACTAGTAAATTATTTTGAGCTCTTAACAAGAAATTTCAATTCCACTACTATTTAACAGAGAATATACCAGATAGCAAGCTTGACCTAATATTACTAACGAAACTCACGTAATAGATCTAAAAGAAGGAAGGATTAATCAAGTAACTACGTGACTAAATTTTTTAAACAAATACAAAGAAACAACCTTTGGCCTAATGTCTACTGGGGAAAAAGAAAAGCAAAAGAGATATAACTTACTTGGACAAAACAATCATTGAAATAATCTTACTAGACTTTAAAACTTCGAATATTAGACTACTCTTGAAGATTAAAGGAAACAAAACTAGGCAATTTCATAGCTATGACTATTGTTAAGCAGGTCGAGCTTTTTAATGAATTTAAGGCATATTTTCCTTCACATAACATCATATGAATTTAATGAAATAGCTACGGTACTTAACCTTCCTAGAAAACAAATTAGAAAAGAGGCAGCTTTCCCTCATATTCGAACAAAAAGTTTTTAAAAAAGACTTTCATGCAAAGAGGAGAAGGATAAATATTAGAGTATGAAGTGAACACAAAACAAAGGGTAAAATCGCATATCTGATTCATTTAAATCAAACATAGGATACTGATTTTGAGATTAACCAGTAACCAAAGACATGTTCACGTTCTGCTAGAAATCAAAGAACAATATAGTATACCTATTCTTAAAATGTGCTAAGATCAAATGCTAACTTGTTAATCAAAATAGTGACTCAAAGACTAAAACCAAGACTCCAGATGTACAACAAGTTGACGTAAAATGGAGGTTTGAAAATGAAAGCATTAGGCTGAAAATAACAGATCAAAATAAGACTAAAGCAAGAGGATATTTGACTAAAATAGTAGAATGAAAGAACTACAAATAAGAAAAAACACTCTATCAAAATAACAATGATGCAGCTTCAAAATAATGATCTCAACTAAAGGTGTCAAACGGGCCGGTTTTAACCGGCCCGAACCGGCCCACTAAAGGAAACCGGACCGGTTTGACCCGGCTCGGTAAGCCCAAGGGCTTTTAGGGCCCGGGTTCTGCTCTGGTTGGGTTTTAGATTTGGGCCCGGTTAACCCGGACCGGACCCAACCCGGTTAGGGCCCGCCGGTTAACCAGCCCGGCCCGGATAAGCCCATTTTTTTTTCTTCTTTTAAGATTTTGGAAAATTGGGCCAAACTATCCGTTGGCCCAACGGCTAGTTTGGGCCCAAATATAAATTATTATTTTTTTTATTTAAAATCATTCTTTAACCCCAAAAAAAATTCTATAAATACCCTACACTTTCGAATCATTTTTCACACAATTTTTCATTCTCTCAAATCTCATTTCTCAATTCTCAATTCTCAATTCTCAAATATTCTATATATTTAATTTCTAAAGTGCTCACTTTAATTTTTTTAATTTTGCGATTACTAAGTACGAGTGAAAGTTTCTAAAGTCGCAACCTTTGGATACTTCTAAAATTTGGTATTGTCATTCCATCTCTTACTTTTAATTTTTAATTAGTGGATTAATTGTTGAATATTTATTTTTATTACTTTTTGTGTATTTTGAATATTTTTTAGTTTGATTTATACTATGGATAAATTAAGAAACCTCGGTAAAAGTATAAATTTTTTTTATCCCGGAAGTGGTAGTGGTAGCAAAAAGCGAATTACTAGCGGTAGAGGTACTTCAAGTACTAGATGTACCCGTGTGCCTTCGCCTCCGGTACCACTTAGTCAATCTTTTGAGGAAGAAATAGGTGTAGGTGCTCACGATATGGATTATTTAGAAGTTCAAGAAAATTACGGTATAGAAGAAGAAAATGAAGTAGATGCGGTTGATTTAGATGAGGATGATGAAAATATTGGTGAGACACCCGCAGTAGAAAATGCTAGCGTTAGATCCGAATCGGTTAATCTCTCTCCCCGTCCTCCCCGTGCCCCAAGAGCTCGTAAACAAAATAGTGTTGCATGGCAATTTTTTAAACGTATATCAGATACTGACGTGCAATGCAATATTTGTTAAAAAATATATAAGCATAAAAGAGGAGGCAAGCAAGGGGGTATGGGTACGTTAATGAGACATTTAGCTGAAGAACACCAAAGAGAGTTAAAAATTGCCCAAGGTGGTGAGGATGTTGGTGGGCCCACACAAACTAGAATGGACCCAACAACCGGTCACGTAATGAAGAAGTATAATAAATTGAGGGACCGGGAAGAAATAGCAAAACTGGTAGCTGTAGGTTGTTTGCCTTTTAGTTTTTCTTCTTCTGACGCTTTTATTCATTATATTCAAGCAATTTATAATCCTATGTTTAATGGTATTCCTAGAAGTACTTGTCGGTCTGATATTTTTAGACTTCATTCACAATATTGTTTTTATTTATCTACATTGTTAAAAAATATTCAATGTAGAATATCCCTAACTTCTGATCTTGGTCGTGCTGTAAATAAAAATGATTATTTAACCGTTACTTGTCACTGGATGGATAGTAATTTTGTGATGCAAAAACGTATTCTTGCTTTTTTATATAATGAAGATCGTAAACATACTGGACAATTTATTGCTGACTCGATACATAAAGTTGCAGCATTTTCTGGTATCGAAAATAAAATCTTATGTATTGCTTTTGATAATGCTTCTAACAACAAGACTGCTATAACAAAGTTGAAATCTAAGTTATCACCGCCGTTACCTGAAATTTTTCATATTAAGTGTGCATGTCATATATATAATTTAATTGTAAAAGATGGTCTTGAGTTTTTTGAGATTTATATTGAAAAAATCCGTCTTGCTGTTGGTTTTATACAAGGAAATAGTCGTAGATCGAGAATTAAAGAATTTAAAGTTAAATGTCAAGAAAATGGACTTGCATCGATATTGATACCTGAGGAAAGTGATATTAGATGGAATTCTACGTATGATTTTTTAAAAACTTGTTATAAATATATAGTTCCTATTACATTAGCTTTTAACCAACATTGTGGTTCATTTGTTGATTCTACCGATTGCATGCTTCTTGATTCTGATTGGGTTGTAATTAATGATCTTGTTAAGTTTTTGGAAATTTTTTATGTAGCTACGGTTGAATTTTCCGGTGCTTATTATCCTACTGTTTGTAATATTTTGGGATATATAACCGATATTTCTGGTTTGCTCAAAGAATATAAAAATAAAGAAGGTTATGAAGATGTTGTTGGTGCCATGTTTACTAAATTTTAAAAATATTTTTTCTCAATTCTCCCTATTTTCTTGGTTGGTGCTATGCTAAATTCGTGCATTAAATACCATACTATGTTCCACTTTAGTACTCTTATTTATCGTAACTTAGAAATAAATACTAACAATGATTCTGAACAAGTACAACCTGATTTGTGGACGGCTACGTCTGATGCGAATGCTTACATAGATAAATTATATAACCACTATGCTGATTTAGTTGATTTAGCTGTACCGACACATATCAGTCCAACTCTCGCTCCTCATCCTCCCGAGGTGCCATCATTTTCTAAAAGGTCGTCACATTGTGGTTTTTCTGATTCCTTTTATGATTTACCCTGTTGGAATAGTGTTGACGAGGGATCTTACACATCAACTTATCGGGAAGAGCTTAAGTATTATCTTCGGCCGCTGCCAGAGGATCCCAGACGACAGATCAACACGTTGGATTGGTGGAGGACTAATGAATTGCAATATCCTGTGCTTTCAAGATTAGCTAGAGATATCTTGAACGTTCCAATGTCAATTGTTGCATCAGAGAGCGCCTTTAGTCAGGGACGATAGCAACTTGGAGACAACCGACACCCATTGGGAAGCAATGCAATGAATGTTCTAGTTTGCCTCAGAGATTGGATTAGAGCAGAAAGAAGAAATCAAGGAATGGAATCGAAGCCGAAGGACGAGCAGAAACTTGAAGAAATTATGACTTCGTGGGAGAACTCAGCAGAATAAAGTCCAATGCATGGGTTTTCCCCCGTTGACTTTGACTATCCTATGCAAATTCTCGTTAATATTAACATGGATGAGTTGAAAAAAATGATGCATAATTTGTAGATTTTTTATTCATGTAAATTATAAATTTTGGATCATTTTGAAATCAATAAAATTCAACATTCATTAATTAACTATCAAGTATTATTAATTTATTATATTAAGTAGCATATGTTTTGTATATTATTGTATATATCTTCTATACACATGTATATTTAACGTATATATTTAATGTATCCAAGTGTATATGTTTTACAAATTAGTATATAACTATATATATATATTTACATATTGTAGTATATATAAATGTATATTGTAGAATAGTATATATTTTATTTAAAGTAGTACATATATATTGAATGATGTGTATATATCTTCTATAGATGTATATATTTAACGTATACATGTGTATATATTTTATAAATTAGTATAATATAACTATCTATATATTGTAATACATATATATTGTAGTATATAGTTTATTTAATTTTAAAGTAGTACATCTATATTGAATGGTGTGTATATATCTTCTATAGATGTGTATATTTAACGTATACATGTGTATATGTTTTATAAATTAGTATGTAAGTATATATATATATATATATATATATATATACATACTTTATTTAAAGTAGTACATATATATTGAATGGTGCGTATATATGTGTATATATTATATCTTCTATAGACTTATATCTTTCATGTATACAAGTGTATATGTTTTATAAATTAGTATTTAAGTATATATATATATATAGCAGTAAATATATATATATATATATATATATATATATAGCAGTAAATATATATATATATATTGTAGTATATACTTTATTTAAAGTAGTACATATATATTGAATGGTGCGTATATATGTGTATATATCTTCTATAGACGTATATCTTTAACGTATACAAGTGTATATGTTCTATAAATTAGTATGTAACTATATATATATACATATTGTTGTATATATATATGTATATTGTAGTATATATTTTATTTAAAGCAGTGCATATATATTGAATGGTGCGTATATATGTGTATATATCTTCTAAAGTAGTATATATTTAACATATACATGTGTATATGTTTTATAAATTAGTATATAACTATATAACTATATATAACTATATATATATATATATATATATATTGTAGTATATATTTTATTTAAAGTCGACAAGTAGTACATAAATATTGAATGGTGTGTATATATGTGTATATATCTTCTATAAGCGTATATATTTAACGTATAAATGTGTATATGTTTTATAAATTAGTATATAACTATATATATATATATTGTAGTGTATATATATATATTGTACTATTGTAGTATATATTTTATTTAAAGTAGTACGTATAGTCATATATAATTATATATTAAATGGTATGTATATATGTGTGATTGTTTATATATTTTTTTAAAAATATATATTGTATAATTGTAGTGTATATTGAAGTGTATATAGTGTATATAATTGTAGTGCATATAGTGTATATTGAATTTTTTATTTTTTTTTAACCGGGTTTGACTGGTTTTTAACCGGGTTTGACCGGGTTTAGGTGGGTTTAACCGGGTTGGGTTAAGTGGGCCGGTTCAGGGTTGTTTTCAACATTTTTACTGTTGAACCCGAAACCGGCCCCGCCCACCTAACCCCAACCCGGACCGAAACCGGCCCACAACTCGGTTAAACTAAATGGGCTGGTTTCGGGTTGGCCCGGCCCGGCCCACTTGACACTCTTAATCTCAACACAACAATATAATGACTTCAACTTTTATAAAAAAGACTATGGCCTTCAAGGCCACTACAACAAATAGTACCACCATTCTCACCAATTGTTAGATTCCAATAATATATCTAATTGACAAACGAAAATCATTTGACCTACTAACACGAAAAAGAAAAAGATGCAAAAAAAATGAAGTTTTTACCTTTTCAGAGCAGGAACTGAGACAACGAGCTTTAAACGAATGAAACTCCAACAAAATTTATGTTTGTTTCTATTAGAATTTCAATTTCAACTCCTCGTAGTTTCAGCTTTTCTTCGGAGTTGATTTTTTAAGTGTGTTTCTTCTTGAATTCTTCGGTTATGTTTAATGAATACTCCTGTCCCTAATTTCAGGGGCGGTTCTACCCTTTTGAAAAAAGGCGGCCGCCTTAGACCCCTAAATTTGAGGAGCCTCATTTTTTTTTAGTAATAATGGATTACAATTTTTTTAAAAAATATTAAATACTATTTGTAAATAAAATAAAATTTTTATATAAAAAATATTTAGAAGGAGTTTGATATATCTAGTATGTCTCAAGAAACTAATGCATTGATTATATTATTAATTAAAATATAATTATTAGAAAAAAACTATTATATAATTTAAAAAGTAAACTTTATAAACATAATTAATTTTTCTTAAAATCTTAAGGCCTCCATTCGATTTTGGCCTTAGGCCAAGGATTCGCTTGAGCCTTCCCTGCCTAATTTCCCCCCAAAGAATTCCTATTCTCAACCTCAACCCAGGTCTCTATTTATATAGGGATTTTTGGAATTTCTTTGGGGGATAGGGGGGGGGGGAGTGTAAAAAGGGAAAACAGATAAGTATTGTTTGAATTTCAAAATCTAGACAAAGCTTTTGTGTTTTACAACTATGGAATCAATGTATTTGGACGATTTTTTTTTTGAGGGGGGAAGGATTTTCCTTGAACCAATCAAAATTTCACAACATTGTACAATGATAGTACAAATTCAAGAGAATTTAACCGAATTTCAAGGAATCGGACGTTGGAGAATGAGGTGGATTTCTTCTAAAATCTTTGCGGAGTACGTTGACGATGATTAAGAATTTAACGGAATCTAAGGATATCATGGATTACAGTGTTGGTTATTGTTGTTGTAGTTGTTTTTGATGTAGTAGTCGATATTGGGTGTTGTTTGTATGCTTAAGTTGTTTATTGTTTATTGGGTCAATGGTAGAGAAGAAAGGATGGGTAAAGGGTTATTGATTGGGATGGAGCGGGTTAAAACTAAATGGGCCTAGGGTGGTGTAATATTTGTCCTGGGACGGCTAGCCCAATTTTCATTGGGGAATGGGCTGGGTCGACCCAATTAAACAAAAGGGTAAGGGTAGATTAGGCGATTTGTTGAATAACCTATTGATTAAAATTTTAGTAGTTTTATTTAATTTTCTAACCAAATTGAAAATCAATTGGCCAAATGCATTGAAATTATGGCCATTTAAATTATGGAAATATTAAATAACTTGGCTAGATAGAATCGCAATCCGATACGAATTAACAATCAATTTAATTCGGAGTTTGTTGATATAATAAAATCAAACACATTCAAATCAAGATTTTACCTATTTGAATTAATTTTCAAGATAACCCTTACTTAATATCTGATTTTTTTTGGGTAAAAATAGTTATTTAAGTAACAAAAATTATACAATCTCATATACATAAATACCGAAATGTATAATTGCTACTTAAAATGACAAAATTGCCCAGATACATATCTTGAAAAGTTTTTAATTTGAATATAATAATATCTTAATGTTATATAAAATCTAAGGAACTCAGGATTAAATTTAATCGTGCAGGGCAAAAATTAGGTGTCAATATTGGTCGCTAAAGCAACTGCTGCTTAAGTAGCTGCACCAAATATCAACTTATGCTAATTGTGGTACAAGCCTACCAAGCTTCGATCAAACCCTCGAAATTTGATCAAGATCCCACGAAGACAAATCATGTATGCTACTATGCTAATTTCCATGTTTCAAACTCAATTGTGATGTCGTTTTCACACAATTAACCCCCGCGATCCTATTTCATAATTTTTCAAATAAAGGATTGAAATGAGATATATATGTCCCAAAATCAATCCAACCCTGCTACTAACCTAAATTCGACAGTACAGATCTGCTGGTGCAGTCTGTTTTCATCCAACACTCTAAACAATAAGTGTTGACAGAAGTCAACTATATGGCTTCTCAAGTTTCTAAAAAATATAAATTGCACAACTTTTTCTTGATCACCTCGGGAACTGTGTAAATAATTACCAAACATCACCATCAATATGTAACAACTACGAGGAGGGTAAAAATGGTCACAATGCATAAAAATGGAAAATTATTTTATCACCACATAACACTTTTTCTTTGAGGTTGTTTAACTTTTTGTCCTCGAACTGTCTGCTTTTGATTTTATCATAAAATGTGGACCTAACCTCTACATGTGCTAACACACTTCTTTCACAAGTCTCCCACTAGAACATTAGCCAAAGACATACCTCTCTCGCCATTGGGCACTTGGACGCCTCC
Source organism: Capsicum pubescens (assembly GCA_030864215.1). Classification (NCBI taxonomy): domain Eukaryota; kingdom Viridiplantae; phylum Streptophyta; class Magnoliopsida; order Solanales; family Solanaceae; genus Capsicum; species Capsicum pubescens. The sequence continues at coordinate 321,944,155 of CM061548.1, forward strand.
AACAATGCTAAACCTCTCATGCTCATTGGTTTCTGACTTCGTATATCATCCACCATATTGGCTTTAGCTGAGTGATATAGGATTGAGATATCATGGTCCTTAATCAACCCCATTCATCTTCTCTATTTTAGATTCATATCCCTCTGGGTGAACATATGTTTTAGGCTATGGTGGTCTGTGAACACTTCACACTTCCCCCATATATATAGTGCCTCCATATTTTAAAGCAAACACCATAGCTGCCAATTCAAAATAATGCATATGGTAGTTTTCTCATAAGACTTTAGTTGTCTTGAAGCGTAAGCAATCATGTACGGATCCTACATCAAAATAAAACCTAAATCCTATCATGGGGCATCACAATATATAATAAAATCCTTACCCTCAATAGGAAATCTAAGAATTGAGGCTGATGTTAACAAAGTTTTGAGCTTTGGGAAACTCTCATCACACTTGTCATTCCACACAAATGGGACTTTCTTATAAGTAACGTGGGCCATATGCAAAGAAATAGTAGTAAATCCTTTCACAAATCGATGGTAATAACTAGCCAACCCCATAAAACTCTAGATTTCTATCATATCTGTTGGTCTAGCTCAATTCCTGACAACTTCAACCTTCTATGAGTATGCCATAACCCATTCCTTAGAAGCCATGTGTCCTAAAACTGACATTGAAGAAATCCAAAACTCACACCTAGAATATTTAACATATAGTTGCTTCTTCTTGAGCAACTCCAACACTGTACACAAAAGAGTCTCATGCTTTTTTTCACCTTTAGAGTAAACCAATATATCATTAATAAAAACAATAGCAAATGAATCTTAAAAAGACTTAAAAACTCTATTCATCAAGCTTCTGAAAGTAGTTGGGGCATTGGTCAAACCAAAGGACATAACTAGGAACTCATAGTGCCCATAACGAGTTCAAAATGCAGTCTTTGAGATATCCTCCTCCCTAATATTTAGCAAATGGTAACCCGACCTCAAGTTAATTTTGGAAAATACAACGACTCCTTGCAACCGATCAAACAAGTCATCTATCCTAAGCAAAGGATTTTTATTGAGAATGGTTACCTTATTTAGTTGATGGTAGTCTATACACATCCTTATGTTACCATTCTTCTTTTTCACAAACAAAACAAACGCACCCCATGGACAAAAACTTGGGGGAATAAAATCCTTTTCTAATGACTCTTGCAATTGAGACTTCAACTTCCCTAACTCTACTGGGGACATGCAATAAGGAGGGATAGAGATGGGTCAAATCCTTGGCTCTAAGTCTAACAAAAGTCAACTTCTAAACTAGGAACTTCTAAACTAGGGGCATACCTAAAAGAACATCCAGAAACACTTCTAAAAATTGACATACCATTGGAACTGACCCTATAGGAGGAACTATAGATTTATCTTCACGAATGTGAACTAAAAAAGCCTTACGCCCTTTTTTTACTAACTTTTAGGTACAAATTTTTGACACTTCTCTCACATGGTTAGGATTAAAAGTACTCTTCCATTCTTACTTATCCATCTCAGTCATCACTATTGCAATGAGTTTTGCATAACAATCAAGATGCATGATAAGGAGACAACTAATTTATCCCCAATATAACATCAAACTCCTTCATATCTAGAATAACTAGGCCTGTTAGAGTCTTAAACCCCAAAGATATCATAGGACACACAAGGTACATTTAATCAACACATACAGACACCCCAATTGGAATGGAAACATTCATAGGAGTATCAAGATATTCACAATCTACGTCCTGGCTCATCCAAAATTATAAAAACACATAAGAGAAAATGGAATCAAGATTTAATAATATAGAAGCCATATGATCACAAAAAAGAATAATCCCTGTGATTAATGTATCAGATGTTTATGCTTCAGGATGAGATAGAACAACATAAAGATGATTCTTATCACCACCCTAACTTCCACCTTCACCATCTTGAGCACCATTCCTACTAACCTGTCATCCACGTTGGTTGGCTTGGTTGCCAACCCTATCTTAGCCACCACGCCCACCATTTAGACAACCCCTATCATGTTTTGCTCCACTACAACCTATTGAAAGAAGAGCAGTCAGATTTGGTTTCTACGTCAACTGACCTACAGATAAGAAATTAGTACAATACCTTTTGATTTGACCCAAACCTTCATAATCGTAACACCTTATGCCCAAAGTAGGACTCTAAACTAAAGATGATAAATTTTTATAGCTTATGTTCTTATAAGACTGACAACTGACCCTAGATAGGCTCCCTGCAGACCCTACATAGATTAGAAGAACCACACCCCTTTGAGAAAGTACCGTTAGATTGGCTCAAGGTTTGGGCCTTCTTCTCTTCTTCTTTTACCTCTCTATTTTTCAAGTGCTTCAGCCTTTTTGGAAAACTCAACTACCTCCTGAAAGGACTTTATAAAGACAATTACTAACAAGGTATCCAACTAAATCCTAGAGTTCAAACCCTTCACAAAGTATTTAATCTATTACTCCTTTAAGGTGATCAATTTGCAATGCATCATGAGAAAAAGAATGAAATGTGTCCTTATGGTCTTCCACACACATGTTACCCTAATCGAATCTCAAGAACTCATCCTTCTTCTAATTATGATAGATAGGAGAACATATTTCTCAAGGAACACATTCTGAAATTGGGCCCAAGTAAGTGAAGCTAAAGCAATACTACACTCTATAAATGACCTTAACCATTTCTTGGCTTCGTCCTAAAGCTTAAAATATCCAAATTAAACACCATACTTCTCAATAATACCGATCATATCCAGTCGTTCATGACATTCCATCAAAAACTCAAAATACATTCTAAGAATTTATACCTTGGAATATTGAGGGTTTCATTTTCATAAACTTGAATAATACGTATGTTCATCATCCATTATTACTAGTCCAAGTATCTGTTGAGGGTACACCTCCATTTCATATCCTGCATCTATCCTTGCTGCTACAACAATGACATAATACAAAGTTGTGGCCAAAATAGTCAGAACAACTAAAGTGTAACCAGTGCCAAACAAGATACCCAAAAATCCCAACAATTGTTGAATCACCTATGTAAAAAAAGGCATCGAGGCTCCACCATTTAGTGTTGGAACCAAATTATCTGGAGCTACCATTTTTTTTTCTCAACTACGTCTTCTTCATTTTGAGCATAGTCGGGGTCGGCCTGTTGTGGGGGAGGGAATGGTAATCTCTGTCTTACTAGACTTTTGTCTACCTTGGATCCACCCCTAACAGGTTCTTTCTTTCATCCTCCCCGTCTAGATCTGCCCCTAACTTAAGGCCTTTCCCAAATTGTGCCTCAGTGCTTGGTGCTAGGGTTGTTACATGTGTTGATGCAGGAGAAATTATCGTTGCTCCAGTAGAATGTGTATTCACCATATGTGAATAATAATGAATAGATTAGATACCAAACTAGATCACCATAGACCAATTAGAATCAAGTCACAACATAAAAAAAGAAAGAAAAAAATTCATTTCTAAAGTTCTATAGCCTCCCAAAGAAAAGTACAAACATCTCCATGTCATCTCGCAGAACTCTACTAGACCTATTCTTATATGACGAGACCTATGAATTCGGTACTATGATATCTCTGTCATGATCCAATCATTTCTAACTGGAACCATCCCTAACCTATGGTGGGAGAACTATATTAATATTACCTTTTCTAACTCATGTGTTACTCTTATATTCACTATACATTAATTCTCACGTTTTAAGCAACTGTAAAAAGGATTTTATTCAATAATTTAAACTACTCGTCAAATAAAAATCAATATTCAAAACCAATAGAGTGCGGAAACCTCTATTTTTTTACCTCTCTGAGATCTAAAGTCAACATACAAGAACATCTAAGAATAAAATAATTTTGAATAACAAATATATTCAAAAATATAATAATAGAAAATTATCTTAGTACCAAAACAAAGGACATCAACATCAATAGGAAGATTCGAATATTTCGCGGTTATGGTGATCACCTTCAAAATCAAGTATAAACCACTAACTAGAGACAAGGTTGCGTTTCAGTCGTTGGAAGATACTCTGCACTTAACAAAAAAAGAGTACAAATAGCATTAGTACATCAATAAATAGTGGTTAGCATCTTAGGTTGGCTAACTCAATAATGTGCAAGTAAGCAAGCTAGATAAGTATAAAAGTGATCATAACAAAACTCATAATCAAATACATCAACAACTATATGCATTATATAGATATAGTTCCCAAGTTTACTTTCACAATCTTTTATACTTAGTCACTTTCATCAACAACTCGTCACCACATATAATCATTAATAAGACACCCAATACATAAGAATGAGTGCATGTATGTAAGATGTGTGCATCATCTCTTACTCTTCTCATCATTAATTAGAACATCATATCGTACTAGCATGGTACCCAACCCATTATCACATGTAACACCACAAGACTCTTAATTAAGTTTTGAACTATTTGTCATATGTGTATAGGAAAAAAATAAGAAAGTTCTATAAATAAATAAATTTCATGATTATTTTCCTAGTTTGGTGAGTGTTTTCAATGTGAATTATGGTCATAAAAACATTTACCGCAAAATTGAGTTGCAAGCATTTCTGTCAATTGAGTTTTAGTATATGATCTTACTTGTGAACACATATAATGATAACTACTATAAGAATATGAATAGTTTCATGTCCAAATACCTACCAAATGGAAGGTCTTCTAGACTTCTTTCTAACTCCATCGATCATTCATCAATTCTATTCTGGGGCTAAGTATTATAGGATTTTCAGTAGGGGTGTGCGCAAGCAGCTGGCAAACTAGTAGGCCTCCATGTTGTTATTATTCTATGGAGCCATCATGGTGCATATTAAGCGTTCCATGGATCTAAAATGGCACGCTCGTCGGATGGTATTCAGACGTTAAAAACTTTTTTAACCCATTTTAGTGAGCGTAAATACGTATTTTGACCCTAGATAACCTCTATAATTGATTTCACCTCCTAATACCTCAACACTTCACAAGAAAATAATTGTATTTCTCCTCTCAACCCTCAAGAAAAATCAAGAAGGGCTTCCTCTCCAAAGTTTCAACTTTCAAGGCTCTAATTTAAGATTCCTCAAGAAATTCTTAAGTTCAGGTATGTAAGATTTCAACAAGGTTTTTCTTTCACACTTGTCTCTAAGACTTTTGTTTTCATTAAATATATATGATTTAATAAACTAGGGTTAATACGTAATTCTAATAATTTTCCACCAATATGATTTCACATGATATTATGACTATTATCCATGATCTAGACTTATGAATTTTATGATTCTAGCTTATGTCTCACAATTTAAAATCGTGAATTCATGTCTTACATGAAATTAAATGATTTGTATGATTTGAACTTAAATTACTTATAAGGCATGATTTTACACATTCTCTTAATTTGAAACAAGTAACATTATTTTCATGAGTTTTCAAGATTTAGTATGAATTATGTGAGTTTGACATGATTTGACCTTAAGATCTCAGTTTTAGCAAGAACATCATAATACTTTAATGATTTCATGAAAATAGTAAAAGAAACATGACTAGTTTTCAACATTTTAAGACTACAATCATTTGTTAAATTTAAAACTAGTTTCATGCATACTTTCATAATTAATTATTTATAGTATGAGCGAATAGTATTATTTTGGGAGTAGTATTGAGCACCAAGCGGACACAGGTTTAACATACCCGGTTCCTAGAACTATATGCCACTATAGGTTCACCTAGACTTTTGGATTTATATTAATGGTTCCATAACATTCATGCCTGTTGGGTTCAATTGGTATGAATGGAAAATGGAGAAAAATTCTTGGAGGGAAAATGAGCACACTTAAAAGGAGAGTGTACTCACTAAAGGAAAGTCTACTACTCCCACATTGGTGGGATAAAGCAAATTTATTGTGTTCGTATTAAGAAGCACTCCTTCAAGTGGATAGTGAGGCAAAAACCAATAGGTGCCTTGCGCCGTCGTCGTCTTCACTCGTTCGACTCAGCTTCGACTTTGGATTTGGATTTGGATTTGGATTTAGATTTGTCAAAAGATCGATCGATGAAATTAATTTTTTGGAAAACTTTTATTTGAAACTTAGGAAAAACAAGTGATCCAAAAACCCATGAATTTTTTCTCCATTAACATGCATGTAGAATACAAGAAGAAACACTGGAAGGTTGCTAGGAGGGGACACAACTCTTCGAGTAAAAAACACATTATTTTGGGAAAAAGGGGTGACTGTTCAGATGGTTGTGACTGTTAAAAAAAGATACTATTTCTAATGGATAGACATGACCATTCCGAAATGATACACCTTTCCGATGAACCATTTCCTCCTTTCCGAAGGGGCACTTCATGGCTATATAAGCCTAAATTTTCCACAGGTTGAGTACAAAAATTTCTGCATTAAAAATACTTCTTGTCTTCGAAAAACTCTGTGTGATCATCTTCTGTTGAGTGAGTTAAAAGAATCTAATAGTTTGAGATACCACTACTGTCGGATTGTGAGCCATTTTATCATGAGAGGAAAAATTTTGTAACCTCGGGTACTTGAGGAGAATTAATTCCTTAAGGACACTTCGTGAAATCAGAGAACTTGGCTCAAATTTTGCTTCATCTTTTTTTAAAAAAAAAATATTGATTAACACACTTCTATTGAAAGGTCATTTTTGATCTTGTGTTGAAGGTATTGAAACTTCGAGTTGTTCTTGATAAGTTTGTTCTTGAACTTAGTTGAAGTTTATGCAAAGTAACAAACAGATTGTGTGCCCAAAACAACAATCTTAAGGAATTAACTCGTAATCTGTATTGTTTGTTTTTTGGAGATTAAAGCTTTATGATTTCTACTCTGTTTGAACTTAACAACTGATTTGAAGAAATAAAAACTTCATCATAAGTTAAAGGTCATTCGGTTAACATTTGAAAGACATAAAAGCTTTATCGTCAAACTAGAAACAAGTAGTGTTTATAAGTTGCTACAAACTTGTAATTAGTATATTTTTATACTAAAGTTGACTTTCTTTTTATGACAGGAAAAATAGCAACAGAAAGTCTTGTGAATGATTCTGGAACAAGTGTGGCAGCAACAAATGTTGCTACAACTCATCGTATGAGTGCTCCACAGGCAATCACATCAGCGGAGAAACCCAAAAAATTCATGGGTGTTGACTTTAAAAGGTGAAAACAGAAGATATTTTTCTACCTTACAACCCTGTGTCTTCAAAGATTTACATCTGAAGAAGCTCCAAAATTGCCCGAAGAAACTTCAGACCAGGAGTGATTTGTTGTTATAGAGGAGTGAAAATATTCTGATTTCCTATGCAGGAATTACGTTCTAAGTGGCCTCCAAGATAACTTATACAACCTGTATAGTGGAATGAAGACGTCAAAAGAGTTGTGGAGCGCGCTGGAAAGAAAATACAAGACTGAGGATGCTGGAATCAAGAAGTTCTTTATTACAAGATTCCTTGAGTATAAAATGATTGATAGCAAGTTTGTCATATCTCAAGTACAAGAACTGCAAGTTATCATCCATGATCTCCTTGCGGAAGGTATGAGTTTGGTGAATACCTTATTTGAACATGTTAAAAATATTCTTAATGTTCATATAAACTTTATTGTAGGTTTGGTCATAAAAGAGGTGTTTCAAGTCGCTACAATAATAGAGAAGTTTCCACCTATGTGGAAGGACTTCAAGAACTACTTGAAACATAAATGAAAGAAGATGACAGTCAAAGATCTCATGTAAGGCTGCACATTAAAGAAGACAACAAAGCAGCATAAAGGAGGTCGAAAGGAAATTCTGCAATGAGTGGAGCAACCATTGTAGAAGATGACCACAACAACTCAAAAAAGTAAAAGAAAGCTGGACAAAAAAGTAATCAACCTAAGAAGAAATTCAAGAGGAAATGCTTTAATTGTGGTAAGATTGGCCACAAGTCAACAAATTTTCATTCCCCAAAGAAAGGCAAAAAGAAGGACCAAGCAAATATGGTTGAATCCTAGAATGAAATGCATGATCTGTGTCCCATGCTGTCTGAATGCAACTTAGTGGGAAATTCTCGAGAATGGTGGATGGATATCGGTGCCACCCGCCACATTTTTGCAAATAAAGATTTGTTTTCTATCTTTGCTCCAGCTCAAGATGATGAGAAGATTTATATGGCAAACTC